>VXAL01013492.1:169339-231599 GCA_013399475.1 Chauna torquata | reverse complement strand
CTTTGCCGAAGTAATACCTAAGGCTTTTAAGTGTCCTAGTAGTTCTATCTCATTCCAAGCATATACATCGGAATTACAGTAAATGTGAGTTCTGCATAGCAAAATGATCCAAACTTTTCAAAGTCATACTACTACTTTTTAAAATTGTCTGTTTTCTCGTTGATTTTTTTCCTAAGTTCACAACAAGGGAAAATATCAAGACACTCATATTGCAATTTTTCATTTTCTCCTATGTAGGTGTTCTGTGCTTTCCTGAGTGTCTTAATTTTCTTCACTTGTCTGAAATTGTACTATTTTTATTTTANNNNGTACTATTTTTATTTTATATTGACTTTGATCTGTATCTTGCTGCCTTTGTCCTAGTCCTCAAGGTGTCTTGCGAGTGCCTTCTTTCTATGCCAAAAGATGTCCCAAATAATTTTTCTTGTCTTCAGTAGTAATGGCAAATCTCTGGCCTCAATACCAAGTTTGATGCTAAGGATGATATTGACTGAAACCAGGAAAGTTGCCATGCTTTCTGAAGTTTGCCATCCAGCGTCAAGAAGATTTTTCACCACTGAGAGCTAGAGTTTAGTTCCTACTGTATCATTTTGTTCCCGCAACAATTCCANTCCAATATATTCAATACTGGACTGCATCTGCTGTACAAAAATAAAACAATGTAGAAATGGATTCCCCAGCCCCTCCAAAAAGCTGGAAACTTCCCAAACGTGGTGTTTGGGAGTCCTCTATGATAGTCATCTTTTGTTCAATTTCTTCTGTTGCTGGTGCACGTTTATGGTTTTTTTTGTTTGTTTGTTTGTGTTTTTTTGGTATAGTGTCTATAGCAGGGGATTTTAAATAAAATAAAAGAAGCTAGACACTTTCACACTAGCATTCATCAGGGATCATCAGACTTAATTGGAGATTCTCAGAGGGACTTTGCTACTAAACAGCCTCTGAGACTTAGGTAATTCATCTGGCGATGAATCGGTTACTTGCATTTAACAGCTGATACAACTGGAGAAGTTGAAATCATTACAGTCTTAACATTCCGCAGTGCCTTTTTCTGGAGATCACCTGATGCCAGCTTTGCTCCCCATGAACTCTTCCCATGAGAGTTCAGTGGGACTTACACCCATTTCCTGGGTGCTGCAATGTGTCTCCTGGTGGCTAGCGAAAAGTGCTGTTTTCAGTTTCAATTAACGTAATGTGATGACTGGTAGCTGTCCTGCTCAGATAGCTCTGCTGTGAGTAAAGTAGTCCTTCACAGAGGAGGGGCATGGACTATGTACGTCAGTGACCTCTGTTGCTGACTTGGTTAAGAGTACTGCAAGACATCAGGCAGCACTGCTCAAGGCTTAGTATGTTGCTAATGCAGTTGGCTTATTTTGTGCCTTATACTTGGTAGGTGGAAGCAGTTTGCCACAATTGAGCGGCCTGGAGGGTTGTTGTCCCACCACAGCTAGTCTGCATTACTGCCTTTGCTTTATTCCTTGTGCTCTCGGTTGCAGATTTTGTGACTGGAGAAGAACTCAAAGTAACCTTTAGGAAACCTTTAGGGGTCTCCTGTGGCCACGCTTCTCTTTTCTGGGGCTGGGAGGAAAATGCTGCTTCAGACTATTCCTGCAGTGAATGATGGGGGAGAATGGGCCTGAGGAGATGCAGGACTTCACCAGTTCCTGGAGGAAATGAAATTCGTGCGTAAAGCTAGAGGGCAGTCAGTTCTTCTTTAGCGCTAAGGAGTGTTCATTAACGTTATGCATTTGGTAACTCTCTTCATTGCAATCAGAGAAAATGGACAACAGGGACATTAAAGGAGGGGTAATGTTTTTCTACAGAAGCAGCAGTATTAGGGCTTTTCATTTATTTAACCACTTCCAAACTGACTGTATTCAAGCTATTGTCTCTTTGTGGTCTACTCAGACAGAGATCTGTTCCGTAACACTGCCATTTTTATTCTCAGGAACTTTGATTAATTAAGGAGCATAAAGGTATTTGGCCAAGAGTGTGTTCCTTTTTGCATGCATGTAGCACAGCATCTTGCTCGATAAGGCCAATATTCCCAACTGGAGCATGTAGCTGCTGTCCTAACAGGAAATAATGAATATGAATTTTGAGGGTTCAAACAGCGTTCTTATTCAAGTGTTCATTTCTCCAAATAGGATGGGTCTCTAATTAATGGTCCATCTCCCACTGAGACACTACTTTTGATTAGCATGTTGCATCCATCAACCTGGACTCGTTACATGCTTGGATAATGTATGTTAAGAACTTTTGTATTTTTAGAAATGTTTATTAATAAATGTTACACTCCAAATATCCGTGATGAGCTGTGTTACTGTATTCTTCTGTGTACAGTACCAGCCATTTGTCAAGTTGATCCCTTTGTCATCAACTGGTGCAGGAATTCTGGATGTGGAATCAGTCTATGCATACTCTGTTACCCAAAAATAAGCAGCAGAAGCATTTTTATTTATGCAGGGATTCTGGAAAATGCCCGCTTTCTTCCCCTGCAAAACAAAAATATTATTTCCATGAGCATTTTAGGTATGTAGCTTCTACCCTGTTTGAAATGCATGGCATTTTTATGTGAAGAGAAGCAAGTGACTGAAGGCATAAATCAGTCTTCACTTTTAGGAGCATGGCTGTCTTCCAAATAGATGCTATTCGGGTGTGCTTAGGAAGACATGGAACAGGTTATATTCCACGCTCCAAATCTGGCAAGTTTCTTACCAGAACTTGGCGTTAGACCCAATCCAGTATTCTGCCTTTCGAATGCAAGCAGGAGTCCCATTACATCAAATCTACAGTCTGCTCTAAGAGGAAAGGAAAGAGAATGCCTGGATTGCATTTATGAAGAAAAAGGAGTTAACTGTTTATGTCAAGGTTTCAATTCTTGTTTAACCTGACCCTCTTTTACCAGAGCAAACTGAAGAACAATGGCTCTTGAAAATGGATATGAGAATCATCAGTATAACAGAGGCTGTTGTAATGTGCACAACCATAATTAACTTCAAAGAGAATGAAGTCTATGCATCAGTTGGCAGCAGGACAGGGACTTTTCCTAGAATAAAACAACACCAAAGTTGGCCTTTCTAGTAACATTTCTAATGTGGTTAGAGTCCTTTGCATTCCTCTGTGAACCATGATCCTTTTTCATCTCCATATTATACTTTCTTTTTGTGTCATTGAGAACTTTCTGGGAAGCTTTGATTTTCATAAATCTACCACATATACTTTCCTTTCCCTTTGCCTCTTTATTTTTATTCCTAGCCTCAGTGCTAGGCATTTTTGCCAGTTGCCTTTTGCCAGTTGATTGACGATTTATCATGTAAGTATAATTAGGCACAATAAAACCGGTAATTGCATTACCAGTAACCCTTTTCTTCCATTCTGAGATGCCTCTATCATAAGTACTCAGAGATATTTATTCTAGTTCATCATACAGTGATGTAAGTGTATGTGTATACATGTGTACATGCTTTGTTACTGTATTAAAATAAAATGTTGATATTGTACTTGCAAAGAAACTTTTAAAAAGAACTTTATGAAAAATAAAGTTGTTTTTCAAGTTTTTACTTTAGTCAGTCTACATATTTCTTTTGCCTAGTGAGATACGTAGATGTGTTTTTATTTTTTGATTCCTATTTAAATTAAATAATAATAATAATGTATTGGGCTTTCTTTTCTCTGTTGATTTATTCACCAAAAGGTCATTTTTCCACATTTCTTTGCTGGCGTGTGTGTACACACACAGACACATTTTCTTTCTTTACACTTGATTCAAAAGTTGGGGTTAGTTGAAGATTGCATTCAAAACTTCTGAATTCCTCTGATATGTTTTCATTTGTTACTAATTTCCTCATGACTGTCTCTTTTACATGAGAAGTGTGTTTTTCCTCTTTGTGCTGAGTTTAATCCCTTTGGTAACTATATAGACAACTTCTTTGAATGTTAACATGTCACTGTTCTGTTCAACTCTGCATACCAAAGTGACTTCTTCATTGATTGCCCTGTTTCCAATGTGTCTACAGTAGAAAAGATATTGAAAATTCCGTGTAAGAAATTCCAATGACTTCAGCAAATAGAATATGTGTAGATAACTTGAAAGATTATGCAGAAGGACTATGCAGTTGGCTCTAAACCGTTGTTCATTCTTGATTTGTCTTTTCACGTTTTCCTTTTGCATGGTCAAACTTTGCAGGTCTTTTTCCTGTAAATAAAAAATCTAAATTTACAGCATGTCTATTTAAATCCAGTACTTCATTCGTTTCAATGAGTCCAAGTTCTTAAAGACCTGAAGTTACTTATGTGCCTCATCCTTTGAAAATTAATTGAATAGAAAGGCTTTTAGCTTGAGGGACATGTTCTTTCATATACTTAGGTGTCCTGTGAGACTGTATAAGCAGGCTTGGCATCTCTTTTCCATTTATGTAAAGGTGAACTCCATATGGATATAAGGAAAAAGCCTGTGTTTTACAGAGTAATAAGAATGTGCCCTTTATTATTTTTCCCATTTTGACATGAGATGCATTGAAGTGTTCTTAATCTGAAATTAATTTTGTATCTCTTATTCTATGTCTAGATTTAAAGAAAAGGAGATTTTTCAAATTTTTACTTTTAAAAAACATTTTTCTATGCAGTTATTGAGGGAAAGACAAATTGGCAGAAGGCATGCTCTCTAAAAATGCACTGAGGGGGCAAGAGAGTGCCGTGTCTTTGCTAGTCCTGCAGACGACAAACCTGTGTCCTAATCATTTTTGGGCAATATTTCAACAGTGACAGTCAGAGGCAGATTCCAGTGCTTGAAATAGCTTCAGACCCCACTGACCTAATCCAACAGCTGGCTGTCACCTAAACAGGTAATCCTTTTCCCCTCTTAGGACTTGTCCTCCTCTTATCTTGACCTATGCTACCCTACACTTCGATTTACAAGATATTATTCAGATGGATACTGGTAATATGTCTGAACCAGCTATTGACATTCAAAAGAGCCCATCTCTATCTAGATTTCTTCAGATTCTTCTTTATGCCTTAATTATGCAGAATTCCCTGGGGCTTCAGCAGGAGTTTTGACTGTGCAAGCGATGTTGAATAAGGCCTCTAGTTTACAGGACTAATTACCATGTACTTTGATATGGCTCAAGTACTCCAGCGAAATTTTGCTATTGCATACATATGTGTAATTACTGCTGGAGATGGTAGTTCTGGATGAAGCCATCTCAAGGCAAAAATTGGTTTTATTAATATCTTTATAATAATAAAAATTAAAGCTAGTCTCTTTATTTTGTTTCTTACTATACTTGTATACTTTTCTAAGACACAGTTTGTACCAAAATGTTGTGAAAAAAGATAATGAGTCAAGGACAAATCTCTACTATATACTACAGTATTTGCATGTCCATATTTTTTGTTCCCAAATGTTATCTGTAGCTGCAAACGGGTGCTGTCATGAGACACTCTTTTTCATGTTATATGCTAGCTTTCCTAGTAGACTTATACTCTCAGTTTCCCCAAAAGGTTTCAGTGTCTTTCCCAGCTCCAGTAGCAATTAAAATATCTCCCAGAAGGACAGATTTTACTTCCAGCTGTGTTCTACAAGTGACTTGAAAAGACTTAATAACTCATGCAGAAAGTGGATTATATTCCAGGGGATTACTTAAATGACTTCATTTCTTACTTCAACTCTAAGTCTGAGTTCAAAGGGGATTCATATGGCACCCACACCATAAACTCTGTCTTTAATTCAGAGGTTAAAATGACATCAAATGGGAATGAAAAGCCCTTCTGCTGTACTTACCAGCAGTGCTGGGAGCTTTCAGCTCTGAGGAACTGTGATGCCCAAAAAACTTTCTAGCGGCTACTTATTCAGCAGCTCTTCCAACCAACTGCAAGAGCAGCCCACAAAGCAGAGCTGCAGGTTGCTGGAGAAGTCCCACTGTGATAAATTATGCATAAGAACTGTACCTGCTGCTACTGCATGTGATGCTCTTTGAATTCTTCTAGAGTATCTTTGAGGGACTCAGTACTCTACCTCTTGCAAACTGCCCTTTCATAAACAATTACTAATTAGAAATAGCTTAATGTTCAGTGGTGCTTAGAACCACAACTCCCATTGGAGATAGTGAGCTTACAGTACAAGTACTTCTAGTAATGCTCTGTGGATCAGGTACCTGGTTCTGATTTCATTCTTTTGCTTTTGTACCTTTGTCAGTAGGTATGTAAGTGTGAGAAAAATTTTTTTTTGTTTTCAACTCTTTTGCAACTTTAACTTTTAAAAGTACCGTTTGTGCTACTTATTCACATGGTAAGTGTTCTTTTTGTCCTCATTTCCAGTGTAAATGAAAGATGATCTAAGAAAATGCTCTAAAGGGCTCTTGCTGGAGCAACCATTGAAAAAGTGTCCCTATGGCACTTCTTCACCAGAAAAGTGTTGTAAACTGAAGAAGCTAATAAAGCTAGTGATCTCTGTGTTTAATGTTTTCAAGAACAGGATCTCTTCTCTTATTTTGCTTTTTTTTCTTTTATCTCTTAAAAAAAAACAAACAGTAAATTCTAATCCATTTCCTTACACTTATGTACTGTCCCTCCCAGCCTTCTTCCTAGATTTCAATGATAGACCTAAGTGACTTAAAATAAAAAGTCAGAATTGTTTTTGCCTACCCTCCCCCCCCAAGCCCCCCGAACTCAGGGGAGGGGGAGGTTGTTTGCTGGTTGTGAATCTCCTCTTTTTTGTTGTAGCTGACTGACTTTTCTTACCATGTTTGATACAGATCTCTTACAGCAGAGAAAATAGGATTTGGGTACATGCAGTAGTTGGGTACCTAGTAAGTCATAATAATTTTGCAGTTTTGAATTAGTTTAGATAAAAATTATGTTCCTCGATGAAAATAAAATGTGACATGTTTCCTAGTGCAATTGCCTGCTGCAGAGGCAAGAGAGGGGGAAGAAATATATCATTTGAATTTTCTCTTGTTTGTTTTTCTCCCATCTCTGTCTGTCCAACCTGTTGCTGTTGGACAATGGATGGAATATAAGTGATGGCTGTGATGCGTCAGTGGTTGATGAAGTGAAGGGCTATTTTGCTGTTCAAGGGCCGTTCAACTCCACATTGTTTCTCTGGTCGGTTGCTGCTGTCACTCAAATTATTATTACAGTAAGTGTTAAAACAATGCCACCTGATACTGCAGCTCTCCTGGTATATTTAACTTGATTTATAGTGCTTCATTTTTAGAATGCTTTGAGGTACAATTACAGCTACTTTGAGCAATTTAAGCAACATAAAACTTTATTAATTATCATCAATGAATTTATCCCCATCTCTAATTTCCAAACTACATGCAGATATTTATTGAGGGATACTCTGTAAATTCACTTTGAATACTCTGTTCTCCAGCCTGATGAGCAAGTACTGGAGCTGTGCTGGCAGGACCAAAACCAAGGAGCTGGATCTGTTTTTTTCTGTGTGTGTGTGTGTTTTGGCACATCTCAGAATAAGCAAAGCAGCAAGACAAAAGAGTCAGGCTGAGCATCTGCTGTTGCCTACAGTGTAAAGGCAGGCTCCAGTAAGCTGGGGGATGCTGCTGCCATTTAGTCTCATCTTCCTAGAACTAAATTCTGTTTTTCTTAGGTGTCATAAGAAAAATGAAACCTTTCTAAGGTTTCTGCATTATTCTGGTGTCTGGATGTCAATGAGTTCCACGTTACAAATAGAAAGCATGTGAGTCTTGGTTGTGGTGTGACAGACTGCTTGGTAGGATATGAGATACCCCTCCTCAGGTTTTTTCTCTGCCCAGTTCAAAGCAGAGTTTTACGTCTTGTGTTACTCACTCAGACAGATCTCAGATGCTTGAACCTGGGCTTCCAACATCCTAGGCTGCAGTATTTGTCTTTGCTTGCTTTTCGTGTTCTTGAAAAATGATTTCACCAAAAACAGTGTTGAAATGGAGGTGTCTCCATGAAACATGTTGAGTTTGATGTGATAGCATCAAAGCTATATAGAAAAAAAGACTGAAGTTAATACTGAGTAGGGATTTTTGCAGCCAGCGAGGGCAGTGCTGTTCATTTTGAGGTAACTCATACTTCACTAATTCAGTTACTGGTAACTGGTCTGGGATCAGTGTCTCCATTTTGACTCATGAAATCTTAATTTTGCATGACACTAATGCAGAGAGATGAGTTTGTGTTTAAAATCTTGAGAAAGCCGCTAAGGAGCCCCCATCCTGTGCTAATGGAAGCCCTGCTGCTACTCTTATGCAGCAAGGCTTGAGGAAGGGGCACACAGTAAGAGCTCCCATTAGCATCATGTAGGGCATAGCATTTCAGCTAATGTGCTGCACTTCTTTCCCGCCAGTGCCCTCTTCTGCTCTTGGTTTGCTGTCCCCCTTACCCTCCTGGTGTCAGAGGGGAGGCTGAGGAGAGTTTTATTGCTCATTGCTAAGATCTACTCCCAGTCCTTAGCCTTTGTTACATGTTGGTTATCTTGTGCTGGTGTTCACGTGCACAAACTAGAAAATAGGCTTATTCTATTAGTTTATAAAGTTTATTAGAGCCCCTGGACTTCCTACCACTGAAGTGGTGGGGGCAGCACAAATATGACAATATTTCCATCATTTTTATATTTTATATACAAGGCATAAGTGTTTTATCTTCTGCTGCATGTTTGAAAAGAACTTTTGTCAAGCTTAGTTCTGAATTTTTGGCTCTTGGGCCAAATTTAAAAACAAAAACAAATAATTAATAGGCATACTGGGGAGCTCTGTAGTGGCATGTGTCCCTGTTTTATACTATGTACATGTAAATGAAAGGAAGATCTTTTGCAATCTGGTTCTTACATATTTTAGAGAAACACTCTATGTGCTTACTTGAGCCCTCAACTTTTGAATTAATTAGAATTGCATGCAGCAAAATCTCGTAAAAATCCCAGCAATGACACAGTTGGATGTTAAATTGTGGGAGGACGGCATGAGGGATACCACTCCCATGGTCATTTCACAATGTCAGCTTTGAATGTCACCTTTTTACTTTGTAAGTTGGGACTCTGTGGAATATCTGGGATGTTTACCTTTTTACACTCCAACTACCCTCATGTTTTCCTGTGTTTGTTCACTTTTTTGATGGTATTGGCTAGACTGCTTACTGCTACGAAGCAAACTGAACCAGGGAAGTGCTCTGCCCAGGGCACTCTCTGCCTTGTTGGTGTATTGGGTTTATGTGGTAAAGGTTTGGTAGCAGGGGGGCCACAGGGGTGGCTTCTGTGAGAAGGTTCCGGAAGCTGCCCCATGTCAGATCAGAGCCGGCTCCAAAAGGGACGCACCGCTGGCCAGAGCTGAGCCAGTGAGCGATGCTGGTTGTGCCTCTGGGAGAGCAGGTTTAAGGAAGGGAAAAAACTGCTGCGCAACAGCAGCTGGGAGAGAGAGGAGTGAGGAACAGCCCTGCAGACACCAAGGTCAGTGAAGAAGGAGGGCAGGAGGTGTTCCAGGTGCCAGAGCAGAAGCTCCTGTGCGGCCCGTGGTGAGGACCATGGTGGAGCA
The DNA here is from genome assembly GCA_013399475.1 of Chauna torquata. Lineage (NCBI taxonomy): Eukaryota > Metazoa > Chordata > Aves > Anseriformes > Anhimidae > Chauna > Chauna torquata. Next base: position 222,084 of record VXAL01013492.1, on the reverse strand, counting down.
GACTGTCCCCCTGCAGCCCATGGGGTACCACATGGAGCAGATCTCCACGCTGCAGCCCATGGAGGAGACCACAGAGGAGCAGGTGGATGTGGCCTGAAGGAGGCTGCAGCCCATGGAGAGCCCCTACAGGAGCAGGCTCTGGGCCGGACCTGTAGCCCGTGGAGAGGAGCCCACGCAGGAGCAGGTGATCCGGTGGGAGCTGCCACCCGTGGGGGACCCATGCTGGAGCAGTTTGCTCCTGAAGGATGGACCCCGTGGTACGGACCCATATTGGAGCAGCTCTTGAAGAGCTGCAGCCTGTGGGAAGCCCACGCAGGATCCGTTCGGGAAGGACGGCATCCCATGGGAGGGACCCCACGCTGGAGCAGGGGCAGAGTGACCATGAAGGAGCGGCAGAGACAAAGCGATATGGACTGACCGCAGCCCCCATTCCCCGTTCCCCTGCACCGCTCGGGGGGAGGAGGTAGAAGAGGGTGGGTGGGGGGAAGGTGCTTTCAGTTTGCTTTTAGTTTCTCACTGCTCTAGTTTGCTAGTGATACTAATAAATTATATTAATCTCCTTATGTTGAGTCCGTTTTGCCCGTGACAGTAATTAGTGAGCAACTTTCTTGTCCTTCTCTCAACCCTTGAGCCCTTGTCCATTGTATTTTCTGCCCCTCTTTCTTTGAGGAGGGGGAGAGAGAGAGCAGAGTTCCTCTGCTCAGCTGGGTAAAACCATGACAGTTGGTTCCTCCAATGTGGATTTCCTCCTTTGCACTTGCCAGTGTACTGTGGATTACTATGAAGCCGTTCCCTTCTGTGTCTGATTCTGTGCTTATGCCCACCCTCATCATCTTGACACAAATGCTGCTGCCACTTCTGTGACATGGTTAGAAACTTGAGATAAGACTGTTAGAAATAGAAAATCATGAATCTTGATGCTGCTCTCTGCTGGCTTCTGTTGCACTTGCTGTTCTGATTTTCCTGGCCAGCACTGTTCCTATTGACTTGCATAACTTGCAAGGTTCCATTTTTTGTCTAGTTCCTAATTTCCTCAAGTACTTCTTAAAATAACAATCCCAAACATATACACCATCCAAATGTGATCATGCATGTGTTTGATAATCCCTAGTGGACACTAGCTTAGTGAATCATTTCAGGCACTCTGTTATAATAAAAATATGTAATTCGACCATCTGCCCTGCAAGATCCTCAACAAGAGCCATACCCTGATCTTATTTGTGTCGCTGTAAAACCAGAACTCCTTTATTACCACTAGTGTCTATAGTAGAGATTAATTTTGTTTTTAAATGGAAGTGGGATTGGGCCAGTTGCATATTGACTTTGCGTTTTAAATAGTGTTACTGGATTAATAGTGATTTAACAATTACTTTTCTCTAACAAAAGTTTTCTCTGGTGGGAGCACTCCAGTCATATTTCTTTTATGAAGTCCAGAACAGACAAAGTGCAGCATTCCTTTAGGTTATAGTTGGGTAATTCTACCTTTGGAAATTTGATCCTGGCTTATGTACTATGTAAAGTTGCGTTTTTAGTATATTCATTAGTGTTTGTTCCCAGTTATGTTCAGACAGCATTGCAAAGGAGTTACTTAGAGCAATGTTTGGCTCAGTTTTTGAGAGATGACACTGGGTGTAACTCAGAGCAGAAACTGAGATTTACTGTCGTATTACCAAGACAAATTTATTTTAATAATTATCATTTGAAATATTTAATAGACTATCTGTGAACTCCTACAGGATGTCTCCTAACATCTCAAAAATTTTACTCTGTATGTGTAAACAATAAAATAAATGAAAAACTGTTCAGAGTTGAAAGAAATTAACTGTATGCAGTTAACAACAGTGTACTATTAAAATCTCATTTCTCTGTGACAGAGCATGTCACATAAAGAAGCTAATGTTTCAAGTGGCTGTCCTCCTATCTGGCATCAGGGAATCAAACAAGAAGAGATTTTGCTGTGGTTCTGCTCATGGTACAAGGACCTCTGAAGAACATGGTTTTGTTGCTATAAAATTGGGATAAATGAAAACAGAGACTTGGTTGGTAGTGCTTTGGGTCTTTGGGGGCATTCTTATGCTCTGTTTCCCTGTTGCTTGAGGAAAAGGGCCTCAGCCTGGGTAGGGATGAGATGAAAGGAGTTCCTGGGAGATAAAGTTCCTCATAGGAATAGATAAATGGGATGGGTAATTAAAATTACTGAAGGTTATATGATTTAAAACAAGAATAGTCTGTCTTTTCAGTCAGGTAAATATACATCATTCTGAATATGTGCTTATGTGGCTTTGGTCGTATATACAGACATTTCAATTGGAAACATCTGTGCTAGCTTTTGATATAAGGCTTGTGAAGCTTCTAGAGAGGGAGCTAGGGAGAGTATGTGGGACAGACAGGACTGATCCCGCAAAATGCAGGAACCGTATACATATTCTTGAGCTCCACCTACAGGCAAATAATGCTGTGTCTCAGAATGGGTGTGTTTACACGGGCACTATGGCCACAGATAACATCACTTGCACATTTTCAAAGCCTGGTTGTGTTAGAGTGGTGCTCTAGTGGCTGCTATTCCCTGTTTCTCAGCATAGCTACTTGAGCATTGTGCTGATAACTTTGTTGCTGGCAGCGATACCGCTGGCACGTTCAAAGCTAACTTGGGTATCTGTGTCGGACTTTCTCTTGCACATAGATGTGTTCAGTCTTGACTGGCTTGCACTGAGAGCGAGTGCAAGATGAGAAGGTATCTTGGACAAATCACTTAATTTTGTGCCTTGCTTTACTTGTTCTCGAGTTGAAAATAACACTTTTCTAATTGCTTTAAAAATTTAGGCACAAAGGGTGTTACATAAAGCCTCAGTATGTTTAAAGAAAATAGCCTACATGGAGATGGTGGTGGAGAAAGGAGTCTAATGTCCAGATGGACTGTGTCCAACTCAGATGATGAGCCTCTAAGTTTAGCAGAACTGCCTTTCAGGAGGGGTACTGCTCTTCTTTCAAAATTGTGTAGTGCTTCCTAGACGCAGCCTTAAAGGCTCACAATTTGATCAAGCTGTTAACTCCAACTTTGTCTCCTTTCTATTCTTTTTGAATGAGTTTCCTTTCTCTTCTCCATCTCCAGCATGTACAGGTATACCTAGGAGTAGACAGACAAGAAAGGAATGAAGGAAACATTCAAAGCTTTTACCACCACCATCTTCTCAGGCTGGGATAAGCAGCCCCCAGGACATATTCTATGCCTTTTGCTACTGAGGAGGCTAGCAAGAGTGATCCCCTGTCATGGGTCCACCCAGCCCTCTGGAGAAAAGACAGATTAGAAAACACTAGAACATGTTGCCCCTCAAGGTGATGGAGGAAGGATAGGAGAAAAGAGGGGTAATCCCTGGGGTTGTGTGTTCACTAGCTGTATCAGCTGCTGTCCTATCATCTGCTTCATTTTAGCAGATGCTGAATTACTATTCTGGGACTTCCGAGGATTATCATCTTTCTTTTTCTTCCTACCCTCTCCCTCCCCCCAATACTTTACACCTTGCTCTTGTCTTTTGCCCTAGTGATTTAAGGATTAAGATGAGTGACATGACTCCACATCTGAGCATTTTCAGGAAGGTTCATCTTTCATTGCTGATATCTTCTGCTATGGATGCTGGGAATACCATCATTTTGACCTTTTTTAAAATTATTTTTTAATTGTCTCAAAGTTGTTTAGTTGCTATAAAACGTATGCTTGATATAGACTGCTATACCCGGGGCTTGTTCTCTGTTAATCATCAGCAAGCACAGTAAGTCAATGTGGAACCTGTGTGTGGAGAAAAATCAAATGGATGTAGACATAATCAGAGCTATTCTTCTGCTCAGAGTGAATATTAACAGCAGTGTTTTATGATAAACTATAATTGAGGACATTAACTCACTGGAAAAAAAATCATCTTCCTTGACAAATAGACACATGTTACTGTTGCATCAGGTGCTGACAGAAGCAATATTAGCTAGCTTTTAGTAAGTCTGCATAAATGTGCATGTATAAAAGAATATTTTATGATCTAAAAGAATATTCTTGTGAAAGTGTTCTGGATTTCAATTTGATTTCCCCACTTGCTTTCTCTTCTTTGAGAGTTAAACTGGTTTCATCTCTATCTGTATTCACATTTTTTGCAGCTACAAGCATAGTTTATATACATATTTATCTGTATCCATACATATTTAGCTAAATTTGCTTTGCCAATTGCAATATTATCAGAAACTTTTATGTGAAGGTAAGCCTAATTTTTGGTCTAGAGTTATGCTTATGTTATTATCATTTATTCTTGTGTATCTGATCCTAGGTTATTCTTTTGGCAGCAGTGGCAATGCATCTCAGTTCCACAGTTGAAATAGAGAGGAGCAGAGTATGACTCTGTCTGTTTTATTGTTCTGCTGCATATGCAATGGAGCAATGAACTTCAAACTGTGGCAACAAAATGAGAAATGTTAATTTCAAAAAATAAACCAAAATAACCCACACCATTCATAATCAGGAATGGAAGTAAGACAGCATAAGAAAGCACTGGCTCCACTCAGGATTATATAGAAAAAAAAAACCTGTAACTTGGGGGGATTATTCCAGTGGAACGTGATCTGTGCGTGGCAGTGAAACTGTTTGATACATCAGCAACAAAAGCAGGAACTGACCACTATGAATTCATGTAATATCAGAAAGAACACAAAAAAGCACATGCAGTAGATGAATGCAAAGATGGAAATGGCGGAGATCCTTGTTCCGTAAAAGAAATCTCAGTATTTTATTTTGGTTATGGTGATTCATCTCTCTTCAGAAGTTTCTCAACAACAGCAACTGTTGTATGCTGTCTTTGAAACCCACACGCTCCTGCTGAAGCAGGGTTTGAACCAGCATGGAATTTGGCTTATCAGACTGTGTCTGGGAAGCCAGCAGTCTTTGTCATGCCAGATTGCATCTGGATTAAAAACTGAAGAAAAATGTAGTGACACATTCTAAAAAGAAAAAGACAAGCTTTATTGGCTTCAGTGAAATCTCATAATCAGATAAATGTTTCATCCTTTGGTTATTATAGTTATTTAAGCAGTAATTATATTCATTAAAAGTGTGCTTTAAAGTTAATGTCAGAGATGTTTCATGTATTAGAAAAGCACACGTAAGTCAGTTTTCATCTTGAGGCATTTTCTGATCCTCATAAGAATTTATCATGCATTTGATGTGTTTTTATGAAAATCAGGAAGGAAAAACAGTATTTTTTCCATAAGAAGCAAGCACAGAACACTGTGATCATGTTTTGGGAGGACATTGATGCAGTGTCCTAAAAGAGTGTGGTTTTAAATGGAGCAGTGGCTTATGCATCTCACTCCTAAGAAAAACTGAACATTATTTAAAAGTGTGTGTTAGTTGTCTGGACAGAAAATAAGTAAGTAAAAGTTCATATCATTATTTACAGGAGATTAAGTTGGTTGAAATTGATTCCCTTTCCTGAAATGAGTCTGACCAGCGGTTTTGTACCTCTTTCTCAAGAAGGACAGAGAACACTGATGGCTGCAAATTGGATACAAACCTAGGAGAAACTGGATGACTGCAAACATCCTCTCCTGAACGTTTGTCAAAAGCATAGCTGTGGAAATTAGCTATTTCTAGCTAATCATAGCTAGATTATAAAAAATGTCAGTTTGATGGGGATGAGGGAAGAAAGGGGCAGGAATGGGATTGTCAGAATTATTACTGAGAATGACATCTGGCAAAAAAGCAATTAGGGTTATTTGGACAGGTTTTCCAGAATAGCATATTTCTAGCCTTTATCATTACGGAAGGAGCAGCTATCTGTACTAGATGGGGTTTTATGTAAAGCTATCAGGATTGTGTTACCAAAAATATAGACCACGTTTAAGCAGAATGTAGTAAAGTTTAGAATGAATGTGTAATCCTAGTCTAATAAGTAGGTGTGTTATTTATTACAGTGCCGAAGTATTTCGTTGAAAATAAAGATTGGCACATCAATCTACATTTTGTGTTAAATCACAGTACAAGACCAGTGAAATCTGGTGTTATTGCTGCATCGGCACAACGCCCACTGGAGGGCTGAAGGTCAGATGTTTCACTGTAAGAAAGGTGTCAGAGTTGTAAGTGTCTTGCAGATAGGAGAAAAGACAGAAGGAAAAATAAAAACTGAGTGATCTAAAGTCTCGGAGGCTTGGCATGGTTTTATGAAAAAGACATTCTCTATATTTTAGATGGGTAGTTATGGCTGGAAACAATACTGTAAGAAGTAGTTTCATTGCTGTAAAGGGACACTCTATTTAATCCGCATCCAACGGAGAAAGAAGTGATAGTACTTCCAACCCCGAAAAAGGAGATGGAGAACAGACACAGAGCGAGCTGTTTTGTTTGAGAAACACTTGGGCAGGCTGCAAACAAAGCGGAGTGAGATGGCTAAGTCCCAGGGCACTCCACTACGGAAGTTAATTCATCACTGTATGATGACAGCGATGCTGATGTTAAAAAATACCCATGTAAAAGGCACTTGCATAATTCACAGATGAAATCAATGCAGATTCAGTTTTGTGAATATTGCTGGGAAAAGCAAATGAGATGATTGGCTTATGTGAAGGCTTTTGAAAAGGACTGGTCCTTGGAGAACAGCGACTCATACATAGAATGATCTGGGACACTGAAAGAAGCAAATCTCTAGACTCCTTGGCACCAACTGATTCCTGTTCACAGCTGGCCTACGCATGTGCATGTAGGCTCCTTCCCAAGTGAAAGGATTTATTGTGCTACTTCCCTGTAATTCTGAAGCTCTTCTGCGGCTTTCTGTAAATGACAGAAGTGTCATTTGCTGAATCCATAGAGCTAAAGAATTGAGTAAAGTGGTGACTAGTGGGTCCCATGAGGATCTCAGCTAGTTTCCCACTAACACAACGCTTTACTGAGGGTCAAGGTAAACACAGGTAATAATGTAACACTAGCATCATTGTTATTGTGTTTTTTTATTGTTGTTTTGTTTGCTTTTGTTTTTAGATGAGTTTAACATTCCCTATCCATTTTTCTTTTTTCAGTCAGGGTAGCTTGTGCTGCTGCTTTCCCAGTAATCAGACTGTGCTGCAGTCATGGAGTGTGCAGTCTCACCTTGGGTTAAATGGTTTCCCCCGTTTCAGATTTTCTGCAGACCAGATTTACATTCTACAGTGTTTGTTTAGGATTCTGTACTCAGCACTTTGTATTAGATGAGAAGCAGCCCTGCATTTAAATTATTCAGTCTTTAAGACTGATGAAAATTGTCAATCACCTTCTAGCATATTTAACTTATCCTGAAGGATGCTTACAGGTATAAAAATTCACAGCCAGTAACATTTATAGATTGTTGGGTTTATTTTTTTATCAAGTGACTCTCTGTCATTCTCCCTGCCTTCTGATATATTTTCACGTTGCCCTGCAGACTATGGACAGCAACCAGTTTTTGGATATTAAAAAAAAAACAAATTCCTTTCTCTTCAAATTGACCAGACTGACAATGAAACAAATAATATTAAAGCACACAACTCATATTCCCTGACATTAAAAAACAATAGCTAGAATATCCTGTGCAGAGCAGGAGAAATGCCACCACAGCAGGTTATTCAGTTAGTGGTAGCTGTGAAGTCAGTAAGTATTGTTATTTCAGATATTTACTTTCTGTTAATGTGTACAGAGAAGAGATGGTATTAATTATGAAGCGAGAGTAGGAATGTCTTCCTGCACATTGGAGGTGGCATTGCCCCTGAAGATTGGTTAGCCACGGGGATGGAGCTTGGCTGGTCTGGTGCTTGCTTGCCTAGGTCCCCCAAGAGCAGGGATACCTGACCAACACAGATGTGTTTTCATTAGGAAATTTCCAGCCTGCTCTAGTGTTTGCAAGAATGGTTTGGTCAGGGCTACCGCATTTCTTCCTCCAAAGGGAAACTTTGGGACTGATGAGCAAACAGCAACGGGAGAAGTTTTGCTCTTTATTTGTTCTGGGTTTACTGCTACTTCTGCAACAAAGAGATGGTCCCAGAGTGGAACAGGAGGGCTCCTTCCTCTGGCTTAGTTCTCTGCAACAGTACTTCTGACTACTCATATGGTTGGGAAACCATTTCACACTACACATGCAAAGAGGTAGACAAGCAGATAGTATCTACAAAAAGAACCTCACCACGTTACACTATTAGATGCCTTTTAGGGATTTCCTTGCTTCAGTCTCCTAAAACTTACTTGTTCTAGTATTTATAGTGGCATCGTGCTGGAATAAGGTATTAAATATGAGTTGAGTTTGCTGAGGCACAGAAGAAATTCCTCAGACATTGGTGTTTGTGTGCTACCATCTGAACTTCTGGAGCCATTTACCATAATTACCAGCAGTTACATGATTGCTTTCTTGATGCGTAATGTCACAGCTAGTCCATCCACCATTGCCCCATATCATACCCTTTAATGAGGGTCTGGTTTGTCCAGTTTTGTCCCCCAACACACACACGCACGCGCACACTCTGAGCAGCTCTAATCCTGTTTGCCATGCTAATGACAAACCCACCATTCACTGAATTTTTTCTCTCTCACCTACTCAATAGTCTTGTAGGAAATTCAGGACTAAACAAACAACATGCAGTCACTGCCTGACTCTGAAAAAGCCCTGTCCTGTCTTTGCTGTTGGGGTTTATCCATGTCAGACTATATTCTGAACCATGTTAGAAGATGTATGGAAAATGCAAAAAGGCACCTACACCAAGACCCCATATGGGGCTAGGTTTCACTGAACAGGTGTAATAAGCATTGCATTTACAGTGCAAGTATATAGCAATTGTGCAATGGCTTGTAAGGCTTTAGTGACTGGTATAGAAAAGGGAGTGATATTAGTTTCCAAATTATTGTCCAGGTCTTCTGTGAGCAGCTGGAGATGATGTGCCCCAAAAACTTCCAGAAAGAATATGGGAGGTCTCCTTGTATTCAGGGAACACAAAATGGAGCTGGGTTCTGTCACAACTTCAGCATCTGCAAGTGAGAGGGCAAAAGCCGAGTGGCTGGTAGACTGAAAGTCATGATCATTAGTGACATGCTTAACCTTCTACATGTGAAGATCATCTACCAAGAGCAAAAAGTTTTCATCATGCCATGTCCCAGTCCTGAAAGTATGTGAGCTAAAGCCAGTAGGTGATCTCTATAATGTAACGCAGTCTTTAATAAAAAGATGCTAAGAAGTAGGTTGAAGTATCACTGTTGAGAAGTGATTTATTGATCCAAAGCTTTGAGACAGTTTAAATGAAACGGTCACCATGTGCCCTACTAAGGGACAACAGCTTCAAACAGCTTCGTATTGAAGTGCTTTTACTGAGCTTATGGTTACTTTGGCCTTCCTCTAGGACATGAAGTTCTGCGAGTATCCTTATATGGACTTTGGGGAAAAAAAAAAAAAAGAGGTAGAAAAAACAGCCTCTTACCAGACCTGCACGCATATGTTTCCAGAAGGATAGTATAAAGAATCCATTTATTTTCTTCATATCTAGTAGAAGCTCTCCATAGAGTTGTGGTGCAAGGAACTGAAATTCCAAGCTATGTATCTTTTCTACATTCTGCAGGTCTCTGTATTTTTTCTCTTTTCCTTCTTGTGAATCTGGATCATTTTTGTTTTGAAGTATCATTTTCTGCCCGAGTCAGCAGTTGCCTATGTGGTAAATTGAAGGGACAGGGGAGGAGACTGCTTTTTGCCTGGCAAAAAGTTAACGAGGTATATGTTTCTGTCAGCTCTTAGAGGGAATAAAACATTCTTAATAAAAGCACCTGAGAAATTTGTCCAACTGAGAGTTGATGGATTTCTGCAGGTGTTTGTTTTTTTTTTTTTTAACTCATTTGCTGGCTTAAAAAAAATTCAGGCCTAGCAGCCAGGTATAGCATGTGGATGTGCAATATGCCCTAGAGGACTATGAACCCAATGAACAGTTATCTATATATAATGCTAGATATGTCATCTTGATACAGAATAATCCCTTGTTTCTCACGCTTTCAGAAATTCACATGTAAGAGAGCACGACAGATTATCAAAACATCCACATTAAACAAGGTGCTTGGCACCTTACTTTTAGACCTCTGTTTTCTTTTCTTCATAAGAAATAGTTGTAAATAGTTATTTTCTATTTTATACATATAGTCTTGATGTTTCTAAATCGGGAAGGATTGTAACCACATAACTTGAAGGTAAGATTATTGATTCCTCATCAAGGTTCAGTTCTAAAATATTTTTTGAATGATTTTTAAGTTTATCAGGTAAAACTGAGAAAAAACATACAACTTTGAGTCTTTAAAATAAAATGTAGCATGTTGTCTTGGGGGGAATCGCTGGCCAATGAAAGTCGATGATAGCACATCAGATAACCATTTATTATAGCTGCAGGTAGCCAACTGACAGATGGGTCTGCACTGAATTACTTCAACATTTCTGGAGACTTTTGCTTTTGTTGTTGTTTTACTTGTTTGAGGTGAGGGGGTTGTGCTCTCACTTTCATCATCGAAATTTGTGCTTACATGTTAGTTTGATGAGTGCCTTGGAAATGTAGAAGGAATAAATGAGTGCAGTTTGCCTGGAACCTGAAAGTTGTTTCAAGGGGTATGCCCTCATTTCTGAGAATCTACGTGTTGTTTGCAGCTAGGGTGATGTCAATATGAAAGGCAATTCTATTTAAAGGGCCTGGGGAAGAGAACAATTCCCTTGTCTCTTGTCCAGCTCTTGTATGAAGGCACCAAATAATTTTGAAGGTACCTACATTGTTTAAAATCAAATCATAGCTTTTCTGTGTGCTCTAGAGGAGGCTGCTCAAGCCAAATAAATTGGTGAGCTGTTAAGTAAGCCACTCTATCAACTATGTAGTGCATAATTAAATCTCATATCTACTACTATTCCCATTCCCTACCACGAAACCTCTGTATGTAGACCTGTGTCCTTTTTCTCCTTCCCCTTCTTTTCACGGCCCCTCTTTCCAACACAGACATATGCACGCACACTTCTCGTGTTTTAAGCACTGTAGCAATGATTTGAATATACAATTCAAAATACCATGTTTTTGGAATCTGATTTACCACCTCCTTACCACACGCATAGCTGTTTACTTCACTGCCAGGGTATTGTTGTGTTAACCACATTGACTTTTGTATAAACACGTGTACTGGAGCAAGGTTTAGAAGAACCAGGTCTCTGGGGGACCAATTCCCAGTTATAAGTTCAAGCCTAAGATGGAAACAGAGGAGTGCTGCAACATTTTCCAAGAGGCCTGAAGATACGTGATGTCTTAGGGAAGGTATATGTATGTTTGCGAGCTATTTCAGTATTAGAGTCAGCATGTCAGGATGGTGGAGTGTATAAATAAAATGGCCCTGATGCTTGCTGATTTGGGATCCTCACAGTGGTCCACCGAGGTCACTTCAGTAAGGGCTAGAGCCTTATCCCTCATCAGCCCTCATCAGTGGCTGAATTTTGAGATGCAAGTTTCTTCCCATTGCTGGTTTTATCAGCTTCATCATCCCCACCAGGTGGAAACCGGTCTTTTCCATTTTTTTAAGAAGGTCCAAAAGCAAGTCTTCAGCTTCCCTGACACATGCCCAAATTGCAGACCTAGATCAGAGCACACAAGCAGCTTTTGTATGTCCCTCCTTGTCTTGCATTCAGTTTTGCTGGGAAATAGGAGTGAGGTGCTTGGTCTGCCTGAGGACGGAGAAACTATGTGTGCTTCCTACTGGCATTTGCCTGCTTAACTCATACTTACCATCTCATCAAGCAAGAAAGTATATACCTCCTGTTTAGCCAGTTTGACACTTGTGAAGACGTGTGCCTGTTCATATGTGTACTAGCAATTTGCTGCAGGTGAATTACAGGAGAACTAATAATGAAAGTCACCAAAACTGCGGGGGAGGGTGGGATTTTCAGCAGCTCAGGATACAGACAAACTTTACTGAGTGTGTCTCAGAGGTATGTTCACCATCACTGGTCCAGGGGCTTATTAACGGCCGTTAGAAATACTTATGGCACACTGATTCTCCATTGTTGCACGTGGTAGAGAGTGATATTTTCAGGATCGAAGCACTACATTGCCATTTGCAAAAATGTTAATCTGCTGCAACTCAGTTGTGCTGTAATGATTCACACTACATACTCTTTTTTTTTTTTTCCCCTCTCGTTAGCTGACTGCGAATAATTCAGTAATGCCATTTCATTAATTGGTAGTTTGATAATTCAGGAACTGGCAGACAAAAAATTAATTTTGTTTCCTGTTTTCTTACTTCAGAAGAACTGTTTTTCACAATGCATCAAGGAACAATCTAATCCCACTGTTTTATAAGGAATGTTACTGCTTTGTTTGCTCAAACACCCCACTTTTCAACTTCCAGGTGAATTTTTCTGAACCAGGGTAAATTGCTGATATACCTCTTCCATTTTCTTTTTTTAAGACAATAGAAAACCTGTGACAAAAGATATGGCTTTTGAGGGAAATGTACTGTGTGCCATGTATGCTTTCAAAGAGACATGAAATATTTTGACTCCTACTGTAGAGATATAGTAGTGAAACTTGAAACAACAAAATAATTGTTTCTTTATTTTTATCTTCTTGAAGTATTTCTATTTCCAGACAAAGCAAAAATATCTGTAACTGAATAGCTGCATAGTATATAGAATGTAAAAACATCTTTTTCCTTCAGAAAAATTGGCTTGTTTACAATTTTGCACATCCTTGGATATTTTGGAAATTCATCTAAGAATTATCTGCTTGAAGGAATTAACTAGGGGTAGTCTAGCAGCTGGGGCTACGTTTTGGTGTTATTTTTCTCCAACAATTTGTGTTTTCAATGAATTTCCACTCCCTACTTCCACTCCCTATAAAGCATATTGCTTTGTGATATTTAAAACAAACAAACAAAAAAATCAGATGGCCAAATGTATAATCGCTCACATCCCCCCCCTCTTCTTTTTTTCCAGCAGCTTGGGACATTGAGTTGTTGCCTTCTATACTCTGCTATTGATTCTGCTCTCTAAGCGGCCTAGCCTTCCCCAGACTATACTGTAGCAAGATACTCCTACATTTTGCTCCCTTTCTGCCTTCACATAGTTAGGGCTTCAGAGAATGGCTGATGAAAACAGGTACAAGTGCAGAACAGTTAAACCGCCTCATGAAATGCGATGGGGCCGCTCCTCTGGAAAAGTTTCACTTTCCTTGGGAAAAAAAAGTGGTTTTCAGTCAAACCTATAGCTGGCAATGACTGTGCCTACAGTGCAGTGAGAAGTTCTTCCACCAGAATGCACAATTTTTCACTTTGTTGCTATATTTAATTTTAGCCTTCAGTTCTATCACATGGGATAATTAATGGGACAACTTGGCTGAGCATTGAAGTATGTGAATGGTTCTGGGCTGAAGTCATTCTGAATAGTATCCTATATTTTTCTTACCATATTGTGAAGAATTTTTTAAGCAGGCATACTGGTTTTTGTTGTTGTTGTCATGATTGTTTATTTAATTTTTTGTTTTATTTAATAGGAATCGCTACAAAAGATACACTAGTCAGAACTTTAGCTTTTTGAAACAGTGATTTGAATTCACATGAGATAAGTTAAAACTTTGTGTCTTCGTTTTTCAAAATGAAAGAAAAATTGAGCACGTTTCGGATGATCTGGAAAACACAGAGTTTACCTTCAGCTGTGCAAGTCTTTGAGGTTTTCATGGAAACCTGCCAGGAATGACTGCATTTCTTCAACATCTCCCGTCTCCATGCTTTATTTATATTTAGATCTTAGCATTTGGACTGAAAGGCTGTCTTGAGGTTTATGGAATGTGATTCGGAAACAAAAATATGCAACTCTGTAACTCAACGTGCTATTGTGAGCTTGAATAAAATCTTTAAATCCCCCAGGGGTATTGTCAGGAGGCTGTTAAATGTCTTGATGTTCCAAACCCAGGATGTTATTGTAGCACCTCATTGCTCTACGGTAGTGGTGGTGGGCTTTGACCTTAGCAGTAACTACTGTGGGATTTACCCACTGGCAAAAACATACAAGAGTGAAGTTCACTCGGTTTTTGGAAACTGCTAATCAAAATTAAACATTTGTAACTTTGGGTAGTCTTCCTAATCTCCATCTTGTAGCTATTTAAAATTGCATCAAAAAGACTAGTATTTTTTGTCACCAAGATTTATATCTGGGATTTTGACCCACAATTTTCATAAGGAATAAGGCTCAAAATTCACCTAACATTCACAAACATGTCTGTGATGCCTGAAAATTATTTGTGAAACTTTCCATAGTAGAAGATATTTTATTGGCTTTATAACTCGCTGATGCAACTGTGTAGTTCTTCTGAGATACAATTTGTAGTTGTACTCCTTCAGCCTGAAAAGCTTCCTGATTTTCCTTTATGATGCTAACCCATGCAAATGGCAGCTAGAGGATAGATAGGGCAGAGGAAGTCATGGAACTCGCTTTAAATTAAGCTAACAATATTTTTATGGCACCAGAAGGACTAACAATAATCATTATTAGTGATGACCTCATAAATCAGATTAGGAAAAAAGTGAATAAAAGCTCTCCAGATATGAAGAAAGTGGTTTTGTAAACTGGGGAGAAAACCTTTGGATTGCATCTGAAGGCCTTTTTCACTTAAGGATGGAGAAAAAGATGCCACACCTATAACATATTAAAGAATCTTTTAAAATCTTTGCATTGGTTTTGCACTTGAAGTGTAAGGTTGAAAGATCTTTGTTATGTATTATTAACATTCAACAGAGAACTGATCTTTCCCATTTGATATTGCAGGCTTTTCTTCAAGGAAGATCGGTACTGAAGTATCCTAATAGGTGTCTTCTTTCCCCCTTGCCTTTTCAGAAGCACAAGGCAGATTTTAAAGCCAAATGAAATTAAAAGTATGAATATTTTAAGCCATTGTTGGAGGCAGAAAGTGCCCCTAGGGTTAAAGGGGCAGCTCTGAACATCTCCGTAAATTCCAGCAGTCTCTTAGGAGCCGTCCTTCATGGCCTCAGCTATCACATTGCAGAGTGCTGTTGTCTCCTCCATATGCCAGTGCTTGTAGCAGCTTGTAGTTGCAGTGTGGGGCAGCTTGGGGGTCACCTCCCAAAGTTCCTTGGAAGGGGAAAATTTCCCCCTTAAACCTAAGGCTTTGGGGCTTTCTTTATGTGGGCTTGTGTAATTATTGTCTAATGTTTTTGTCTCTGCCTGACAAAGAATTTCTGTGGTAGTTATGTGGGAAACTCATTCATCAACAGAGCTATATTTTCAGATGTCTTCAGCTCCTTGTAGTAAACACAAAATGTCTTTGCTTATAGTAGAATTTGCTGCCCTTGGTTTCTCAGCTTTTATTCTCTTCTAGGCCATTCTCAGGTTAAAAAAAGATCAAGACCATAATGTTTGAAGATGGGCTGTGGGGGGACTAGTTAGCTTTGTGGATAGGGATAGGAGAGAGACCTCTTATTCTTAACTTTTTCAATATTGATCCAACAAATTCATTTAGATTACACTGTCACTTGTGTTTAAAAAAAAAAAAAAAATCTAGCATCTATTTAATAATCAGAACCCTGTTCCTATTTTGTGAAAAACACCCTTGTGACTGTTAGGCCAGCATACAGGTTACAGCAACTTCATTTTCTGTCCAAGATATAAGGTTTTATGTTAATAGTGCCAGATTTTCTCCATATTTTATTTTATTTTATTTGTACTCCTTATAAAGCATTACTTTTGGAAAGGACAGCAAAAAAAATCTGATTATGTAAGGGGCTTTTCCAAATATTACATCTTGTTGAAGGTTCTTAATTTAATAGTTACTTTCTGTAAGTGGGGGCTGGGCAGGGGGGTGTAGGAGCAACAAGAATATCCTATCAGGAAACATCCTGATTTATAAACATTTACGAGATGTATAAAAACCCGTTTGTTTTAGAATTTGTGTGTTAGTTTAAATGCGGTCAATCTATATGTTTCAAAATATAATTAATTAGGCTGTTATGTGAAGTGTAGCAAGATAGCATGTTTTTAGGGGATTCAGAATCCCTTAAGTCAACCTACTGAAAAAAATCTGATCTGAACACATTTGTACTTAGAGTTTCTAAGCTTACCATAACTGTGCTAATTTATCCTGGATCACAATTTCCTGTGCAGTAGTTGACCTCAAGACACAGAAATCCTTATCCTGTCTTGTAACAAGTTAATGGAGTCTTTGACATTATCAGACCATTGCATTTCATATTTTTTTCATTGAATGTTCATAGAGAAAATATCTATCAGCATGTGTTGGATACCAAGGAAGAAGCTTCGTTTCTCCTTCTTCCCAATTTTAACCTGAAAATATGGGACTTGGATATGAAACTGCAGTGCGGGTGCAGCTGGAGTTTGGGAGCAGAAAAGTGCTCTCCAGCCTCAGTTCCAGTGGTTTTTGTGATGTTCTCCCACCATTATGGCTGAGAAAAAGTGTGCATTCCTGTTCTTGTTAATCTGTCAACAGCAGGGGATTGTGTTCCCCTCAAAGTGAAGATGCTTCGATGCAGGGTAGGAGGCAGCACTACCCACCGGCAGTATTATTTGTAGCAGACAACAGGGAGCCAGCCTCACAGCAATTCAGCTCCCATCTGACAGATCAGATTCAGATATGCTGGGTATAAATAGATTGCTTCCAAGGCCAGCTCTGGGGTGGAAGGTGTACAGTCCCTATCTTGCAGTGTGAACTCAGAGGATATAAATCCTCCTGGGACCCAAGCTGGCTCCATGGGCGCTGTGCTTCCTTACTTTGTTGTTTCAAAAAAACAACCTGCTTTATACAAGAGAGTCCTGCTAACGAGTCCAACCAGAACCCATAAGGCCTCAGGCAGGGAAAGATTGGTATGACGGAACAGAGTCAAAAAGTGAATCAGTACTATTAACATGAAAAAAAGCATCAGGTGAATGGTTTTAGGAGACTGCTGAAGTATGAGAGTTTAAGAACTTCTGAAAAGTAACAGGGAGGTAAGACAAATGCCTCTTTTTTTAGATTAATTTATGCTTTTAGAATTGGAAACTTCCCTGGTTGACAGCCCAGAGGAATATTGATACACCCGGAGGGGAAACTCTGCCTGTCTTAACTGTGACAAAATCTTTGAAAGGAGACACAGGAATAATATCAGCATTTTCAAAAAGGAGAACAATACTCTGTAGTCTTGAAAAAGTTTCAGAGAAGCTTCCCAGTGGGGATGTATGAGGAATTTAAAGAGGCCACATGAATTCCCAGGAGAAAACTGGCTTGTCCTTTCTCCTTTCTGTAAGGTGGGGAGCTACCTGCGGGAAGCCATTTTCCCTGGAAGCCAACAAATTCCTTTAGGAGGCAAGTAATTAATGTGAAGGGAGAGAGCAGCATACAGTGCTGGGGCTCAGTCCCCAGAAGAAGGAGGCACCTTCACCAAAAAGCTGAAGACCCTTTTAGGGACAGGCTCCGCATATGTGACTGTTGGCACTGTGGGCTGTTGTACAGCTGCCAGATAACCCAAGATCTGATTGCATAGGTGAGGTTCAAAACTGGTCTTAAAAGAGCAATCATTGGCCTGTGAAGTAATTCTCCTTGCTCAGGGCATGAGCAGAGACCTCAGCAAGCATGGCCAAAGAACAGCACTTGCAGCTGCTTCAGAGATAGGAGACTTTTTTTGTTTTTTTGTTTTGCCTTTTTTTTTTTTTTTTGGTAATAGATAATGGAAGTAAATTATGTCAATGCAGAAAATTGAGATCTTGGAATGCTAAAGTTGATAAGCTTGGAGGCTTCTTGCAGATGAACCCCATCTGGAAAGTCAATTGATTCTGATGTGACAGAAAGAAATCAGTATCACAGCCAAGAGTAATTAAGGCTTTGGAATCAGCAGTTTATTTCACAAGTGAAATGAAAAAGCCGTTATTCTGTCCATTTTCAGGTTCTACAATGTTTAATCGCATCTATGGATGGCATGCACAGTCAAAATATCTGTGACCAATAGCTGCAATGTGAATTTGTGTGTCTTATGCTATCTATGATATCATGGATGACTGCCTGTAATACCCTACAGCCTTAAATATTGTGCTAATTATGCATTTTCATTGGGTAATTAAACCATTTTTTTGATGAAAGAGAGGATTGTGGGGTGAAAGCAGGGAGGGAAGGGCATTTCAGCACATTCAATCATAGCTGTTACAGATGTGTATACCTTAAAACAATGACTTGAACACTTGAATTTTAAATTTCTGTAGCAGGTTTGGAGTGTTTGATCAAGAGATGTATCTTGTTGTTTCCTTGAAATAATGTATTACCTACCAGCTGGCAGCAAGGGCATGAACCTCAGTACAGAACAAAATCTAATACTGGGGGAGTGACTCCTTTCTTCTGCCTTTGCTTCTCTTTATTCGTTTCCATTTTTTTTTGAGAAATGCTTTAGCATTCTTTGTTGGAATGGATCTCATTGATTTTTTTTAATTTGTTTCATATTCTATTATGAATTCAAATATGCAGTGGCACCTACAAGATTTTGACAGAATCATATTGGGGCATACCGTACTTGATAGACCTGTAAATGAAGAGCTCTACTTTCACCACAGTTTCAATCAATGATCATCCATTAAATAACAGGGGAAGTAAAAAGAACTCAATTTTTCTTCAGTCATACACTGCTGGGTTTTCTGAGAATAGGGATGTTTGAAGTGTGTTTGAAATCTTTTTGTGTAAAAGCAAATAAATAAAAACAACCTGTTATGCAAAGTTTTGGTGCAAGACTGTTCAAGGAGAAGTGAATACTTTCACATGTACTGATATGCATTTTTTTCATAAATATAGATCATGATGAAGTTGTTGAAGTACGAGTATTTTACCCTGTTATAATGCTTCAACTTTGTGAAGGAAGCTACTCTAATCTTTGTGAAATTCAGTAAACAGTTGAGCACTTTTTCAAGGATTGTTTGAGTTGGAAGTCAAAGTAACCAGCAGCTGTTTCTCAGCAATACTGTTGCTGAGTGTGCAATGAAACATAAATGTGTGGAGTATTTCAGTTGTGCATTTTTTTTCCATATTCTAGGAAAAAATAGTAAATTATGCAAGGCTTTTATGGTTCAGACTTCATTTAATCTTTTGCAAATTCAGGGCTTAAATTGCATACATGAGGCATGCAGAACATGTATATTTCCATGAACACTTCCAAATGGATAACAAAGAGTTTTTCTGGGGTAACTGGAAGAGCCAAGCAGAAAATTGCTGCAAATATCAGCAGTGCCTGTGGAAGTTAACAGTTAATCCATGTGCGTGTAGTAAGCTGAGACCTGTTTAACCTGTTTAGTATGTCCAGCATTTATAAAGTGGCAGAATTTCTGTTTCTCGGCAGAATTTCTGATATTTAATGTATATTCTTTCTTTGCTCCCTTGTTAGCTACTGCCCCTTTATACCTTTAGCTGTGGAAAGTGCCCTTTATCAATGATTATAAAAGAATATTCATTCTTTCCTCTTAAATTTGTTATATTCATTTCTCTGCTTTTCAATTCTACCTGCTATGTTCTTTCTGTTTGCATAGAAACGGATGTACTGTTGTTTAATCATTCTTGCATACAAAATATTTTTTATTTTTTGAAAGACATGACTACTTCTGTTAATAATACCACTTCTCCAGAGAGGTGAAAAAAAAAAAAATCATCTGAAGCAGTGCCTCTATTGCAGAGATTTATTTTATTTATTTTATTTTATTTTATTACATGGATATTCTGCAAGAGTAAAGCAATGCAATCTCAGTAATTCCTAGAGAAGAAGACCAAGAATAGCAGCCGGGATTACAGCCCTTGAAGCACAAGGACAAAAACAAAAACGCCATGACAGTTCTGACTACACAAGTGTGAGGCAGAATCAAATACAAAGAGATCTGGTGAAAAGCTTTTCAAAGACAATACAGTACATGTGTAAAGGAAAACTGACCCAAAATTTAAGATATAAACTTCTTTGATTTTTGATGCTGTTTTTTTCCCTGCAGCTAGCAACAGATTTTGGCCTGCTCTATTTTGCCTACCCTGCCAGTTTTAAATTTGCCTATACCCTGCTTTTCTACTGCCAGCCAGTAACTGGTTCCTCTCTCCATTGCTGGTACCTAATTTCGTGCTTGAAAACAAGCCAGGTGAGAACTGTTCAGGTGCCCATACATTTAAAAGGCTGAAACACACTGAGCATTGTCATCAGGAGCAGTTGTGGAGCTGCTTCCAGGTAACACACTCTAGTTACCTGAACTCAGTGTGCCATTTCTTTCTACCGTGGATCTTGCAGTGCTCCCTCTACCCCTTCCCCAGCAACAACATGAAAAGAGGATGAGGAGAATACATGAAAGTTTGGCATTTATGTGGGGGGAAAAAAAAAAATCAAATTTCCTTGGTTTTGCTCAAGAAAGCTTGCAAACGTGACAGTAAATCCCAGAGACTTGGAAACCAGAAGGTGAATATAAGGACTCTGAATTTTAGAAATCTCTGATTTAACAGCTTCAACAATTTGAGGTCTATATACAAGGCTCCCCTTGGAAGAGGCAAAGCACCTGGGGGGGAACACACTGTGAGAAACCCTGCCAGCTATTTTAGCTAGGAAAGTACAGCAGCTGGAAACTGGGTTAGTGCCTCTGAGTAGGTCTGGGGATGCAGAAGTTTTCTGTGCTGGGAATGAAAACAGTTCTGTGGCCTGTGATGATAGCATGATGTTTTTCCTGTGGCCTCACAGCGAGCCCCATGCTTTTTGGAAGTGATCAGTGGGAGATGCAGTTGCATGGCATTCTGCAAGCGGGCTCTGCCCTGCACCTTTCCCCCCTTGCCCTTGGGTGTCAATTGGTTTCATTTAACTAGCTTGCATTTTGTTTAACAAGCTTGCCTGGCTGTAGGAAATTATTTGCTAAATCTAAATGCAGGTTAATATTGGTCTACACATCACTTGTGTGGTTTGATCTTTTTGGTGTGGTATGTCTTGCTGTGATAAACTGTTTCTCAAAACTATGAGAGAGGTGGCGATAATGTATTTCACTACCTAATATTCTTCATGAGTTCTATCATGATATGTATGTTGAGTTTTTAAAATGAGTTAAGCAGCATTATTTTTAAAATGCTATTAATTACAAGGATTTATCTTGCTCACTTGTATTCAACACCATACAAATATTTGTATCAAGGTCATAGTTTGAAGAATTTTTATAAGAGATGGCATATAAAAGTAGGTTATTTGATTTAAAAATGGTGAAACATTTCCTCAAGATCAAAGAAAATGATGCAACTATTATTTTAAAGTAACTTCATAATTGTAATCGCATTTTAGCTTTTAATTTAGTCTTCATTTCCAAAACAACATCTAAATCTAAGAGAAGTTCAGGTGCGTTGTTTTTCTGCAGTCACTGACTCTAGTTAAGGGTCTGCTTAGAAACTGATGTGCAATAGTGAAGCTAATTGACTTGGAAAGGTGTTTGCTGTGGTTTTATTGGAAACAGTGAAAAAATTAATCACAGCTTTAAACCAGCTTCTTCCAATTTGGGAAATTGTCCAAGTTGTTAAAATAATAATAGCAGTAGGTTTCAGAAGACTATGATTTCAATCATAAAGCGCAGAGAGGTGTCTGACTGCAAACACTCTTCCAAGCACAGAAGTTTCAAAGGTGTGTAAATGCTGACGAGGCAGGAGGAGAATCTGGAGTGGTTCAGAGGTTGTGAAGCCCTACACATAAAGCCCCTCTTCTTCCAGACCCAACCTCTTGCAATCTAACAGCACTGAAAACCTTAAAAGCGTCCTTGTTTTACGTCATCAAGGCAAAACTCAGTGTGTTGGTTTGGAGTAAGGCAAAGTTGGGAACTTTAAAAGGCCGCTTATACCAACTGCAAGCTTTAGAGGCAGCCAAGAGCACAAAGGGTAGAGGGCAGGTCAGGCAGGCGGTTGTGTGCTGCCCTCCGCTGATGGAGAGACCGATGGGAGCCCTCCTGACCAGTAACTGCAGTCCTGCAGCTTCAGTGATGAATGGGCTGAGAGGGTTGTGGGCCCTACAGGAAAGGAAACAATCCTGTTCAGATGGTGTTCTTGAAGGGAAGGTAGTGGGGAGGCAGAGGGCTTTACGTCATGTTTGAAAACAAGGATGTTATTACTCTGGAATATATGAACAGTAAGTAATGTCAAAGCATGAAATGCCATCCCTGCTAAGTCAAAAGAGAGTCTTCTGGATGACTTTGGGGCTAGAATTTCTGAGGTAGGAATTATTCTATGTGTATGCTGAGTATCAGTGTGTTAGATTGCTTAATTGATTTAAAGTTGGATTAGTTTGCAAATGATGAAACAGACAGAAGAAATGTTCCAACCTGATGGAGGTGGGGGAAGAGCAGAGGTTTGTGTAGGCGTTTAACAGTGTAATGGTGTGTTTGTTAATAAAATCCTTCCTAATTTTAGCACCATTATGGCAAATGCTACAGTATCCATAGAGCAGTTTTAGGAAGAACAATGCAAAGAACATTACCTGCCAATGCTAGCTGCCTTGCGCCTGCTGTCATGGGAATTTTGGATAGGCAGTGTATTCAGAAGCCCAAGCCTTCAGAACATCCCAAGGAAGGCGATTTAAAAACAACATGTATTATTTCAAACTAATCCTTCTCCCCCCCCTCCATTTCCTTTTATCTACAGTACTTTTCTTTCCCCTTTCTGCTTTATGAGTTGACCACTTCCATTACTTTCACATTTATGCTGAGGCTGGTAAGCTGGTTTGATGTATTCAACAGTCAAAAGTGCAGTTCTGTGTGCATTTGTGTTGGCTGAGTAAGCAAAATGAAAGGGGCTGACTGTGAAAGTGGAAAGGTGATTTACATCAGTGTCATAGTGCTGTGCAGTAATAAAACACAGGGATTGTTGGACACACGTTATATTGTACAATTATATAATTATAAACAATATAATTGGAGGCAGTTGAGCTTGAATGCAGCAGGCTGTTATTTAGCAATCATCTCTTTCAAGGCTCATTAAACGCAGATTTATATACAAAATAAAAGCTTTGCTCTATAAAGGCTAAATATGTAGTGGCATTTATTCACCAAAACGTAATGCATAGATCTAAAGCTGCCAACATCTATAATGGATTTAGTCAGTGGTTGTAAATGAAGTTGTTCAGTGGGTATGACAATACCGACCCCTTTGCCTTTATTTAAGGCATTATTTCCATGACTTCCTTTGTATGTCTGTTTTGAGAGTCTGAAGAGCCAGCATGCACATTTGTGATCACGGATTTTGAAATCCGACAAGCAGGGACACTACAAATTATCTAAGTGTTTTGGAAGGTAAAGAAGGTCTCTTAAAAATCATCAATATTTGGGTGTGTGTTAACCCTTTATAATTTTTTTGTACTTCTGAAACAATATACAAGCTTATGGGGGAGAAAAGGAAGAAAATGAAATATTTTGTTGTTGCTACATCAACTCAGTTTTTTTTTTTTTTACATATTTAATGATCTTACCTGAAGAAAAATGAGCTGCTTTTATTTAAAAAGTTAGAGAGAGATCAATTTTATATTTTTTTAATCTTTTCCTGATGTCTTGCGAGTTAAGAGGAACAGAAATACAGAAGTAAGAACCTCTTGAGGTGTGGAGATCTGCAACATATATAATGGTACAGTCTAACCCAAACTTTTAAAAGTTGCCAATCATTTAGAACTTAAATATATGCTTAATTGTGTATATTTAAATGTGCTTAATAAATTGTTTTTTCGTTTTCTAAGCATCCAGAGCTCCCACTGACTTGTAAACAGAGCTGTGAAACATCAATATAAATAACTTGGAAGCATTGGTGAAAGAGCGTCCACAGGCTCAGTGAGAACACAGCTCAGCACTGCCAAGTGCCTGACCCACATGTGCTAGACCCAGTCATGTATTTGTTTTAAAAAGTCACTTGTGGATTGAAATGTTCAATTTTAATGCTCTTCCTGACATGTCATTAGCTCCAGTCTCACTCTGTAATTCTTTGCAGTATGTTTAATTCTCATTCCTTCTTTATGTGACTTGAGGGTGCCTGGTAGGTGCAAGGCTCCTATGAGTTTTAAGAAGCCTCTGATTAAATAAATAGTTTGGCAGGGCACAACTGCTGCATCGCTGTTTCCATCATACAGTACCTGCCCTTAGCAGTTCACAACTGCCAGCCTTTTAAGAAGCTATCGCATTTTAAAATGCTAGCTTTCACTTTGCTACATCAGAAATCTGTGTGCATAGTCATTGCAGCTTACTCAAGTTTACCTTTGATACTGGAAAATCCTAATTAAAGTAGTAGTTAAAAGTTTTGAATGCATGTAAATAATTGTGGCATTGATACTTGCAGTAATTGTATCTTAGCCTTTGGTAATTGAGATGCAGAGCTACTTTCCTTCCCCCGTTTCGGCTTTGTTTGCTTATTTATCCAAATGTGTTAACTTGCGATGTTTCTCAGTCACGCTAGCGAATTAACAAGGTCCAGCTTCTTGTAACGCCTTCCTAAAACACTGCAGTCTTTTTAGAGTTTAGAGACACAGCATTCCCAAATACATACTGTGAAACCCAAATGTTGCTTGGTAAGACTACTTTTGTTTGATTTTATTAAAAAAAAAAAAAGTGAGTATATAACATAGGGACAGATGCTCTAGTATTTTTCATTGGCTCCATTTTAAAATAGTCTTAAAACATTACCACAATGGTTTGGTCAAGGTGTTTTTCTGTCTTTCTGTCCTTTGCACAGAGTAAATTCCTACACACCATTCAAAGCAATGGAGATCACATGCTTATTAAGTTAAAGAATTTCAGTTTTAAATCTTCAGTGGTGAACTATTGTTATCAGATAAGGTTATTTGTTTGTTTGTTTTTCTTTTGCAGAGGGGAGAGAAATCAAGAAAATAATTTAGTTGTGTAATTTCATTTCCTTGTGGATGTATGTTTATGTTTTGAAACTAGAAGCTCATTGGTATGTTCTGCAGAATGAGCAGAAACTAGCTAAACCATCCAGCTAGCTAGTCTCTTGGGTTTGTGTGGTTGGTTTGGTGGGTTTTGGTTTTGTTTGTTTTTATTTTTCAGAAGATCACAGATAATGAATCTTAGCTGGAAACAGGCTTGGAAAAGCTTGTATAGCTCATGCTTATTCTGTAACTTCTGAGTGCATAAGCAGAGAACTTGGGTCCCTGACCTTTCAACTTTTCAATTCTATTAAACTCCATTTCAAAGGAAAATATTGAGTTATGTTCATTAACATAGTCCTCTTTTATTATTATTATTTCCATCTAAATTCCTTTCCTTTCAAATAGTCTCCTGATGTGCTGGATAAAAGAAGTATTCCTTATCTAGTGCTTTACAGCACTTCATGGTTAGGAAACAGAACATAGTGGGAATTTATCTTGCAGTTGATCACTGCAGCAGGGTGTATTGGCTTGTATGACATGCCAAAAAAAAAAAAAAGACCCCAAATCAAGAGCTCATCTTTTCACATGTGTTGTGGTTTTGGTTTGGTTTGGTTTTTGAGTTGCTATCTCCTGATGCACCACTGTTATGAAGCAGTAATGGCTCTGTTACAGGGTTTGATCACCCTGTGGGCTGGAGAAAAAGAGAAGCAGCCTCACAGGATTTCTCTTAAAACTCACACTAGCAAAATCTCCCCAAGGAGCCCAGTTCCTTGGAATCCACTGGCAGGGGGACCTCCACCACAGGGATCCCACACGGTCATTGGCTCGCATGACTCCCAGTGCTTGTCTGTCCGTTCCCTGAGATGGAGCAGGTTGTCTGCCAGGACATTGGGGTTTGCCCTACTTACCCTATCATGAGTGTCTCAATGGGACATTCTGCACAGGGGCTGAGTAGTGGCTTAACCAGCCTGTGTCCTCAGGGGCAGCATGATATCTGAGCTGTAGCTGTTTCCCTATAATTCAAACAGGAAATTAATATTTTGTCTCCGACATCATGCAGGAATAACTTGAAGTTGAGGGTCTATAGTTTGAGGGAGTATAAAACTACAAATACACTGTAAACATAAAATGATGTTAGGAGGAAAATGGAATAACACTGCATGCTGAATAGTCCATGTTGCTGATCAAATTAATCTTTTTGGAAGTTTTTAAACTCTTCTAAGAAATTGGATGCTGGTTTGTACAGCTTGCATATTTTTTCTACTTGCATTCGTGTCAGCTTTCATGCAGTATTTCTCTTAAGGTCTAGTCCAAAGATAAAATATTACCTATTGTACACAGCTGTACTGTAGACAAATAGACCACTGAGCACATCTAATAGGATTCATTCAGAGAACTTTCCCCTCATTAGTATGACATAACAGCTGTGCACTGAAAGGTGGTGGTCTTTTGAAGGAAAGATGCAAAGAGAAGATTGAGTCATGAACTCCATCGTGATCTAAAAAGGAAATGATATTTCAGATAGGAGGAAAGTTTTGAAATTACAAGAAGAAAAATACTGTATATTAAACTTAGTGTGTGAATATTCAAGATAAATTTTTATCTTGATGGCCATATGTATCAATGATCAAAGAGGATATATTTCTGTTACAGTGAGGTTGATCCATAAACCTTCCTCTAATTAAAAATGTAAATAAAGATAAAGGCACTATAAATGAAAAAAAAAAAAAAAAGTAGTGTGAGTAATATTCCTAGAGATATTATGGATCTTAAAGCATAAGAAAAAATTTTTTTCCTTCAGTCTTTAGCAAATATTTCTTATAGCTGAAGCTGGTGTGCCAGTGCTACCTTTGTGCTCATACTGCCACTCACCTTTTAAAAAGTTTTGAGATCCTCATGGGAAGAGGCTGTGGAAGCACATCTGAGATAAGACTGTTATGAGGGCAGACCCTGCTCAGACCACCTTGCTCCCAGGAGCACCCTCTGATGTCCACACAATTTGTGCACCTTCAGGGAAAAGCAAGGAGAGACCCCCCTGAGAACAGCAGGGGAGCAAAAGAGCTGGTTCAATTTCCTACTCCACATAATTAAAAAAGACAGAGTGTGACTCCTTCCAAGGACCTAAAGAAAACATCACTTCAAAGTTATTCAAGACACAGAACTAAATTAATGGAAAACAAAGTGATGTATAGCTCACATATAGGGGGAAAACCGGCTTTGAATTGTTTGTTTAAAAGCAGTGGATGCATTTAAGCTGAGCTGCAGAGCATTGTCCAACTAGTTTTAAGCTCATCTGCTTTAATGATTGAAATGTTTCCTAGGAAAACTATGTTAATAGCAAACAGTTGATGCAAATCAGCAGAAGGAACTAACACTCCACTCACACAAAGGTGTAAGTGTGTGGCAAGGCAATTTGCTTGCAGGCAGTGTTAGAAATTTGATGGTCTTTAATTGATCCATTAGAAGTTTTCTCTTTCCCCAATTGCTTATTTAGTTCTGCATCTTCTTCCTCTTTCTAACATGCAAGTGTGCTGTGGCAGCATTATTCCTGAGGAAATTTCCTGATGCATTATAAAACCAGATTGTTCTTTTTTCCCTTGCAGCATATAATGCAATGTTAGTTTTTACTTTCTTGTTTGCGCTTGGCTATGTGTCAGCCCCGCTCTTCTCAAAACAAACAAACAAAACCACAGAAACAATCCCCTCTCAACTTTCCCAAATACCTGCTTTTTTTCCTCTTTTTTATGCTAAAATATTGACACTTTTAATCCCCACCCAAAGTAGGAAAAAAAAAGGCAAGCTGGATGTATCTGTTGCCATATCTTTCAAACTCTGCTATAACTTCCTATTAAGTTAATGGAAGCTTTGCCAGTCATTTGAGTGGAAATGGGATTGTACTTTTGCTAACTGACCTTGTTCTGATGTAGTGGAGTTCCCTGCACCCATATGACCAAGGGAAAAATAGGAAGGCCAGTGTTAATACAGATTTAGTGAAAAATCAATGGCTGGTGTCATAGGTTAAACTTTCTTGACTTGCTTTTCTTTTCTTAGCTTACCCTGAAACCAGATCTTTTGCACTACTTAAGTTGAGTCAGTGAAACAATTTAAGCCAGTTGGATTCATGTTTTGTGCTTCACTTCAGAGGCAATTAATACAGTACATCACAACTCTACACTGCAAGATGTAGACCGTGTGCATTGTATCATCTTTTACATATAAGAAAATTTCATGTTGCTTTCATGTTAACTGAAAATTAGCATGAATTGAAACTTGACCCATTTTCTTTTCAAGAATAATCTTAACGTTGACAAAATTTTACATATGTTACAGAAGCTTGGACACCTCTAACATTTGCTTACCTTCTAGGGAATGTAGGTTGCTAGAGAGTCTCATTTGCATTGTTTTATAGAAATTTCAGCAAAACTGTTCTAAATCCCAGTTAGGCTGTATGAATATAAGAAATCTAAATATGTAATGGTTATGGTTTTCAGAGGGCTGATTTTATAAAACAAACTAACAAAAGGCAATTAATATAATGGCACTGTTGACAGAAAACAGCCCTCTCATCTCCCTGACAGTCCTGGTTCTTTCCATGCCCTCTCCTTTCCATTCTGTTCTTTTGACTTTACTCTGTGAGAAACACTTTTAGAAAGGAGAAAAGAAGAAAAGTGGAAGTAAAGGAAGAAGGAAGAAACATTTTGCTTTCTGTTCTTTGCAGGTTTGTTCAAAGGGCACTGTAAGAATTTGTGTGTACAAATTTTTTTTTTTTTTAAATCCGTAAACTTTGGGGTTTTTGTAATTTTTCTCTGAGACACTTCTTAGAACCAAATGCTGTCACCCTAATAATATGAATCTCAGTCAACAGTCTCCATGAAGATTAAAACAAGATAGGCAGCTGATTGGGAAATCTAAGCTATCTGTAAGTATTTAAATTGTAATGGAAAGCAAAAAAAAAAATTTTGGGATGCTAAGTTCTCTGTGGTGACAAAATGCTTTTTGTTCTTCCCCACAAAAATCTGTTGTTTGCTAGCCTGTTGTAAAGGAGGACAAGTTTTTATCATAGGTGAAAATGTGTTGCTTCATATCCAACAGGTCAAATTTTCTTCGGATTGAGGCGGAATTGTGGCTCATGGAGATCTGATGTGATAGGTAAGTTGATTTTGACATCTTATTACATTACTGCCACATGACAAATCCTGCTCTTGATTATGCTTGTGTAAGTGCAAAGTGGATGTATTATTATTTTGTATCTGCACTGGTGGAAAGGGAATGAAAATTTGCTTCCTTTCACTCTCTCCCAAATGACACTTCAAATACAGGGCTTATATTATTATTAATAAATGTTTTTTTTCAGAAACAATATGTGTCAGGAGACAAGTGAACACAAAAAGTAGCTTCAATATACCCTATTGCTGAAATAAGTCAGTAGGTTATTTTAGTGTGAAAAAGGATATTTAGGCTTATCTGGAGACAGTTCAGAAAACCCATTGTAGCTGGTACACAGAGCACATGCTCACAGAAAAATAACTATGTGGATGTAGTAATAGTCAGTGATACTAAGTTACTTAGTGGCACTCTTTCTCTGTTCTCTTCAGCTATTTAGTCAGATGAGCAGTGTTGGAAGGAAGGTATCCAAGCATGTAGCTACCTCATCAATGAGAGAGTAAAGTAAGGGTAGAGTTTTATATTGTGCCATTCATTGAACTTTATTGTCCATGGCAGTTGATTAATACTTAGGGCATAGAGCTACAGGCCTGTTTGGTCTTACAATCATGAATCAGTGCTATTACCAAGCAGGAGTCTCATTTAGGCTGGAGTATGTGAGGTTGCTCCAGCACCAGAGAAAGAGTAGAGAAAAATTTGAAAGGACTTGACCTCAGCTTGCATGAGGATCTAGAAACCCTTTGTTGCAGGGACAAACACTGCGGAAATGATTAGTGGATATGTTGCGGCAGTCAGAAGCAGTTAGGCAATTGGGTGTCCTGTACTTCTTGTCTCACTTAGGCAGATGCTTTGTGGAGAAGTGTATTTGATTGGATGGAGTTGATCTAACAAGCAGTTGAACTAAAGCTTGCAGTAGAAATTTCTTAGAAATCTGCAAAAATATGGAAATGATAAATAGCTGTTAGTTTGTCATCTCTGAAATCCAGTTTAGGATACTGCTAAGCGATGTCATTTTTCAAGTTGCAGAGTAACTTTTTCTGAAGTAACTGATACAAGATATATGTTCGTCGTAGGATTTTTTGTGTTCTATTTACAATATGTGGTGTTGTCTATGTTCAGGTTTTTTATGGTTAGGATTTAAAAATGAAAATAGAGAAAAATGTCAGTTCTTTCTCTACTAGTATGAACATGATAAATTTCTAGAACTTGTTGGTACTTTAGAGCATTCATTTTACTAAGCTGTGTAGGAGAGAGTTAGCTCCACTCAGACTATTTTACTTCAATTGCTTCTCCGCAAGGCATCAAATATATTGTAGGTTTTGTTTGTTTGTTTGTTTTGTTTGTTTTTAACTTGCGTCTTTCACTCAATTTGGTGTAGACCATCAAAGGCGAACTGCCAGCACCAGTCTAACACTGGGATGACGAACAAGTTACAGTAAATTTAACAACAGGGAATGTAAAATGTATAATAATATTCTTAGCACCAGAACAGCTTGCCATCCAGTCCTATGTATTGCACATAATTTAGGTAGTTTCTAAAATGTCAGTACATTGTGATTTCTAGTTAAGGAACTCATCCCTTCCTAGCCAAAATAAACCTTAGTATAGCTTGATATGTGTGTAATACACCATGCAATAAATTATACAGCCAACACTTCATGTGGTCTGACCATAAATTCCTTGAAGGAGAGGTGCGCTCACATTGCAGGAGTGGACGAGAGAAACGTGTGTTTTGTGTGTGTTGTGTGAGAGTGATTGGTAACTCTGGGTCAAATGGATGTTTTTCCATTGCTGTATTGTTTTTTTATTACGGATTACATAAGTCAACTCTTGCTTTCTTATGGGAAGTAGAGGAAGGAAAAATGGTGCTGCAGAAATATGTGGATCTTTCCTTCCTTGCAGAAATGGGAGGATTCCTCTCAATAGAGGACATTCCTTGAGCTCATCTTTTGAGAAGTTTTCCTCTTTGTGTGTGTGTGTAGGTATCTCTTTGTATCATAAAAGATGTAGGCATTTTATAGATAGATCGTTTCTTAAAAGAGTCTACATTTACAGGGTCAATTTTTCCTTCACTGTGTCAGGAGCAAGTGTCCAATGTTTTAGAAGGTCTGATCCTCAGGAAATGGCATACAAATTGTGCCACAGGCTGAAACTGGAAACAGGGTGACAGAATAACAGTCTATGACACATACAATACTGTCAAGCCATGGAAGATCACGTTTTTTCAAGTAACATTATTAATGTCCTAAAAAAAAATCAGGAAAATAGATGTCAGCCAGTGAATTTGATATGTATAGAGTTCATTACGTGGAGAAAGGGTTGGGGAGACTTTCATTCTTGCAAGAAGAAGAGCACTTTGTTGAAAAGAGAAGGCAGGCATGGGCAGCTAGTTCAGGGAAAGAAATTCCTGGAAGCTGAAAATATGGAGCTAAGAGGGAGAAGATGGATCCTAAAGTGAGAGTCCTGTGGCAGAGGTTATGGAGGAACTACAGTAAGAAGCTGGTGGGGATGGGAAAATGAAGAAATACTATTAAAAATGTCCTCTGTTATTTCCTAGCTCAGTTCATCGGGTTTCTCTTGTTCATCACTTGAACTGCTTCATCACTTGTTGTGATAGTAGCTTCCCTCCTTGATTCATCCTGCCTCAATTACTGTTTGCGTGGCTTTAATAGAGCAAAAGGACACAGGAGATGAAATCAGAGATGTAGAGGCCAGGTTCAGGCAGGTCCTCTAAAAATGGCAGAAGGGAACCTAATCTGCCAGAGGAAATTGTGGAAAGTTGTTTTTCTATTAGGGAATAATGCTGATAGCTGGTGTGTTTAAAAAAAAAATGAAGGCACATCTTCCACATGTAGTTCAAAAGCACAGGAGAGGTGCTGAATAAGGTAAATCATACAGTTAGCATGCACCATATATAAAAGAAGTCAAAGCCAATTCACCTTTAACAATTAGTCATCACAAGATGATCTTCATCTACTTTACACATTTACATTAAAAAAGAGGTTGCTGTAAAGCATATCCTGCTGAACCCTGACTTTTTTTTTCTTTTTTTTTTTTTTTTAACGTCTTTAACTTGCTTAACGTGTGCTAACCAGAATAACTGAACATGTGAAGAGATTTAGAAATAGCCAGGTTTTATTCTTAATGGTACTCTTCTAGTTAATATTTTCCTACATTGCTTTGCTTTTAAATTGATTATTAGAATCATTTATTACGGTAATGGCATTATTTACAGTTCAGTACATTGAGTACTGTTTCTCACAGAGCTGAACTGGGAATTGAGGAAAACTCAAATAAAATTTTAGTGGAGACAGAGCTCCTGAAAACGAGCCTATTTCAGTTCTGCCAGTGTTGTTTCTGTTAGGGGGGCACTGTAACATGCAGAGGCTCAGAGAGATGTCAGCAAAATTAACAACCTGCCATTATATGTGCAGTGAATACTGAAGACTAGAGGCTGTTTCATTAATTTTATTTATATTTTTAGTTAACATTATTCTGCCCGATGCCTCATTATTTTTCTTCTTCTGTTTCATGGCAGCCTAGCAGTTTATGTTAATGGCTCTTTATCCAATCTGATAAGGTCATCACTTGCAATGCTAACTTAGTTTAGGTAAATGTTTCCATAAGCTGATATCTCTTTTCCTTTAATGTGGGCACACTGAAAAATTGGAGAGCACTTACTTTCATCAAATAGTACTGGTAATCCAATGCAGTCCTTTGAGACTTATGTGCAAAATTATCAGTCTATTAGATTGGATATCTAATCAGAGTTCATGACAACTGTAAAGCTAGTTATGATTTAAAAGCCAGCAACAAGCACCACCAGTGAAGACCTGGCCAGTATATAAGAAGCAAATGCCTTTCTTCTCCAACTCAAAAACCCTCCAAAGCTAGAACTGGCACTAATATGCTCACTCCTGCAAATATCAAGGTGTACAGATGATAAAAAGCTGCATTGTGTTGAATGCTGGACAGCATGCTTTAAAAAAGAAGGGGGGCGGGGGAGGGAGAGGAGCAGAGCGGAGATGGTTGCTGAATTACCAGGTCACTTGAGTCCTTTGGACAAGTATGTGAGAAAGTGTTTAGTTTATAGGATGAAAGTTGACCATCTGGATGTGATTGAGGAATCCTTGTCCTGTGAATGAGCCATGAAGTGTTGGCTGGGCTGCAGTGGGATGAAACTCACTGTTGGAGCTTGGTTGGGATTAGGAGCCATAGTGCCAGCTGTCTGTTCATTGAACGGAGCTTAAAAACAGTGTTTCTGCAGTAAGACTTCACTCACAGGTGGATCACTAGTGATCAAGCCTTGGAAAAGAGGGAGGGATGAAAAGAGAAACAGAGATGAAAGAGAAGTGATTCTCATATGACCTAGTTTGTGCATGAAACTTTTCCTTTGCCTGCTTTCTCAGCAGTACTTGATCCTGTGGAGCAATGTGTGGGGCTTAGCTGGTCATCACCTGGGAGGGAGCCCCTATTATTCTTCCTATTTAGTGGCATCAAACATGCAATTTAAAGCAAGGACAGGGTTTAATTTTAATAAACAAGTAGAGTAGTCTGTAGTTCTACAATGACTGCACCTACTGCACTTCAATGCCTCATGTTAGCTAATAGGGCATATTTGGTTGAGCCTTTGTTCTGATATGCTTTTTCCCATGTTCCTGCAATTGGATATACACATATGGCAATGCTCGTCTCACGATGAATTAGCAAGACATCTCTGAAACTTTGGTGTCTGTTTTAGCAGTTCCTTTGCAATGAGTGGATGGATCTGAAAAGAGGTATAAAGCTTTTTACTTTAAAGGAAATAAATAATAGGAAATCTTGTAAATGACTATATTTTCTAATAAATTCATCATAGTGTGAGAGAAGTCCTCTTGAAGAACTGAGATAATATACATCACCTTTTCTCAGTCCCCACCCAGCCACCTGTGGTTGTTCTGAAGATCCTTTGAATTTTGCTGGTGATTTATTCACTGATGCCATGGATGTGAAGATCACCAAAGCACATTCTTGAGACTTTAATGGGACTTAAGCATATGCTGAAATGCTTTTTCCTAAACAGTCTCATAACTGTGAGTAAAAGTTGCAACATGGCCTTAACTGTATGGTAAATCTTATTTTTGAGTTCGATATTCTGTTTGAGAACTAAAGATGCATTTGAGGCTCTAGCCTTCACTTACCCATATATGTCACATGTATACCTCTGAGTTCACAGGTATTACTGCTAACACCTCTGGGGAAATGTAAGTTAACAAGTTTCAAGTCACTACCAGAACTGAGTCATTATCCTTTTCGTGATCTTTCATGAGTTCATGATACAAAAAATTGTCACGTGCTGCGAGGTTTTGATGTAACTTGGAAAATCTGCATATGCAAACAGAGGTATTGCTTGTTTTCTGCAACTGTACTGAAATTTTCTTTCTGCAAGTGTACAAGGAGAGAGCAACTGTGAGACCATGTGTGTTTGAAAGAGTGTAGTCTTGCAGTGTGGCAGCACCGGCATGTGACAGAAAGGCCCTTCCCTGGGTGGTGGCCTTGTGGACAAGGCTTTTCCTTTTCCTGCTTCTTTTTGCTGCCAGCTCTCTCTTGCTGACCTCAGAGGAAGGGTTGGGACAGTTAGATGCTCAAGTCCTTCTGAACTTGCGGCATTTATATTGTGAGACACTTTAGATCGAGTTCGTTTTGCTAAGCTGCTCACCCATAATGGGTCTGTCACAGCAGCTTGACAGTGTATTTGTATCCATTTTGGACAGCCTTTGCTACTCAGTGCTCTTGCTGTTGAAAGTTCCCTGCAGACCCCTTGAATTTAACATTGTCAAGCAGTAACCCCTCCCCTCTCCCTCAGAATACATTTATCCTTCTCAGGGACTTAGTAGGCAGCTGTCTCCTCTGCCATGCTTTGCCTTTGAATTGGTATCGAGTAGCCGAGAGCATCTTTCAATTTGACCCCAATTTTCTCCTGTTCAGCTGGCATAGATGGCACAGCCAAGTAACGGAGCGTATTTTTTTGTCAGAAACGCTCTTCTTGTTTTTTTTTTTTTTGTTTTTGAATTAAAAGTCTGTTGGGATTTCTGTTTTATTGGTAACTTGCAAACAGTTGTTGGTTTGTTTCTGATGTAAAGACGTAGTGTGGGGTGGAGGGAAGGAGAACAGTGGTATCTCATAGACTGAAAATCCAACCTTCCTGCCAGCTTTGTCTGGGAAACTACATCAGCTTTCAGAGACTTGATTTGCTAATAAACCAGGAAGAAAATGACTGTTTTTTCATGTCCAAGAATTAATGCTGAAATTATGTAAGTGTATTTAATTCCTTGATCAGATTCAAAACTGGGTGAGTCTTTTATTTTGGTGCAGACTTAGATGAATCTGAAATATAATTTCAGTGTTGGTGGAGCAGGGGGGTGTTCTGTCCTCCCCCTTTCTCTTCCCCCAACAAGATCAAATCACTGACTAAACCTGCAGGGAGACATCCATTTCTAAATATAGTAAGCTCAGCTACATGCTTTACCAAGGTCTGGGGATGCAAGCAAAAATGAATCCACTGACTCTCCTCTCTACTAATTCATCTCCTGGGTCTCTCCTTTTGGGATTTCTTCTCTTTCCTTCGTTCTCCTCTTCCTTCCTCACTCTCCATCCGTCCCTTCAGTGCTGCTCTTCCTGTAATAATGGTTACCTAATGCTGGCTGTCCATCGGGATGCATCCCGTATCGTGTAGATTATATGTGTGCTAGAGCAGTGCAAACCCTTAGACTTTAAGGTCACCTTAGGGACTTGTTTCCAAGCTAGAATTCAAAAGACCAGTGGCTTTCCCAGAGAGTGCCAGTGCCCACAGCAGTACCGGTGTCCAGGTCAGTGCTGATCCACGTGTGGGTTAATGGGATGTTCTCATGTTTTCTGCACTCATCCTATGCAGCCCTGTCTCTGAAAAAACATAGCATCTGAACTGCTCTTTTTGTGTTTGTTGAGACAGACAGAAATAATAATACTGGCTAAAGGGTAATATTATAAGGGGTGTTTCTTCTAAAAACAGGCAAAAGTTCAATGAATTCTGTCATCAAAGTTTGGCAGTTGAAAGTCAACTATGAAGAAAGAGCGAATCTGGCTTCATTCTCAGCGAGGTGCATTTAGCAAAGGTGTACCCTGGGGGCTTTCTCTCTCATTGGTGAAACTTACTGCAAGAAAGAAAAGATAATGTAGCTTGTGACTGTACCTCACATTCCCATGTGGTATGTTAATACTATTTTCTCCCAGAGCTTTCCACCTGTGGCTTTTCAATTTGCACAACATCAGCATACTTAGTGTTGGTCTTCCATTACCTCCATTTGCAAACGTGTGAGAAAGAGAGAGCGCCTGACAAACCCACTGCTCTTCTAAGACCTTCCCAGTGCTTCCAGTGTGCTTGTTAATCATAAAAAGCTGAAATGAAATACCTTGGGCTGCACAGACATCATCATCTGGTTTCAGGTACTGCATCTATCCCAGAAATACTCTTGGAGATAAATTAAAAATGCCTTTAGAAAAGATATAGCCTGGATGTAATATTTAAGCAGGTGTTAAGCCATTATTCATGTATCATGTTTTTGTATGATAACTTTTAAAAATCCTTTTATTATTGCTTGAAGAGAAAGACTTGTCCAAACACCAACTCCAGCTGCTGAGGGTCAGGGTTGAGTGGTGGGAGACAAATATTCTGAAAGAGATCCACCATCAACAGAACAGAAGTGCTTTAGAGGAAAGCAAATCAGCTTTAGGTTTGCTTCCTTCTCACTAGGCAGATCCATTTACATATTTTGGGTGAATGCCAAATTAGCTCTGAAAGAGCAAAAATCTTCTGTGGGTGCAAGGTATGGACGGAAACCCTAGTGCTTCTGTATCAGCTTCATTTAAAAACCATTATTAGTTATGCCTACCAGACAAAATTAGCAACCCTGTGGTTAAGCTGTAGTGTGTCAGAGACTGCAGTTCTCAGCTCATTCAGACTGAAGATCACTAGGAGGTCCAACCTTGTAGACGAGCATGTGTGTAAAAAAAAAAACTGATTTTCAAGTGGAAGGTGGGAACAAAACCAGGGCATTTATTTAGTGTTGCAGTAATTCCTGGTATTCGGCAAGCATTTTCTGTAGTCAGTTTGCAGTCTTCTACATGGAGACAGCAGCCAACCTGATTTATTCCCCTCTACCCCCTTCTACAATGCCGCTCATGAAATTATGACCATTTGCAGTCTGGGAGCAGAAATACTGTACAGGGAGGGAAAAGCCTCAGCTACTTTTGCCAACTGAAATAACCGTACCTGAAACGACTCTTACTACACTGATGCCAGAGGACTGTGAAGCATGCTGCTTCTCTGTACACTGCGCTGGTAAAAGTGGAGGCTGCGTCCTGGATAACATTTTGGTTTCCCGAGTAGTCAGTGGCTAGAGAGATTTCAAATGCGTGATTGCTTTCAAAAGGAAACCTTTCAGGATTGACAAATACACCTTTAACTCTTTGTGTGAGATTGTAGAAACGTTACGAAACAACGTCCTGTTTCCCAGCTGTGATTGTGCTATAAGCAGTGAGCCGTGCATCACGGCCGCTGGATTATAAGCAATTTGGGGCAGATAAAACGCCTGCCATTGTGCTTTGTATTGTGGCTGGTACAATGAGGCCCTGCTGCTACCCAGCGCTGCTGGGAGCTATCAGTCTGGAAGAATTACAGCAGCTAGGAAATTTGTAAAATGCAGAGACAAGATGTTCAGATAAAGAAGGTACTGGATCAGTGAGAAACTGGAAAAGCTTTTGTAAGACTCCCTGGTTAAACATTTACCTCTGCGGTGTTTCATCCCCAACAAAAATTTACTTTCTCATTTAAAAAAAAAAAAAAAAAGCATTTCTTTCTTTAGAGAATAAACATGACTGCAAAGTCACAATGAGATCTTGTTCAAAAGAGATTCTTTTCCCTCCCACTTTTCACATTGTTGAAGACGTAGTTTGATATTATGAAACATGGCAAAATCAACAACAACAAAAAAAAGAAACATTCATGGACATTTTGTGATGTACAAAATATACTCTTTTAGATTTTTTTTTCTTTTTTTTTTTTTTTCTGTAGTAATGTGTTACTCCATGTTTTATGAGTGGAATCTTGAACACTCTAGGAGCCTTTGTTTTGTGAAGGCATTTTCTGTTGTATGAAAAGAAGAGTTTCCAAGATGGAAAACTGGTTAATTGGTTCCAACGTTTCTTTTCAATCTTGCAATATTTAAGATTGCCATCAGTACATTAATGAGCTTCTTCCTTTCAAAAAAGCTTCCTGTACTTATAAAACAAGATCTCACAAACTTTTTTTATTGTTGGGGTTATTCTTCCCAAATAAAGTACAAGAATAGTCTGGTTGTTCCTTTTTTATCAGGAGTTCACAGTTCACTATTCTCTTGAACTTGCAATGTTATAGCTTTCTTCTCTGACATCATACTGCAAAGTCATGAGTCAGCAGTTAGAAATATTTTTTATATATACACATATTTTTGTAAAATGGCCAGCCTGTAATATTTTGAACCATCTTTCTCTTAGTGGGTATCACCAATGGTGTTGGACTTACGGTGTTTTAAGTGTGTTCACCTAAAATATATGCAAAGTTGGAAAAGAGAGGTTGCACCTTAGATTACCTGACATAGTTGGAAGAAAACAACAACAAAACCAAACCAGCAAGCTTTTAGGGATGCAGGCTCCTCTCCAGATGACCGAGCATTTGAATACGAGCTAGGTCCTTCCCAGTATTGCCACCTGTTCACTACCTTGGATAGGACCAGAGCAATAGTTCTGAAGAACCTTCTTTTTCCAGTGACTGGCAATGCTACAGTGTGTGAGTTTGGAGGAGGCTGAAGGAACTGATAAGTTTCTTTTCCAGGAGGAAAAGGAAAAAAAAAAAAAAAAAGAGTAAAGCTCAATAAAATGGAGTCATCAAAAGCAGTTATGTGATTTCCTTAATAAAGTCTCTGACTTTTCTGGGTAAGGGCAGTGCTGGAAGCACAGGTCAGGGCTAATTAATTGTAGCATTCACCTAAAGTTGGCACAGTCAGGGAAGGAGAGGAACTGCATTTTATTTATTTATTTAATGAATTATTTAATTATTTTTGTCCTTAGTGAAATGAATTAATCCAGGTCCCTCACCTCTAGGAGTGAAAGCCATCAGGAGATGAATTGCAAAATCCCCACAGCTGGGAATGTGTGTTAGGTAAAATGGTAGTTGCCTGTCTGAAGAGGGATTGTATTGCAGCGTAACCGTAGTTAAATGTACACTACCTTTACTGAGAACACTTGTCTCTGCTGGAGTTGTCTCCCACATGTATTTCAAAGGCTGGAGATTCGGCAGTTTGTGGCATATTTCTTTTCCTCTGAAGGTTTTGAAATATCTCTAGAACCATTCTAAGAAAGAAAAAAGCAACATTTAAATCTAACTATGATTGCAATATATTTCAAATATTTTTAAAGCGTGCATTTTGCAGTGTGTTGCTTTCTTTACTTCAAAATTGCTAACAGAGACTGAATCTGAGCATTTTAGTTTGAAGAGATGGAAAGGTTTAATGTGCCCTTTCTTTGCCTTCCAAAAGACTACATTGCTTTTAATTAGCTGTAGTGTCTTTGCTAAGTAGAATGAAAATGCCCAGCTGTGCAGGAGCTGTGGGCCAGCAGTAGGTATTGGAAGTTGGAAGCACTGAGGCCCTCTTCCAACAGAAGTGTTCATAAACCAGTCTCATGTTGAGAGCGTTAAATAACAGTGAAGTGCTTAGATATAGTCTGCAGATCTGGACAGTGAGCCCAAGTCTTTATCTGGCCAAAATGTACTGGTTTCTGGCTTTTAGTTTTAATTATTGAAAGACATTATTAAGAGTTTTCACATTTCCCAATGCAATTGTATACTATGATCTGAGCAGCCATGCAGTTCCTGTATTTACCAAGAATTGGGCAGTGTTTTAGCTTGATCCTTTCCTAGCATTTACTTGATGGATTAGTTTTGGGGTTTTTCTAGAATTGTTCATAGAAGATCAAACGGCAAAATCAATGGGGACCCTTCTGCAAGATGATGATCACGCACTGGGTGCATAAATTATTTTTTCTTCTCTGTTATGTAGTGCTTGTAGAGCTACATTCAGAGTGTGACCACACTGTCTCCTCGTGCTTACAGGTGATTTTACTGTATGTTGTAACTTCTGCAGAAGTGGACTGTGTGTTTAGGTTTTTGCTTTCTTTATGCCATCTAGGACTTCGTTTGGAAACATGGTCTAGAAAAAATGGGTGAAGAGTGATGTAGCTTCTAAATTCTAAAGTCCTGAATTAAGTATTAAACTTAAATTTTGTATACTTTTTTTTGTGCTTTGTTGGTTCAGCCCCTTAAATAGTCACACATAAAGTTATGTAGTACTTGTGCGTAGAAAGAAATCTGTCTTTAGTACTAAAATCAAAGTCATTTCTAAGCATGTTCTGTCATATGTGCTCACCTGTAATGACAGAAACAAGACAAATGCCAGGTTTCAGGATGTCTTGTAGGAGGCGAGCATCCAAGAGCCAATTCTTTAATATCCTTCTTAATACATAAAACACATAATTGTACATTCGCTTTTAAGTACATGATCCTACAGTAAAATAAAGGTATGATATTATGTTCATACAATATAATGTCATGAGCATTACAAATTAGTCTATGGGGTCGGATGACATGCGTCCCAGGGTCCTGAGGGAACTGGCTGATGCAGTTGCCAAGCCACTTGCCATCATATTTGAAAAGTCCTGGCAGTCAGGTGTAGTACCTCATGACTGGAAAAAGGGAAACATCACTCACATTTTCAAAAACGGGTAGAAAGGAGGACCTGGGGAACTATAGGCTGGTGAGCCTCACCTCTGTGCCTGGGAAGATCACAGAATGAATCCTCCTGGAAGCTATGCTAAGGCACATGCAAGACAAGGAGGTGATCTGGGACAGCCAGTGTGGCTTCACCAAGGGCAAATCATGCCTGACCAGTCTGGTGGCTTTCTATGATGGAGTGACTGCATCAGTCAACAAGGGAAGACTGACTGATGTCATCTAGCTGGACTTTGACACGGTCCCACATGACATCCTGATCTCTAAATTGGAGACAGATGGTTTTGAAGGGTGGACCATTTGGTCGATAAGGAATTGGCTGGATGGCCACAGCCAGAAAGTTGCAGTCAACAGTTCTATGTCCAGGTGGAGACTGGTGACAAGTGGCATCCCTCAGGGAGCCATCTTGGGACCGTTGCTGTTTAGTATCTTTATCAATGATGTAGTGTAATTGAGTGTACCCTCTCAGCATGTTTGCAGATGACACTGAGCTGAGTGGTGCAGTTGATACAACAGAAGGAGGGGATGCCATCCAAAGTGACCTGGACAAGCTTGAGAAATGAGCCCATGTGAACCTTATGAGGTTCAACAAGTCCAAGTGCAAGGTGCTGTACCTGGGTCGGGGCAATCCCAGTCATGAGTACAGACTGGAAGAAGAACACACTGAGAGCAGCCCTGCAGAGAAGGACTTGGGGATTCTGGTGGATGAGAAGCTCAACATGAGCCAGCAGTGTGCACTTGCAGCCCAGAAGGCTGACTGCATCCTGGGCTGCATCAACGGAGGCATGGCCAGCAGGTCGAGGGAGGTGATCATGCCCCTCTGCTCTGCCCTCGTGAGGCCCCACCTGGAGTCCTGCATCCAGATCTGGGGCCCCCAGCATAAGAATGACGTGGACCTGTTGGAGCAAGTCCAGAGGAAGGCCAGGAAGATGATCAGAGGGCTGGAGCACCTCTCCTATGAAGAAAGGCTGAGAGAGCTGGGGATGTTCAGCCTGGAGAAGAGAAGGCTCCAGGGAGACCTCATTGTGGCCTTTCTGTGCTTAAAGGGGGCTTATAAAAAAGATGAAGAGGGACTTTTTAAATGGGCAGATACTGATAGGACAGGGGAGAATGGTTTTAAACTAAAAGAAAGGAGATTTAGACTGGATGTTAGGAGGAAGTTCCTTACTCAGAGGGTGGTGAGGCACTGGAGCAGGTTACCCAGGGAAGTCGTGGATGCCCCATCCCTGGAGGTGTTCAAGGCCAGGTTGGATGGGGCCC
Organism: Chauna torquata; assembly: GCA_013399475.1. Taxonomy (NCBI): domain Eukaryota; kingdom Metazoa; phylum Chordata; class Aves; order Anseriformes; family Anhimidae; genus Chauna; species Chauna torquata. Next base: position 179,944 of record VXAL01013492.1, on the reverse strand, counting down.
TGGGCAACCTGATCTAGTGGGTGGCATCCCTGCCTGTGGCAGGGGGGTTGGAACTAGATGATCTTTAAGGTCTCTTCCAACTTAGGCCATTCTATGATTTTATAGAAGTTATTTGTTGTTGGCTAAGCAATACTTGTTATTGGCCAGCCAGTCTTGGTCCTGGTTTTCTTTATCACCTTAGTTATCCTTCTTTTACCCTCTAATTGCACAGGGACCAGCAGTTTTGATGAACGTGGCCAGATTGTGTGGGATACAGTAGTAAATCATTCCCATACAGGTTGCACAAGACTCCAAGTGCTATTCTGCCTGTCATCAAGAAACAATAGCATTTTACAAGACTGATTTATAATTGCATCTTTTATTTGGATGCACAGCAATCCCTAGAGGATGACTTCTCATTTCTTAAAATGGAAAATGATACTGAAAAAAAAATTATGTTCAAGGCAGAAGCAGTGGCTACTTGGAACCTGCTCACTGACCTTCGTTCCTTGTTTATGTTGAACTGAAGGAATACCATGTCTCAGACAACTCTGTGAAAAAATAGTTTTTATGCAGGCAGCTTTCAGTATTAGAGAGTAGGATTTTTTTATTTTTTTTTTGATTATAATTCTACAAAGCAAAGTAGCACAATGATGATCTCCTAGTTGCAGATTGAGGTTACTGAAATTGTGTTCCATTTAGGGGCTCTTGGATAAAGACTTTGTATGTGTAATATCATCATTATATTTGATTTAATCAGTGGTCTAACTATAGTATGCTTCATATTAGTAAAAAACAGAATGCATACTGCAGGGCTTAAAAGAAAAAGGCTTCCTAATTCTCTGGGACTGTTTTTCAGTACAAGGTTTGCACAGGCATGGAAATCCATGACCTAAAGACTTTACAGCTCATACCTGAGAAATCTATGCTTATTGTCTATAGGATTTAATTTATGATGCTTCCACTGAGAAAATTTTAAGGGTCTGTTAGTCTCAAAATAGTTGGAAAAAAGAACTGAATTTGGCTGCCTGCCATCTTAAGCTGTTCTTTGCTAGTGACCAATGAAGTATGTTACTTTAGACAAGATGTAGTGAAGGTGCTCTTTGTTTTCAAGTGCGTCCAACCCCCACCTCAGACTTGGTGAGATACAGTGCCCAGCAAGCCGCATACTGCATCACTGATTCTTTGTTGCCCAGTTTTGAAATAGATTCCTCCTAATGGTGGGCATTCCCAGTGCATAGCTGTCTGGAAACGGTAGCAGCAAATACATGAAATGTTTATGTGGTGTGGGTCAACATTACAGCAAGGTGTAGGTCTGGATTGATGGCTCTTACAGAAGGATGATGCTGCAGCTGAGAGGCAGCAGACTATGGGGCTCTGTTATGGTTGCTGAGATCTAGTTAATTTGCTGGAGAGCTACTAAAGTGCTCCGCTGGTAACTAGGGGCTGCTTGCTTGCATTCCTGTCCGGTATGTATACTATTCTGTACTTTCTTCCTTTTACTGACCATTTTCAGGGTAGAGGATGCTGGGTTGGTTGTATCTTTGGTTTCATCTGATCATATTTGGTCTACTTGGCGCTATGTTCTTCTACTTGGTACGTCAGAAGGAAAAAGATTTCCCTAGTTATCTGTATACGGCTTGTTGGCCTGCTGATGATTTCTTACTTGGGAAGTTGTTGGATGGTGTTAGAGTTGGAAGTTAGAGGTGGCTCCAGTATTTTTGTTGTTTTGCACTGGTAAAAAACCTAAAATATTTATTGTTTTCGAGAGAGAAAAGGAATAAAGCACTGAATTTATGGTGGTGGTGATTCAACTCTGAAATTTGAGCTTATGGCTGTGGGTGGAAAGAGTATTTAGTGGTTTTTGCGAAGTGGAATAACTGCAGCAGAAGGCAGAAAGGCAAGTAGAATACTGATCACATCAAAGCAGCCTGGAAGGTGCTGTTTCATAAAAACTTTCCTGCTGAAAAAAAAATTGCAAATATTTTCCCATGGAAGCTGTTACAGCAAGGAGAGAAAGGTTGTGTTTTTGTTGTTGGTGGTGGGTTTTGTTTGTTTGTTTGTTTCTGTTTGCTTTTTTTTTTCCATCAGAAAACATTTTGGATGGGAAGCTGCATCATATTTTGAAGGAAAAATGCCTCAGCCAAGCACCAAAACTGATGTATGAGGACAGTAGTTAAAAGGTGTGCCTCCTTCCATACAGGCTTTTGACACTTTCAACACCTGAGGCATTTAACTCTGTTAACTAAAGCAGAAGTGTTGGATGATACTATATGTAATGTCCTTACCAATGTATGGTACCAAAAATGTAAATGCTTGCAACGTTTTGAAGAATATTGACTTCTATCTTTTTACAGGAAAGCGATGACTCCTAAATATTTTAGGCTGGTTTTGTCAATAGTAACATATTTTTCTAGCAGTCAAATTTTAGATACAGTCTCATTTGTATGTCTGATATTATTACAGCTTGTATAGTGACATGAATTACTTGCCTAGAGTTCTATACATTTATGCAGCGTGGGATAAGCCTGGACATCTGATCCTGACAACATTTTTCAATCCAAGATGGTTTCCCTTAGTTATGTTCACAAGGACTCCTATCTGCAGATTTCAAACTGCCCATTTCTGTCTCTTGTGCGATATGAAGAGGATGAAAGCACAGCAGTATCTGGCTGCTAGGGAATACTGCACTGCACATTAGTAATAATAAAAATAAGGTAACTGTGGAGCTAATATTTTCCCAGTTCTGCCCTCTCGTGTGCTGTATGGATGAGATCATCTCTCCCAGGTGAGGCAGGACTCCTCTGAAAGTCAGTCAGGAAGGCATTCCCTGAGTAAGAAAACAAGAAGGGCAGCAGATATCTGTTCCTGTTGAGTACAGCAGTAACAGGGAAAACATAATATACTGTCACAGGAAGAGTTTGTTGCTAACACTCAGAGAACCAAAGTAGGATGAAAACTACAGGAGTGTAACTTGACAGTCTCACTTTTTAGAAGCAGGACTGTCCCACATCCAGACACAGCCTGCAGATGATATTTCCAGAAAAAGGGTTGATTCTCCACCTATCAGGTTCTATGGCTGAATTTCACAATCCATTAGCAACCTAAGAGCTGTAAGAAACTATTAGAAATGTCAACAGCTTTTAGTCGTTGCCAGATAGTATGATCTGCGTTTATTGGAAATATTCGGTGGTAATTTAAAGCAAAGGAATTTTTATATACTTTAGGTATTAAAAAAAGTCAAGTTCTAGAAGCCATTACTACTTTTTTTTTTTTTCAAGAAAATTGGGTAGCATCATTCTCTCTCTTAGAATTATATCTAATAGGAAGTACAATATGATTTAGTGAAATTCCTCTAATCTTTGAAATTGGAGATTGAATGCTTCTTAGGTCTACAATTCCAGTATTTCACTGTGGTATGTAGCATCTAGAAATGGATTTGTGCAAGCTCAGAAACACTAATAGTGGCCTACTATACTTTGGTTTCCTTCTGTTTGCTCTTATTGGAATATCAGTTCATTTACAGGAAGGATTTAGCATGATGGAAACCACCCCTCCCTTCCCCCAAACCTAATTAATCAGTCCTTTAGGTGACTAATTAGATGTGCTGAATTTCAGTGAGGTATAATGTTTCATCCCAGCTCTTCACGCCTATGTTACCCACCTGGTTTGTGTAAACTGAAAGAGGATGTAGCTACAGTGCATGCTTCCTAATAAAATTTAAATTAAATAATCACCTCAATTATAGATTAAAAACTCAGGTTCAGCAATTATACAAAGAGCTTTACTTCACTGAAAACCTGCAGTCATTTACCTACTGCTTTCCCTTCCTGCCTGAATTTATAGCTCTCTCATACAGACATAATGTAGATTTAACTTAAATTGTGCCCTAATTTGTTTCCATTATCTCAACCTGGAGCAACCAGTGACTATTCCTGGAATATGATATCATTATTCTTGAACTGCATTACCTACAGTGTATGCTATCTTTTCTACATTACTGAACAAAAACCTTTTTCAGTTCCTGCTAGTGCTCAGACTTTAGAGTCAGTTACTGTGAAAAGAGGAGTGCGTCTGATGTATTCATTCCAGTTACTGCAATGGTCTTTCAAAAACATTCTTATTTATTCATAGGTTATACAAAGCTTATTGATGTGCAATCTTATGTTTATAACACAGAATTATACCATACTTTGTACATTAAAGACCAGTGGTGACAGGTGGAAGAAGTATTAGTCATGTAATAATAATCAAGCTATTGGCCTTAATCTGGATGATTTCGATGGCAATGGCTGAAAGCTTGTCTTATTCCCAAGTCACTGTCTCCACCAGAATCGCAGTTTACAGGTTTGACATTTCTGGTGAACAGGTTCAGGTTTTCAGACTCTTGGTTAAAAGCCCATGGGAATTCTTTTCTCACAGAGGCATTGCATTTTTCTTGTCACATACCCCCATGCCTTATACTATCTACCCTTCAGTGATCCAAGCCATTCTCTGGGAATCTGGATTTCCACAAAATAATGGAAATGCTTTCTCTAGGCTTATTCAAAAATACACCTTTTTAAAGGCTGTAATCCTGCAGAGACTCTGGACAGAAGTCCTTGGAGTCAAGGGCTAGTATGTGTACCAGAAGAAGACAGAGTAAACAGTAAAATAAGATAACAGATTATTTACATAATAAGCACCTGAAACCAGAGAGTTCTTCACTTTCACTAAAACTTCTGAATCATGAATTTAATTTGTATTCTTTGTGTGACAGTGTTTTGAGAGTGGTCATTGCCACTGAATTTGTGGATGCTGCTTAAGTGTTAGGCTTGCTACTGACAATATGTCTAATGTGCAAGGTGTGTGATGACTTTTGGACCCATTTAGAAGAAAATCCTGCCTTCAACTTATGTGGAGGTACGATACTAGCAGTGCTGTTAGACTGAAAAGTAAGCTTATTGATCTGCAACGCAAACACGACCTCAGCCTCCAAGGCAGTGCTAAAGCTCTGTCCCTACTGGTCAAAGGTGAAGTCCTGGGGTTGCAGCAGCCGACAGAGCTGAGACCAAGCACAAGAGAAAGCAAATGAAGAAGTTGAAGGCCTAAGCTGATTTTCTGTCTGAAGCTTGTGCAATGAGTCTGTAGGCATGGGCACTAGGAACAGGAGTAAGGAAGAGGGGGGACTAGTACTAAATATCAAGGAGATAGTACTGTTAATTGGAATTTAATTTATGGACAGCACTAACAGTCCATCAGGGCTGCCATCTGCATAAGTGACAGACCAGGTCATTCAAGATGCTAAGAATCACTTAGCCCGGGGCCAGGAGGAGGAAAACAAAGGTGACCATAGTCCTATATCTTTCCAAAAAGGATGATCCTAAAGAAACGATACAATTTTTCCAATTTGCCTCTGAATTTCACTTCTGACCACATCCATACACATTTGCTCCCACTTTCTGTTCCACTTCAGAAAAAGCTGGAAGAAGAAGCATCTAGCATCAGAAGGTGTCAAGGGGTGGGGGTATGGCCTGGCACAGTTGAGTTACTGCTGCAGACCTATTCCAACCAGAAGAGCGCCCAAGACAAGGGAACTTTGGCCATGGAGCCAGTCAGGAAGATGTAAGAGCTGGTGGAGTACTCTATACTAACACAGAACCTGACACCTCATTACATGATTTTCAAAGCCCCAGAGGATGTGAAACCTCTGGAGTTGTCCAGCACAATGTGTTGTTTGCAAAGCTTTCTTAACTTTTTGAAAGTTTCCAAGCTTTCCCCTCCATGTTTCCTTAAGAGTTTTGGAGAGAGTGTGCAGGAAAAAGCTATTTTTCCTACCAGCAAAGAAACAGAAGTGATGGCTGTGCCCAAAATAACTGAATTTGGAATTCTGTCCTCTTTGAAACTTATGTTGTAGCTGCCCTTCCTGTTGTTCACATCATCTTTGATGAGAATGTGAATACACTCACATTTACCACCTTTTCTTGAGCGATTTGCCATATATACTGCTCTATGAAGATAACTAGAGAGAAAATTCCCTGTTTACAGGACAACAGATAGAGCCTGTGTATCTCATCATGTGTCGTTTATTTCATGTTTTGGAACTGCAATGTGATAGAGATGCAGTTTCAGTACATTGTTCAGGTATGTCCTTATAACCTATTGACCATGGAGGTGATATCAAGCTATTACTAAGCATGAACTTACATATTTGCTAAATGAGACTAATTGATCAAATGCTGTCCTGAGTGACTAGATCAGATCTGTTGAAGTTGAATAACTTCTGCTTCACTTTCAAGTGGAAGGTTTTTTGCTGTTCACTGAAAATGATTACCTTGCTTTACCAAGGCTTCTGTTCGTTACACAGATTATTTTTTCTCATCATTTACTTACATCGCTAAGGAGTAGAAAGGGTTATTTTTGATTTTATACAGTTTGCAGAGAAGAAAAATAATGACTTTACTCAAAATGCAGGAAAAGATTCTCTTTTCCTGATACATTCGAAATGTAATTTTGGCTGGCAATTATATCCTATGAGAGTCTGACTGGCTGGCTATATCAGGTTATGGTGATAATCAGACTGAGTCCACTTTAATTAATCTGATTATTATACATTTTGTGGTGCTCTGAAATTGTTTAGCTTCACTGTCATTTATTAAGAGTAAAATTCTCTTTTACCTAGCGATGATTGCATAATGCGGAATTATTAATGGTTAGTCATAAGAAACTAATCAAGTTAGAGGCAACATGGAGTGAGGGAATGAGAGTACAACCAGGAGCTAAATTTGTCCATTAATTTGATACATAGTCTTGGAAAAAATCTCTTACTGCTCACCTCAGTCTCCTGCTTTTCCTTCAACTGAAGAAGGAATATAAATACTTATTTTCCTACTTTGGCAGAGTACTGTGAGAATTAGCTAATGCACATGTTTATGATTAAAATGTTAAAGTTTCAAAAATGTCAATTTGGTTGTTTTTTTCTTTAAAAAAGTGTTTATATATAGATCTGTGTATTTGCCTGTGTATGCAGATAATTAATAATGAAACTGGAGAACAGACTATGCTGTTCATAGCTTTAATTGCCAATCCATTCGTTTGGGAGGAACATTCTATATCTATTATCTACTTAAATTACTCCCATCACCAATGATACCCAAGTGAATTTATCCTCACAAAACCTGTGTGAAGAAGTGAAGTATAGATTAAAGCCAAAACAGACTATTATGATAATTTAGTCTGACTCCTGTAAAACAGGAGCCAAAGAATTTTCTTCCAGTAGTTTCTGTGCCAAGCCCCTATGGCATTTCCTGTTTTATAATGAGAGAGCTAAAGTTTAGAGAGCATCACACTGATTTTTCAGACTTTTAGATACACTTGCAAATCAAATTAGAATGAGTAAACTTTTATTTGCTCTTAATTGCTTACTGATTTATTTGTGGTGAACAACATTTCATATATATTGAAGTATCACTGCTTTTTTAGTAGGTTGCACAGCACAGAAGAAAGCTAGGAAGAGAACTTGGTTCTTCTGAAGTCTTTATTTAATCCATTTAACTGTAAGGCTTTATGTGATAAATAACTTGAGTTCACCAGTGATGTAAACTTTTATAAAATAAAGACTTAATCTCTGAGATTAATTTATATGTGTTCATGTACAAGCTCATTTGCTTTCATTCTAGCGAAGCACTGTAAGTTTTTGACCACCAGAATTCTTTCCTCCATCATATGAAATACTGTTTGAAAAACACTCTGTGCCCTGAAGCAAGACCTCACTGGCATTGTGTGCTGCTTATCGAGCCATTTTACATTTCTAGTTACCAATATGAAGAATTTTAGCATCGTAGAGTAATTTAAGGTGGAAGGGACCTCTGGAGGTCATGTGGTCCAAACCACTCTTTCCCCTCAGTGCCTGCGCATAACAGTGGAAACTTCAATGTTGGAGCTGATTTCAGAGTTAGATCATGTTAATTGCTTGGTGTCATCTATAAAATGTCCACTATTTCCTTCTTCCCAGTTCACTGTGGTGGGATTTCTTACCTGTCATCATCTGGGGACCCTTAGGATTTAGTCCTCTCCTACTAAACTCAGTTAGTGTGATCGAACTGTGTCAGTCCTTGAGCATCTTGTCTACATTTTCCTGGATGCTGAGTTTTGCTCTTCTTGCTTGTGTTTTGGGTAGGTGAAAAAATGCTAAAGAAATATTTGCCTTCTACATTGCCTAGCTCACGTGACTGAGTTACAAAAGATAACCTGTAACATTGTTTTATCCCATTGCAATCAAAAGCAGAATTTAGCATTGTATGTTCAAATAATGTTCAGCTCCTAATGTTCTATCTCCTAGGGAAAAAAAGAGGTACAAGAAAAAAAATCCAGGAATGTTTCAGACCCTTTTTCTTATGGTTTCTGACTGTGCCAGCCTACTGTACTTGCATGGGAAGTACAAGTCTATCACTTACGTAGGAACTCTGCAGATTATACACATTCCCTTACCCTGGTTAACCTTTCTTCCCTTTCTGCATTATGTATTTTACACTTTTTTTGCATGCACTCAAAATACAGATTCGGTGAAAATTGTTACTTTTTACATCCATTTCTTACACCACAGTTTGCTATTCTGCCAAATTTGAGCTTGAAGCTTCTTTCACAGTCTCTTTAATGTGTTGTAGCTTTATTTAGACCATGCTTCAATTATTAGGTGTAGAAATGGCGTAAGACTGTCTCATTAATAGACTTATCCCAACAGAAAGATGAGGGCTCAGGAGAATCAGAGGAACATATTGAAAAGCAATCAGTCACAGCAGCTGTCTGTAGGTTTGCTCTGGTCTTACTCTAGTGTCATCCCTTGGACTGAACCCTTGTGTTCAGTCTTGGAGTGTGTCTCTCCATTTAGCTTCATCTGGGAGGAATCCAGTTCATTAGCCCTGAGATTCCTCTGTGACATAAACCAAAGTGCAAAGTGGGGACATCTGGGAGATCTATTTCAAACACGTGCTCCTGATCCAGACTAAAACACTATTGTAGACGGTCTCATAATCACTTAGCAGATATACTCGAAAGATCCTGAATACTTGCCTATGAGGTTGTCTTATGATTGGTCATGAGGTAAACTGAGGCGATACATGTAAGGAGCCATTCCCTAGAGCTGCCTTAGCATAACTGGCATCAGAAGTAGACTGTTTGGATTTAATATTATTGCAGGTCAGAACTACTGGAAACCTGAGCTTCCGTGCTAAGTAGGTATGTTAAGTAAATAATTCTTCATGTTTACTGTGTCAACATTTTAGCCAGAATTAAGCTAAAAACAACAAGCTAAACATGCCGTGGTAGAAATGTTCAGCGAAAATGTGGTAAAGAAAATCTGGCTTTCAGGCTTCTGCCAGATCAAGTCCACTACAACCACATGACACATTTTCTAAACTCACTTAGACAAGCTCACAAAACATTGACAGGAGCTTTGTTCCAGCAGGCTTCATGCCTCATTTGGTATCATCTGTTCTTCTGCAGCCAGCATAAACACATCTACAGTATACAGCGTGCCTTGGTGAATTTGGGAGCAGTGCCGTGGTGTGTCTGTGCCTTGTTTGGAACACGGTCACACTGCTGAGTAAGCCAACAGTGCACAGACCCAGCCCTTGTGATGGTGGTACCATGATTGCAGAACGCTCGTGTAAACCTACTTCTGTCCTTCGGTAATGCTGTTTATTAAGCGTGGAGTTCTAATTTCTCATAATAATGTTTGTTATAGTGATGTAATTTTTAATTACACGGGGTGGGCCTTTCTTCTCTCTCTCTCTCTCTCTCTCTGTGTCTTTCTCTCTCTCTTTCTTTTCAATTTTTCCTTCTGTAGCTTTTGCAAAATGACTTTTTAATGACACCTAAGACATGCAGCTATAACCAGTGTTGGTAGTTCATACACTCACACTCAGAAAACTCACTCCTTGCCTGAACAGGAAGTATTGTACTTCCAGAGGATATGCTGCTTTCCTCAGATGTGAAAATGCAGGTGAATATGTTGCTTTTGAAGCATAAAATTTTCTTCACTGAAACTGAAAGAAAGTAGCAGGAGATAGGCGTAATAAGCAACTGAACATTGAATAGTGTATAGAGTAAATAAAATTTTAAATGCATACAGTTTTCTAGCCTAAGTTTCTGAGGGTGTGGTTTTTGTCTGAATTGATAGCGTTAAGACGTTTAGTATGCATATTAATCAGTTCGATTGGATGTTTTTCCTCCTTTTTCACATGCATACACTATCTGGCTTTACCTGGTTACATAGTTATACAAAGAGATATTACTTATGTTGGAAATAAAAGGTTTAATATTTTCTGAGACCTTTTATGATAATTCCGCTCCAGCTAGTACAAAGCAATCTTTCAGTGGTAGTGTTCTGACAAGTATTGTCCTTGAAATAAATGTAATATGATACTTGTTCAAAAATATTAATATAACTGTTGAATCTTTGGGGACTGACTTGTGAGTGCTTGTAATAAACCTATGCAATGCTATTAGGTTTTTTCAAAGAATACCAGGAGCTATGCTATCCCTACTTACTCTTGCACTGAATTTGGCATTACAGTTGCATGCAGTATAAAGAAATATGGTGCCTCTTTTCTTAATAATGAAATAATAGTATGAGTATTCAAAAAA
>VXAL01013492.1:133738-159706 GCA_013399475.1 Chauna torquata | reverse complement strand
GGGGGCTCTCCATGGGCTGCAGCCTCCTTCAGGCCACGTCCACCTGCTCCACTGTGGTCTCCTCCACGGGCTGCAGCGTGGAGATCTGCTCCATGTGGTACCCCATGGGCTGCAGGGGGACAGCCTGCTCCACCATGGTCCTCACCACGGGCCTCAGAGGAACTTCTGCTCTGGGGCCTGGAGCACCTCCTGCCCTCCTTCTTCACTGACCTTGGTGTCTGCAGGGCTGTTCCTCACTCCTCTCTCTCCCAGCTGCTGTTGCACAGCAGTTTTTTCCCTTTCTTAAATCTGCTCTCCCAGAGGCACAACCAGCATTGCTCACTGGCTCAGCTCTGGCCAGCGGTGTGTCCCTTTTGGAGCCGGCTGGAGCTGGCTCTGGTCTGACATGGGGCAGCTTCTGGAATCTCCTCACAGAAGCCACCCCTGTGGCCCCCCTGCTACCAAACCTTTGCCACATAAACCCAATACAGTCTAACAGGACTGCTAGATCTGGCACAGTAGATTCTGATCCCACTGACATGTTTAAGTGCAGTAACTCTAGTTTTTGTTAGAGTTGCTCTCTGCTTACATCATGTGACTGAGACCCGACTCCACTTCCCTGTCACTTTAGTCAAATAAACAGTGATAACTGCAGTGCAATTCAAGTGAGAATTCTCACATCTGAATGGCACAAAGTCATTGTGCCACAATCACAAATCACAGTCACAAAGGGGGTAGTGATTAGAGGTGGTGTTTGCTTTATGGATTATTTATAGATTTTACTTGAACTTAGTGAACAATAAATGATACAACTGTACCTTCAAAGCAGAGCTTACATTATGAAGGCAAAATAAATATTTTTTTGTATTAGTTTTGATTCAAGCAATTATAAATAGCTTTAAAATTTGAAAATATTAAGAATTAGAAAGGAATAATGACATTAAAAATGGTAGCTGCTGACAGTTTGTATTGACAGTAAAATTAATGCCAGAAGAAGAACTTTGCAGTGTCTACAGCAGTGATAGGGACTATTATGTGAGCTTTTGCAAATAATTGAGAGATAAGTTATTACTAATGAAAGTATACTGAATTTCACTGCTGTTGAGGATTTAGAGGTATTTGTGAGGAACAGCACAAGTCATCAAGAAAGATTGGGTTCTGCTGTTGACTAAGATCTGTGCTGGAGCTTTGTAGAGTGTGTACAGGCATAAAGAGCTCTTGGGCAGGCAACAGCAAAGAGGACAGTTTGTTTAATAAGACTGAGGAAGAAATAGAAATAGAGGATTTGATGGTCTCCGATGTCCTGAATAAAGAATCTTCATTATGTGGGATGATGAGTAAGACCGCATGATTGGACGTCATAACTGAGTCCAATCCCTTCATTCTAAACAGCACTGCAGCCTGTATGCATCTAATCGCAGAAGGAGACAGGAAGTTTCATCCTGTTCATTTCCTTCCTTACTCAAATGCAATTTGGCCTGAAATTATGATGATTGGAAGAAAAAACACAATTTCATGTCCATGTTTACAAAAACTTCAGGAATGGTCTCTGAAATGGGAGCAGTCTGACAGCCAGAACAGTAAGTATATGCACTCAATATATGTCATGTGCAATGAAAGTGAAAATATTTGGAATTCTTTTGCCTTCACTAAAAGAATGAGATCCGAATAAAGGTGACCTTGTTCTTGCAGAAGTTAATCTAATTCTGAGACTGGAAGTAAGCTATGAATGGGCATGCTTTTAAGGCGATGTGTAGAGAGCTGGGGAGAATGTGGAGGTCCCTGAAGAAATGTATGTGATCAAGTAGGTATTTTGTGTTCAGTATGAGTCAGGAGGAACACATGAGAAATTGCCTGGTTGTTATGACCTTAAACAAGGACCTTTTGGATGAAAGCCCACTTTGATGCCATCAGCCCACTTTCAGTTTAGCTTAGCTTTAACCTAACAGAAATGGAATATGCAGCACTAGCTTTGTAAAGATCACTCAGTTTTCGGGAGTCCTGAAAGATCTAACTAAGAGTCTGTGCCTTACGATGTGGTAAAATCAATATTGAACCCTCAAGTCCTACAAAGCGTTCTTTACTACTAACAGGTATTGATGGTGATGGTCCAAATGCGAAATCCTAAGATGAATATAAAATATCTAATCTTATGTAGGACTGCTTGTAACCAACCTGGAGCTGCAGATAGTTAAAATTACATTCCTATTAAAGATGGCTTGGCTCAGGACAGGGAACCATAGATGTCTGGGCCTCTGACTCAATGATCTAAGTTGAGCAGTTTGAATACCTTCCCTTTTGCAGTGCCTCTTGTGTATGTTCAGCACAAAAAAAAAAAAAAAGCCAATGGATCCTAGTTTCAGCAGAATAATAAGCCTTGTCAGCTGTGGCTTGTTGGTAGAATAAGTATTTTCCTTGTCCTGTTAGAACAGTTGATATATTCAGCTATTATTTCCTGTAAGGTCTTAGGAGTAATTGTCAACAGAAACAAAACATCAATACTAAAGATTAAGAATTGCCTGAGGTATAAGTAACTATTTATCTTGTTTTCCTCTTTAGTAGTTAGTGTAGTTAATTTTTCGTACAGTTGGATGTAGACTTCATTTTACTTTTATTACAGTGCACTTTTTTACACGTTTTTTTCATCACAAATATGGATCAGATTAATCTATTATGTTGATATGTGAAAAATGTATATATTTTTTTTATTTTTATTTTTATTTTTTGCCCTGCCTGGGCCTGAATATGCTTTCTGTGTTTAAGTACAGGATTTGAGTAGCCATATAAAGGTATGTCGGTTAGTGTGTTTGAACTATTTCTGGTCCTCTTTAGGAAATCGCTTGTTTTGCTGCAGTGACGCTGGTCTTGACACTGCTTTTAGGAGCACGAAATTCTTACAGACCATATTCTAGGGATAAATGATTAGTATGGAAAGGGATAGAAGCCTAAGCAACAAGTGACTGGAAAACTTTTGGTGGAGGGTAAGCTCCTTGTGAGTTGGCAGTGTGCCTTGGCAGCCAGGAAGGCTGACAACATACTGGAATATGTTGATAGGACTGCAGTTTGACCAAAGAAAGTGGTTATTCCTCTTTATTTGGCATTTGTTGGGCCACTTCTAAGGAAAGCTAACAGTGGTAAACTGGAAAGAGAAGGTTCAGGCTGGATATAGGAAGAAAAAAATTCATCATGAGAACAGCTGAGGCTGTGTAGTCTCCATTGTTGGAGGATTTCAAGACCCAGCTGGGTAAAGCCCTGAGCAACTTGGTCTGACCTCATGGCTGATGCTTCTTTGAGCAGGAGGTTGGACCAGTCCCTGAAGTCTCTTCCAACCTGCGTGGTCCTATGGTGCTGTAAAATACAACTGCCTGCAGAACTTTTCTAAATTCTGCTGTTAGCCATGTCTTGGCAATCTGAGTTCCCCTGTCAGTATTCTATAATTGCCATGTTTAAGATAGACTAAAAATGTGGACAGTTAAACTGTTCTTTAAAATGTATACCTGAAGAAAAGCTATCTCCAGGATGTCCCATCAGACCTTGGAACTGGACATGCTGGAGGAACCCGCCCATGTATTTTCTAGTTCCCTCCTGAAGGCAATTTAGGCAGATACAGACAAAGCTTGGGGCTGATTCATCTTCCTTGCTTGCTGACCAGCCCTTTTGAGCCAGAAAGGAACTAGGCACAATAAAGTATATTAAGGATGTGTCAGGATAACACACTAATGTGCCAGTCCTCACAGTTATTTGACTACTTAGTCATTAGGCTGAGGACTTCTAAATGTGGCCAATTTTGAAATATGAAGAGTGTGATTAAACAAACCAGGTGTCAAGTTTGGGACCACACTTCTCCACCTGACTAGTAATGGAAAAATGTATTTTAAGCCAAAATGAGAAACTTCGAGTTATACAATGAATGTGTTTGTGAAGAATCAATTAACTGACCTCCATCCTACCTCCATAGACAGTGCAATGCTACTATGGAAAGCTGTTTGTTTCAGAGAAGCTTGCTGCTAATTAAAAAAGACTCCATACTCCAGGCATCCCTTTTGGTAGTTTTCTGTTATCTAGGTATCCCACTGTGCCCACCCTTACAGCTCTGTCCTCCTCTATCATTTCCTATCTTGCTGACTGCATCTTCATGTTCATCTTTTTAAACTCTTTTTTTTTTGGACTAAAATAATTTATCAGAAACAACTCACAGCATTTGCATCCTATTAAGAAGCACTCTGAATGCATTCTTTATGATTGGTAACAATGGTGACAATCATTTTCATTTGCACAGAAATTCTTTCCAAATCTTCTAACAAATTTGTATGCAGTGACAAGTGAAGAACTGTAATTCCATTACTAAATTGCGGTCATTTCAAGGGGTCAAAATAAGCAGCTGTTTAATAACCTTGCTCTTGCGAGAAGTTTGAACATGAGAGACTGGGAGTGTTTCCTTTTTAATGCATCTTAATAGAGAAAAATAATCTCCAACTGAATACTAGTTTTCAGCATCCTTAAGCGGTTGTGATTCAGTCCTAGCAGTATACAATAATGCAAGTGATGGGGAATTTTTCCACTACATACATATTTGCTGGAGGTATTAAAGTATCTGTCTTGCAGCACACTTGGAAGAGAAGCTACTCACCAACCTCAGGTAGCATGGCTTTTTTGTGTAATGCATTCAGTCATGTGTGGGTGGATTCAGAGAAACTAAGAAAACTAACTGAGGAGACGTAACAATGACCTATCTACTCATAATCTTTGCTCAGAAAAGAATTAAAAGCAGATGGTAAATAAGAAAGTTTCTTTGTCTAGTCACTGGGAAACTATGCTCAGGAATGATGTTTTAAAGATGTACTTGTAATCAAAATGATGTTTCATTTCATCTGCTGAAAGGTTGATTACAGATTGAGTACAGGAATGGAAAGAAGGTATGATCATCTTCAAACAGTGAGAAACAAATTAGTTGTTCTCCAAGCCAGCTCTAGGCTTTGTGACAGTGTAGACCCAGCTTGCTGCTCCTGATGCTTCCGGGGGGCAGGGTGTCAGATGCAGTTGATCAGAGGGGCCATTTCTTCCCCATGGTAGCTGCCATGTCCTCCAGCTTAGCCTCACACTCTGTAGTATCAGCAGGAGTGAAGGGCTGTTCAAAGGGGAGAAGCTGTACGTACTGTTGACATTGCTGGTTCCCTTCTCTAGCTGTGGCCAACTCAGAAGTCTGCTGTCCCAGGCATCCTTTACTTATGCCTACAGTAAGATCCATGTCTCCTGCCTGGATGTTGTAAACGGTGCTTAATTATTTGTTTGTTTTTGCTATTATATTTCCCTGTTTTGAGGCAAACTGGAAATGTCTCCGAGGAGGTCCAAAGCATGAAGGGAAAGGCAACTTGGTTTAGAAAGGAAATCACGTTGGGGCAGCCCAGATTTCAGACACGAAGAAGTAGGGATTGTTAGTGAAGTGGGTGCTGAAGGACTGTAAATGTTTCAGTGGGGAGGATGGCTTTCTTTTGAAGTCTTGATTATGAAAGCTTCAGGAATCTAAATACAGTGCACAAAGTCTAAGAAACAACCCTATCAACCAGCAAGAGATCCACAGAACTCATGCAAGGTGACCTGATTCCTAATTAATGCCATTTCACAGAGCTTTATTAATGCAGCTTGTACATTTAAAATGATAGATAAACAGGCCGTTTTCCTTCCCTGTATTATAGAACCCTGGACAGTTTTTGCTTCTCGCATCAATAGATATTTTTTCATCAGAATCATAGATTGATTAGTTTGATATAGTTTTAATTTCCTACAGAACTAGAGAAGTCCATAGCTCTGGAGATTAACTATCTCTAGTTAGTCAAGGTTAGGCTTGTTTAGTCATGATTCTAATGGTATACTAGCCGATTTAGCAAGCTTCCTTTGTCTCTGACAATAAAAGAAGCCACTGAATTGATATAACTGCAGGATAAATAGCAGTTTCTGTACATGGATGTCAGTGTGTGTGTATATATACCTATGCAAATATCCATCCACGCTTTTGATATATGTAGTTGAAGAAATCCTCAGGGCGATGCAGCTAACTTCTCATTCCTTCTCTCACTCTCTTTATTTCCTCCGAGGAAAGACTGCTCCTTTCTTTCTTTCTCCCAGCTGAACTTGACATAAGGAGCTAGATTTTAGGTTCTCATGAGTCTCTTAAATGTTAGTTTGGCTTTAACTGCTTATAACATCTAGATTTTTAAATGCAGTATTTTAGAACAACATAGTTTTAAACTAGAGCAAAAGATAAGAAGTTGTACGTTAGGAGGAAACAGTTGGGCAAATTCATCTGGTGCTTCTTGCAGTTTTTGAAAGCAGAACACTTCACAGCTGCTCATGAATGCATCATGTTTCTATTTCAGGGTACACCTCCTGGCTAGTAAAAAAGCTGCAGAACGTGCCGTGTTGAAGTGCTTTGAACTTTGCCAGGTCAGAACTGTTTCAAACGATGAGGAGAGCTAGACAAGGGCCATGTGCATGGGCAAGGTTCATCTCTTACATCCCATCTACTTTTGAAGTAGCTTTGCCGAAAGAGTAAAATGTGCAGTTTGGTGTTCTTCCTCTTTCATATAAAAGCAGATGGTGGATTTTTTTTTTTTTCCAGTGTTCCCTAAAGGTGTTTTTAATAGTTTAAGTTGCATTAGACAGGTTCTCAGCTTAATAGAATACTTTGTGTCTAATGTGTTCTTTTCAGGTACACACTGTACCTGATTGCACACTGAAGGTGGATGCAGAGACTTGGGTAGAGACCAAAGGGCCTAACACTCCACTGCTGTTGTGTCATCCCACAGAACTTCTGTTGAGTTATGTTGATTTTCCTATAGGGGAGGACGGGGCATGGCACTTTAGAAAGAATTTCATTTTGCTCTTCCCAAGTTTCCTCTGGAAAGCACAGTTCTAGGCTTCAGAGTTATGTTCCACTTCAGAAGGGATGCAGCTTGGACTAATTCTATATTTAGTCACTTCAGAAGGAACACAACTATCCTTATCTTCTATATATAGCTGGCATCCATAGATGCTCCAGCACAAGGTGCAGTTACTGCTTCTGATAAGAGTCTGACAGACCAGTGATCAGACTAAGGATGAAAAATCCTGTATCCTGTGTTCCATCCACAGTCTTGCTAGTGCCTTATTTGTGTGGATTCAGAATGTGATCAGAGAAATCAATGGAAGAAGAATATCATGGTTTGCCAAAACCAGTATAGTATCTGGCTCAGGAAGTCTTTGAGTTGCCAGTTGCTAGAGTCTGGGAGAAATATGTTCGACATTTTCTTGTGATTTCCTAGGCATCTGCTGCTGACAGTGGTGGCAGGCACACACATTATGACTTCGTTTGACGTTAGTAAGGTTGTTTGCAAAATTCCTATTAATATAAAGCATAGCAGAACTGAGCCTTTTGCAGGTCATATGCTTATGCTAATGAGACATATATAACAGTGGATATCTGCAGCTGTAGCATTTGGTGAAAACAGTATGCTGGGACAAAGAAGTTAATCACTACCTTCATTAAAATACCTTGCACAATTCTTAATAAAAGGAAGCTAACAGGAGTATCCAGAGAAGATTTCCCCCAAATGATCCCTAGTCAGTTTGGATGCCTAGAGGACAATCAGGAACTAAGTTTTTCACATTTCTGTAGGTTCAATAATAGCAGCTTGGGATAATGCTTGTAAGGCAAGATATAAAATATTCATATCCTTAAGTGAATAATTGGTTATTTTCATTCTCAAATATATAGGAAATGAAAAACAAATAGAGTGTCATTTAAATAGGCTACCAAGAAGGGAACTAGAGTAGTGTTATGTATACATCTAAACAACTTGTATAAAACTAAGAAACAACATGGAACTAGAATTCATGCCCAAATGAAGACAGGGATGTAATAGTGCATATCAAAATCTTAATGGAAAAAAGGCAAACAAAGATACATTAATACCAGTTAGAAATGTCCAAGAAAGATAAAGTGGCATAATAATACTGTATGTTAAAGGAGATGAGATTCAAACCACATTAGCCAGTTCACTACTGCAATTTATAACATTAGAATCAGTACAGACTGAAGTTCCAGGCATACACAGGAACAGTATAATACTTGGGCCATGCTACTGATTGCTTGACCGGAATGGCAAGACCAATGCAATATTCTGAGAGAAGCAGAAAGCAGAGAAAGTCGGTATTGGGTAACTTCAGGCTTTCCCATGCCAACTGGACAAATGTTGTATCAGGACACGAAGCAGAGGTGTAAGTCTTAGGTGCAGTCAATGATTGTTTCATGTAGAGCAGCTGTTTATAATACTCACAAAGGAAAATTCAGCCTTTGAGTCAATATTTAGCAAAGGACTGGCAACAGATAGCAAAAAATCTGCTGTATATAACCCTCAAACCAGGATTATCAGCATTTTGCAGAGTATGATTTACATTAATTATACACTTCCTTACAAGTTTGTTAAATTCATTTATACTTTACAAAATTGGAGGATTAACTCCAACTAACATGACATTGCAACTATTGATAAGCAGAATGATGACTAAGGTAAATGAAGACAGCTGGTAATGAGACTTTTCCTTTTACCTGTACAAAATGAAAGCTCCAGGGTTTATAACTGTTCATAAATTTTTGTGTAATGTAGAAAAACAGTGTTTCATGTATACTATAACAGGTCTGGTTCTGATTTAGTGCTCTTTCAAAAGATTTTGTCTTAATTTCATTGTAGTAAAAACTAGATTAAAATCTAATTTCCAAATTTTTGTCTTTTTTTTTTACAATTAGAATATGATTAATAGTATTTGTGTAATTTCTGATCTGTGAAACAGTTGACATTTTTGTTTCGTAAGAGCATTTCTAAGCAGAATAGAGTTGTATGTGGTGCAGCTTGGAAAACAGCTTAATTCATTTTCGAAATGGTTCTAGGTATTATTATGACTGAGGATAGTCTACTTTTGCTAAGAGAGAAGGACCAAATGGATTAATTTAAAAGTAGGCATAATCAAGAAAAGTAGTAACAGCTGTTTAAAAACAACAACAATAACAAAACTGGAATCATAAAGCAAATATAAAATATCAGCATTTGGATTTGGGAACTGGAGGGTTGTCAAGTATCTTAGAAAAAATGGCACAAGTGACACTTCACACAAAGTCTATCTTGGCCTTACAGCGCTACTCTTTTTGTTGTAGTTTTGTCTTGATTCTCCTCAGCTATTAATGCGTTTTTTACAAGGTTCTTTTCTTTTTCAAGGATGCAAATTTCCATTTACTCATGCCCATATCTTAGGAGGCACTTCCCTGTACTTCCCAGAAGGAGTTCTTTTTAAAATGTTTCTATGCTGTTTTGTTAGCATTTTTATGTCTAAGCAAAGTTTAACAATGGAAATTAGGAGAACAGAGCATAGCTGTATGGGAGGATGAGAGAGGAAGACAGTGTCCTACTCCGAAAGGGAAAAATGACTCTGTTACTGTAAAAATGGAGTGGAGGAAGGATTTTTTTTTTTAGTTGGTTTCTGTTCATGTGCATCACTCTTTCCCTGGTATCCTAAAGAAGGTGCCTGTCTGCAACACTATGCTGTCATGTGCCAGCCAGTCAGTTGCTTCTTAACAATTGGATTTCCATTGTTTAAGCTATCGTATATAAACTTGTTTTCATCTGTAACCTAAATAGTTGTAACCAAACGAAAAGAAAAAAAAAGAGGAGAGGGAGGAAAAAGAAAGGAGTAGAAAGAATTGGGATTGGAGAAAAGAAGGATCAGTGAGAAGAAGACCCATCAGTAGAAAAGACAAAAACTTAAAAGAAAAATTCATTTTCCCCTAGACATATTCTGCATGAGAAGTTATTTTCCAGTGGTTTTCACCAGCGTCCCTCAGCTCCATTTCCCTGATTCCTGTTGGCATGAAATGACTTTCACGATTTTGGTCTGTAGTGGCTGCACAGAGAAATTTTTAAAGCAGTTATAGAAACTCAAAACCCAGATGCAGCTACAAAAAGTTCTCACTGCATTCTTTAAAAGGGAGAAGAAACTTAACTTATTAATTAGTTATTAGAAATTAAAATGCATATTTAGAGCAAGACTCAGCTGTTGCCTTCCCAACAGTGCCAACACTGGAAACTAGTGAAAATAGTCTAGGATCCCTCCCTTGTGCTAAATGTTCCAGCTGAAAACAAGAAACCAATGAAACAATCTTCTGTATAAAAAAGTTACTTTGCCTGTTAAATCTGCGTATGAGTAAGTACTGAGCTAACAAAAGGAGTTTGAATGAGTGATTTGAAAACTAGTCTTTGCAAGATTGTTTACAAAGCATTTAGTTGGTGCAGACATTCCATTGTTCCAGAGATTTTTCTGCTTCAGAAAAAGTGTTTCTGCCTCTGCTGTTGTCTGATTCCTTAGAACTGAATATGATAACTTTTAAAAAGTTTCTTCTCAGCTGTAATTCTCAATTGTAAAAAAAGGAAAAAAAAAAGGAAATAATCCTATTATATATATATTCTTTCCTTTACACTAATAAAAAAAATAACAATAATAATAAAGTCCATTGTAAATGTTGTCTGAACATCTTAGAAACATTAGTTAACTAAGGCCCCCAAGAAACCCACTGGATAGGTGGGGAAAATATGCAATTTCCCTAACTACTCTAGCAAGGTACTGATGGAGGTGGTAAAAGAAAGGCATCCAATTTCAGCAGACTTGCTGGTATAGGGACTACTCTTCTAAGTCGTATGTTCACTGAAGGCCCCCACATTATTATCAGTGTATTTATTTATTTATTTATGGGATAAATATTGCTCAGATAGGTGATATCCTGAAATACATTGATTACATATCAGAAGTTGTGTTGATGAAGAAAGCAAGATTGTGAATACTTTCCAAATTTTCACAAAAAAATAGATTCTATAATGATTATTCATCCACTTTACATTTTGAGTATGCAGGACCAGTGATACTTTCTGCTTGTTAACATTTACACAAAACCTATTTTTTTCTTGCTGAATACTGACTTGAATATTCAGGCTGATCCTGTTCTGCAAAATCTGATGACAAAACTGCTCTTGTCAGCTGTAGTGGAAAGATTAGGATTCATAATCCAGTTCTCCGATAATGTAATGATGCAGGAGTTACGATTAAACTTCTTCATAACAACAGAGGTGGTGGGGAGCCTTTTCTGAGATACTGAAATGACAAATATTCCACTTATTTCAAAGTATAGCTGTAAAGAGTCATGACTGGCATTCCTCAAAAATACTTGGCATCTCGTTGTCTTTCAAAGGATTATCAACATTTTTTATACTATATTTGCTTTCTTGCAACATTACATGTTACTCTGAATGCATTGTAGTTCATTTTCTTTTTTTGATAACAGGTAAACAGTGGGTATTCATTATGCTAAGCATCTGATTTATCGGATACAAGTATTGTCTTTCAGTCCTTTCAGACCTCTAATTTCTGCACATTAGTCTGCTTCTATAGCACTGCAAAAGTAAATCAGAAATCAGATACTCCAGTAATGTAATATGATGTATTATCACCTCGTCAGTTTTCAATTCTGTCTCTTACTGCAAGCCCAAATTAAATTTCCTACACCAGAACGGATGATCTCAAAAATGGTCCTGGCACTGCAAATCTGAAAGTATTGTATTAGCAGATTGAGGTCAAGGATTAGCAACATGAAGCGCATTAGCAGAATGCTAATCAAAGCAAACCTTTCCTCCCTTCCTATGACTTTAATATCTTGGTCATTCTGCAGTCATTTAACTGGCCTGGATCATCACTGTTACACAATGGAGACCCAAAAAGCATTGCCCTGTAAGCAGTATTGGACTTAAAAAGCTTGCAGAGAAGATGTGGCAGTGATGCCTCATGTAGTCCAGAAAATTGTATTAGTAAGAAATAATAGCTGGCACACTAATCAAAGGACCCCATTGTACTAGGAATCACACACAATGAACAAAAAAGACCCTGCCTGCTTCCAGGAGCCTGAGAGCCTGCTGCTGGACCTGCCTGCTCAGGTGTCTGCTGTGTAGGCTGGGCTTCTGGTTACTCTTCCTGTCGACACAGGGGTGCAGGAGCAGTCATGTGCTGTGGCCCATGCAGTTTCCATTTGCAGTGGTGCATGGAGACGTGGTTGGAACTCGAGCTCATAACATCCACACTGTGCTCAGGGAGAGCCATGCCAATGGATAAACTTCAGGGTGCTCAGTGTTTCCTGCTGTTGGACTGGATGAAGAGGAGCTTGGAGCCTGGATGAAGGCAGAGTAGTTTCGATTACTTTCCTGACCTGAGCCTGATATACCCCTGGGCAGGTAGATCAACACATGGGGGAAGACTGGGCAAGTCAGGGCTGGAGGACAGGCTTGAGTGCATAAAGCATAAACCACTAGTATATGGTTTTGAGCCATAGTATAAAACCAATAGTATAAACTCTTACATAAGCTATTCTCAGACAGTTGTAGGAGAAGGAGAGTGCTATGGTAGGCTTAGTCTGCTGATATAAAATGCTTTTGGAAGAATGCTATAGTTTTTTATATAAAAAAAATAAAGATCACATTCCCATTGTCTGTTTTCCAATGGAGATTAATCTTACTACTCTTTTCATCATCTTCTTCCAGAAGCATCTCCTTTTGTTTCTTATTGCTTTGTTTACTTAGGACAACCTTTTGAATTCTGTTCACTACATCTTTGCTTGCACTTCACTTTCCAAATACTGCCTGGGTTGTATCCGCCACTAATATGAAAAGAACCTTAATACTATACACTTGCATTTTTAAGAAAGAAGAAAAAGGAAAAGGGAAGTGAAAAGGAAAAGGAGACATTTGTAACTCCAAGACAGATGTGTGCTTAGCTGAACACATAATTATATTTCTGGAATGCCCTACTCCACTTTCTCAGCTCATAAAAAAAGATTGCAGTCTTTTTGGAAGTGGCAATGAGGTGGTTTAAGCAGTGAGACTGAGTGAGGTGAGTTTATTTCTGACAAGTGGGCATGCCTTCCTGGTCCTAGGCTGAGAGACACCCCAAGTAATGTGGGAAGGAAATGGCCCATAAGCCCGTTTTCCAAAATATCAGCCAACATCCTTACAGATACAGTGCATTAGCCGCAGGGATGCAGCAGCTTTCATGATCTGCTTGTATCTTGGAGAATCATTGCGGAAATTCATTCATCCATTTCTCCCTGCTACAGCTCTTACCTCGTACAATTGTAAATCACCTCCCTTGCAGTCCTGTCCCAAGGTCTTATGAAATAAATCTTTTATAGGCAACTTTCTGTAAGCAGAAAGGTGGTTTTTTTTGGTTTTTTTTTTTTTGGGTTTTGTAGTATTTTTTAGGTGACTTGCAGTGTATATGGAGGCTTTCAGAAAGAATGAAGGAATAAGACCAAAACATTCAAGATGTTCAGAGGCATACGGTTTCATCATCCCCTTTGGTATAGTTCAGACACACACGTTGCTTGCAAACTGTGGCTTATGTATGAGAACAGAGGTTGGTGTCCTTCCTCCTTGGGAAGGTAACTCAAGGAGTAACCCAGCCTGTATATGCAAGATGAATTCAACAGATTGAGTTAATCTGGTCTGCAGATGACTTGTAGGATGAGGAACATGTGACCTCTGGTTTACTTGGAAAGGAAAGAAGACCAGTATGTATCTTGCGACATAGCAGAACATAAACAGAATCCCTGGCTCTCACACAGGGTGGTGGGTATTCATCTGTCAGCAGCTGGAAATGTGGTGGCTAATAATTGTGTATAAGTATGGGGAAAATGAGCAAAAAATGGGAAGCATCTTGAATTTTACACATTGACTTGTTCTTAGAAGTTCTGCTGTTCTATTTGTGATTCACATCTCTGTCAGCTGGCCCGAACATCACTTTTTTTTCTCAGTGTTTTGCTAAAAGGGGAAAAAAGTATTGTGAGTTTTATGTAAATTGAAAAATTGGATTTGTGTGTAAGTAGTATTCACCCTATATTTCAAGTAGGCTCCTTTTTGCCCTTTTACAAAAGATGAAGGGTTTTTACAAGAGGCTTTCAGCCCCATTTCTAGATCAAGCCAATTCATAAACAAAGGTCAAGCAAAGCATCTAAATCTTTTGGCATTTTCCTACTGCTAATGTAATATATTCTGTTAAATCTTTCCATGACTCAGAGTTAATGAGAAAATATGGTGGGTTCATTGGCATATGTTCACCAGCAAAAATCCTCAACCTTAAAGGCTGGTTATTCTACTTGCCAAATGTTTCATTAAATATACTGTGGGATAAAAGGCTTTCCTTTCCAGGGTTGACAAGAAGCTAAAATGTTTCTTTCTTCATCTTTGTTTAATTTTTCATTCAGCTAATGAAATAATTGAGAATCAGGCCTTAAAAGTATGATTGCTTTATTAATAATGGAAGGGTACCATTAGAACAGGCTAATCAACCTGTTAGACTATTCTTTAATAACACGTGCAACATAATGTTAGCATCATAAAGACCTCATTTGAAGGGATTTTTTTTTCCTCAGTGGCTGCATTTTCATTATTGCTGATACACCTAATGCAAGTAGTAATTTAAGTCCACTTCTCAATTTATCATTAATATCAAGTGAAATACATTGCACTGGATTTTCAGCAAGTGTAAGATGGTAAGGTTTTATTTCAGTGAGTTTAAATACACTGATTTATATTGCCCAAAATCTTAAACTGCAGTTTGGGCCAGCTTGCAGATGGACTCAGGATCACTAGCCCACCCTGGCTACCTTCGGTGCACTCCTCATGCTTTCCATCCCCATCTCCTTTCATCCACTGCCTGCAATGCAAGCACACTGCCTCTGTGTTGCACAGACCACTGGCATACCTTTTCTGCTTTTATCTCTAGCCTTTGTCTCAATTTGCCTAATTAAGCTAAGTGTGGCGCCAGTTGAAATGTAGTTACACTAGCAACCAGAGACTGGGTTTTAAAAATAATTTTTCCTATGCGATGTGTTTCTTCTTTGTGTTTCTTTCTCTAGCTGGCGGCAGTAGTTTCAAAATGTCATATGTATTCAGCAGTTTGGAAATGGAGCATCAGTAAAATTGAGCAGGGCTATACAATGTGATGGTTAACTACAGTGGGGGCTGGAGAGCATTGCTGAGGTCTCCACACTCTTCCCCTTAATGCAGTTCTTCTCAATAAGCAACACATGTGAGTTCCACCCAGTGTAGCAACAGCATAGCAGGGTCATGTGTTTACTGGAAATATGTAAAATGGAAGGCCAGGATGAAAAACAGTGTGGGCTGAAAGGTGCTTTGATAATGGAGGAGTGTTTTGTCTGTATCATTTTGTATTTGCAACATTAGTTTAAATAGACCTTGTCAAGTTATATACTGCAAATGTGCTAGTAATCTGGTGATTTCCTGTAATTTGTATGCAAAAACTCACCCTACTGCTCTGGCAATATATCCCAGCAATAGTAAAAACTCATTTTATTTTATATAAATATGTATGCAACATATGTGTAATTATACACACACATATAGTAATATATGTAACACATATACATATTCACAGCCCATATGAGTATATATATATATGTTTCCAATAAATAAGGTAATTACAAGAAACTCTGCAAATCTAATATGCTGAGTTTCAGAACAACTTTCTTGATATTTGTACATTCATTTGTGGTAATCTTTAGCCACTGGTACAAAGCTGTTCCCTGTGGGCATCTTTGCCAATTGACTGGTCAGTAAAGGGAAGGAAGGACATAGTAAGGCAGTATCTGGTGCATGTTTCTGTGGCTGGAGCTAAAAGTCAGCAGGGATATTAATATGTACACACTCTGTGCTGCGGACTGCTACTGGGAGAATCCCAGGCGTTGGACTCCATCCCTGTGTGCAGAGTGAACAGCAATGTAAAAATGCCAAGTGCCTCCTGTCAGGATGTCTTTTGTGTTGACATCTGCAAGAAGGGATTCTTTGAGAGCAATTCAGATTACACATTGAAATCTTCCTTCCTTTAATCTCAGCCACATCACTTCTCTGCTCTGTCCTCAGCGTCAGCTTGAAGGCTTCCTTCCCCTTCAGATCAGAGCTGAAGCTGAGACTGAATACTGGAAGCCTCAGCTTTCTGACACAAGGGGTATTACACAAAAATATTATTTAGCTAGAAACAGTCATTAATCCTGTGAAATAATAGGGTGGATGAGTATGTAATCTACACACTCACTCTGATGTTAAATGCTGGGGGAAACACTTGACAGGCTGCAGAGGAAATTATTGATTCACATGAAAATGTAGTTTTTGAAAAGTTTTCTTAGAATAAAACAATGAAGGAAAGCTTTTTGCTTCTTCCACGAAAGAATATATTTCTGCCTATATTAACATTCCCCCTTTGCCCTTGTCTTGTAGCTTAAACTTTTCTTAGGCTGTATAAGACAGTCCTTTGTTGAAGCAGGTAGTGGAAACCTTTACATCAAAAGGTAGTACTGTAACAAGATACAGTACTACATCTAGCCCTAATTTCTATCTACCTACCCTTTCATTCCCTTTGCATTTTCAGCTCTTTTTTTTAATTATTTTTAACTTCTATTGCTCCTGTTCTCCCATTTTTTTTATCATGACAATGCCTGAATATACCAATTGTACAGGTTAAAAAAATATCTTTTTCACAATAATTTTCACATCTCATCTTTATTATTTGCCCCTGCAAACTGGCAGAGGAGGAAAAATATAAACAAAAGGGCTTATTGACTGCATACATAATACCACAAGATAACACAGTTGTGAGCGCTTCATTATGGCTGTTCATGCCATCCTTTCCTCCCCTAGTCTCCTGTTCTACAGAGAGCCTGCGAACAGTAGTAGTAGCATGGAAAAGTATTCGTTTCTCCCATTAATTGTTTTTAAGATATTCTTTTGATAGGTTTTCACTGTAAGGCAGTGCAGAACACAATTAACACTGCTAATAACTTAATCATTCTGGAAAAACTGAGAAGACATCATCTGAGAGCATTGTGAAATCCTACCACAGCCAGCAGATTGCAAACAACAGCAAGTCTTTACAGGTGCAGATCCTGCCTTGTCTTTCTGAAACATGCTGTAAAGCTGTACACAGTGCTCTTTTCCCCTCTGGAGTCCTCTGCATATTGCTCAGTTGGGATGCCATCCCCGCTGTAGGATGAAATGCCTTATGGACCTCTCCACTCCTTCATTTGTTCCTGTGTTTTCTGGACAGAATATATTTCTGAGGGTTCAGTGTGAGAGAGAGAGATAAGGATGGATGGTGCAAGGGTGAGTCTACGGGGCTGGGGGAATACATGTGCCCAGGGTTGGAACCAGAGCACCAGCCACAACCAGCCCTGCAGCACCAGCCGGTTGAGGTGGCCTGACTCCTCCTGACTATTTGATTAGACCCCTTTAAAAGCAAAGCTTGCTGAAGAACCCTTATAACGCTGTAGAAGAGCTGAAATAACACCCATACTGTTAGTGAAAATTAACGGGTACAGCATGCATAAATATATATTTGAGTACTTTCCTGATTTTCTGTCTTCATGCAGTTTGAAAAGCAGTCCTCCAAAACAGTTCATATAATCTATGCTGCTTAGGTGCACTTGACTGCCAGCCTCTCTAAGTAGGCATGTTTAAAATTTGTAAAATCAGCACACAGTCGTGTGTCCATCCATTCACCCTCATCCAGGCTTGTGCAGCTCACTGTCTAGGAGAAAACCTCTGGTCCTACCTGTGTTCTTTCATAATCCTTTCAAGAGCACAGTCTCCAGTTCGGAAGAGGAAACTTCTGTTCTTTAACCAGCACAGAAAGTGGAGTTGTTCCTGCCTTCTCATAAAGAAATCGAGCCAGGCAGATTTCCTGCCTGTAGGGAGGAAAGCCAAATTATTGGCAGAAGGATAGGCCTTTCATTATTAGTCTGAGTGCCAGTGAAAGCAGGTCTCTGCTGTTTGGTGCTCTTCCAGTTAAGGTTCCTTTCTTTCACTGGGATGGACAAATATTGCTAAGCTTTTCCCTGATAGAACCACTTAGAAAAAGAAATGTTCATCAGATGTTGCCCACTTTTGGGAAAACACTATTTTTATCTCTGAGTTTCTTAATGCTCAATTGTGGCAATGCTTTTCTACTCTCAGCTGAGTTTGGGCATGATAGTGATGGCGAGCAGAGCAGTGGTAAACGGAATACACTGCTGGGCTGCAGAAAAGCCAGGCACAGGAATGCTCCCTGCCAGCTTAGGAAGACAAGATAACAGCAGAGTCAATAGGTTTTCAGGGCTACTGTGTTTTTCTTTAATAAATTGGAAATTAATTGTGACAGTAAAAATTATGTGGATACTGTAGAGAGGCTATCCCTGAAGATGCAAGATACTATGGATTAGCTAATCCTTGCCTTAGATAGTGGCTGATGCACAGACTTCCAGCTACATGAGCCACAGGAACCTTTGGAGAACAGCTTCACTCCCCAAATCTGCACCTCCTGGTTTCTCCCAAAGGAAACCATGGCATAAGATGCCTTGCTGCGCACTTCAGTCTCCTTCCAGCACCCAGTTAAGATGTGAAAGTGCAGCCAGGAATATATCTGAGGACCAGAAGTGTACGGTGCATCATGAACAACACCTGCCCAACGCTAGAGTCGCAAGCATCAATACTTCTGTCTGGACAGTATGGGGCCATGGCTCTGCACTGATTTTATGCTGGAAATAACAGTGTTAGGATCTACATCCTGCCATGGTGTCTCTGGCTCCCGTCCCTCTACAAAGAGTTAAGTAAAAGCAGAGCTTCTTTTACTGGATCCCTTGCACACAGAGAAGAGGAGCAGCAAACTATCCCCTTCCTAGCCATACTAAAGCGGGAAATGATTCTCAGCTTATTTCATGCTTTTTCTTACATGCCCATACTGCTTGCACACATACCTGAAGTACACCAGCAGGCACCAGGATCTAGCCTTCTGCTTTTCTTCACAATGGTTTTCTCTCACTTGAAGCAAGAGTTGTTCTTCCTTATCTGACTCTCACTTGGTTTTGATAATACCTTCTCAACTTACCTGGTCATTATACACTTTTATATTGCATGTCATTGTTCTCTCAACTTACACTAAAATATCTGTTAGCTGTAATTGGAAAATTGAACCTCTTCCAAGCATGGATAGCCAAGATATGTTTTGCATGTAAAAGGACCACATTGCATGTCAATTGAATTGAAAGTGACTCTTAAAAATCTGGTTACCTTTTATTAAGTTTCATAATGGTTATGCCTTATACCTAAATTAAGTTTGGAAGCATTTCATTTTCATTTTTATTTATCTTGTTATATAGTCTTATTCGGCTAATTAATTTCTTTCTCTTTTTTCACTTATTTGGCATTCCTAATGATGCTTTCTCTCACAGAATGTAATTGAAAAATGAATAAAAGAAAATTTCAATTAGAGATGACTAACCTTCTTTACCTATTATTTACTAGATTGAGCTAAATTTACATATTTTTGGCTCTTTTACATTTAAGCAAAATAGACAACTGTGACGATAATCATAAACATAGACTTCTTATTTTTGTTATATTGGTTTAAATCAAGAATAATGCTATGTAAGTTATTGGGCTTATCTTTCTGGCTTTAATGTTGGAGTAGCCGTATACAAACTTCGTAGAGCTATGCAGATTGTCACTTAAGGGTGCAGAAATCTCCGATGATTAGTGCTTTATCCCAGACTCCATGGACTTTAGACAGGAATTAATGCAGTATTAGTATTGGCCCTGTGTCTTCATTGTAGTCAGCAATGTCATTAGCTGATTAGAATAATAACCTCCTCTAGAGGAGACTTGATCTCAGTTATGGTTGTAATACTGTGATTTGTAAATATTTCCTGAGCTTGGTGTCTGGGTTTAGATTATGAAGGGAAAAGAGCCCCCTCTACTAAAGTGTAATTCATTTTGTATCCAAACTTTTCTCTTATAGTTTGAGGTTAAATAGATTCAGCACAAGTTACAGATCTGAATTTTTAAATCTGGGCTGTTTCTCATCATGCAACATGCAGAGATACCACCTAGAATGTTAGGGAAGCTAAGGGCCAGGACCCAGAGGTGAGACAAAATGACTTTTTGTTGTTGTTATGAAAATTGCTTCCCACAGCTGAGGTTTGTAACTGCTTTTATACGTAGACTTTAACTTCTAATTAGGTTTGTATATTTTCCTCTCCCTATTTTAATCTACTTAGTCTTCTCTCTTTGTCCATAAGATTGTTTATATTAGAAAATGTTGCTTTATTATTTGCACTCTTCCCTATAACGATAAGTTCACTTGATGTGAAGAGTAGTTTGCCCATGCACATTTACATACTCTGCTAGTCAAAACGAGAAAGAAAATACATTAAGACGAAGAAAGGAGTCTAGGTAATTCTGAATCTAATATTTTAAGCAATCCATTCACCTGTCTAAATGAGCATGAAGCTCGTTAAAAAAAAAAAAAGCAATGATTTGAATATAGTCTTGCTTTATAGTAAAACATGATCAAGTTTGCTCATTCTGTGAGTCTGACATTTTAAAAGACGCTAGGAGTTCATTTTGATATGTTATGTTTTGATGTGCATTATTCTTGCTGACTTGATTCTTTTCCTTTGAAAATTTCAGTGTGCCTATCTGATTTAACAAAAGAAAGAGAAAAGAAAAAGAGAGAGAGAGAGAACGAAAAAAAGAGAGAGAAAATGAAAAAGAAAAGGAAAAAGAAAAGGAAAAAGAAGGATTGGTTCCATTTAGACATCATGCAATTGGGTTTAGGTTTTTAGATGAGCTGATGAGCAGAATAGCTGACAGTAAGATCTCACAAGGGACATACTTTAAAGCTGTATTGATTGAAACATTTAAATCAAGTTTGAACAAAATTGTGGTATATATCCAGTGCAGAAGATTTCTAAATTAGTTTCTTCTTCAGGGGAAGCTGTTGGTTTTAACCTACTTAAGGTTATAATTTTTATATGACTTTTTTTCTAAATTAAAACTGAGTGCTTCAGAAGAATTGATGTTAGTCTCCTGAAATTTGGAATACATTTGCTAAAAAGTAAAGCAGAAGAAAACACACTTTTGGAATGTGCAAGGCATCCAATATGGCCTCACACTGCTATTTTATATATTTCATAGGAACCACAGCTGTTAACTGAACATACGTGACATCAAAGAGGTTATCTAATATCTTAGACTCCAAAAAGACATCTCCGTGCTATATCTGTGAATGAAACTACTGTGGTTATCCAAGAGGTGTAGACTGTATATATATATTTATAATTCCTTCCATTTGGAGAGACTTTAATTGCAAATATTTCTGAAAGTTTTCCTTACAGGCTGTGGCAGTAGCATATACATACACTGGTCAGAATGCTGCACAGTCACATTGGCTTTGATCCAGGTAGGGTAACATCTGACCACTAAAAAATGATTAATCTGAAAATGGTATAGTTGATACAGTCACTATACTTGACCCTAAGCCTCTTAATGTGCTACAGCAGTATAGCAGTATTTTCTTCTCACATCTTCCGGAAAGTCTTCCTTTTCGTCTTTCCAATGACTTTTAAAAGTCTCCATATTCCTTTGGAGTAATTTTCTGTAGCCTTCAATATCTCCTTAAATGTTAATATTTTCATTCTTCCCTTGATAGCTGATCTTCATATCTAGTAAAAGTTTGTGTTATGTATTTCCTTCTCTTGCTTCCAAGACTATTTTTAAACCATACTTTTACATCATCCTTTTGATTTCTTATTTCACTTCTAGATTTTGTTTAATTCCCTAAAATGTCAACTTGTTTCACCTGNTTTCTATCAGCTGAACTCTACATGATCATTTTTTTCATTGGGTTCTGTATGTATTTTCAGGTTTCTAATATTTATGTTTGTAAAACTGAAGCTACTTGAAAGGAAGCATCTTCTATCCTGTACTACGTACTGAGGCTGAAATTCATGTTAGTCTACTACATTTTTTATTAGACTTCACATCAACATATGTAGTCAAAGTAGCATGCACACACAGGAAGAGCTAGAAAGCTGGATTTTTTTTTTCTGCATATAAATGGAAGTTCTCCAGAACCTGACAGTCAGAAGAGAAGTGTGTATATCTATGCTATGTCTTGCAGCTGGCAAGTTTACGATCTCTGTGAATCTTTTATTTTGAGTCTGACAGAGTATATGAACTGCTGTAGTAAATGACACACTTTATAATCTCTGGAAATACTTAATTTCAGGGATCACAGATTTTACAGGATCCATGAGGAAAGCAGCTGAGTTAGTATTTCACAAGTCTCTTTTGCATCCATTACCACTGGGTCTTGTAATTTCTTTTAAAAATAGCTGTAAGTCCTGAGGTAGTTTGTTCATTGATCTTGATAGACGTTGGTAGATTAAGGTTCCATTAGAAAAACAGCTTTCATAGTACTTGCAATGTTTACCAACTCCACCACTCTGTCTGCATAGCTAATGAATTCTCCATAATCAGAAGATGTCCTATGTAACAGTCACAGACTACGTAATGATCATAAACTGAACTGTGGAATCCAAAGTTGAGTCTTTCAGAGTTCTTTCAAATTGTGTTGATCAGACATAATTTTTTAAATCAGTGAGACTGATAGCTAATATTTGACTTTTACAAGTTCTGCTGGTACAACTGAGGCATGTAATGATCTCTGTAAGAGAAAGATCTGAAGTTCATGTAAGATAGCCAAGTGCTTTGATCTGATAGACTGTTGTTCACAGTGAATATTTAGGGACACTTTTCTGTAATGTTTATCAATATAACACTTGGGTGATGCAGGTACATGAATACTTTATATTTTATGATACAATAGGTAAGCATTATTGTATTCATTTTTGAATAAGAAAGTGAAATGTGTCGATGAAATGAGATGCTCCAGAGCTCACAAGAAACCCTTTGGTGGAGCTGGGAATCAAACCTTGTTTTATTCCAAGTGCTCCTCCTCATGGGACCATGTTAAAACTGTGTGAGCAGCACACAGGCATGTGCCCAAAGGCAGTCAGCTGTAGAAACTGAGCATGAGAAAGTAAGAAGAGGCTGTAACCATGGACGTTTTCCCTTTTAATACAGCCAAGAAATCATCTCTGAATTCTTCCTGACTGGTGTCAGCAGGAGAAATCAGCTACACCAGTTCTGATATTGTTTCTAAAACAATGTAATTGATGTACTCAAACTCACAAGTCTTTATTCATTCCCATGGTTTTGGTGCTTCAGAATTCTGTCAGTCACCTTGAGTGGTTTTTTGTTTTTTTGTTTTGTTTTTCCCCTACTTGATAATACTTGCTACCTCTTGTTTTACTTAAAATGAAAAAAAAAAAAAGTCCAGTGGTGCATTATGAATGGCACAGCCACTGCCACAGTCCTAGTCCAGTAGAGCTGTGTAGCTCTTCTGCACAGGACAGTTGGTCTCCCTGTCCTGAGTTTCCTCCCTCTGGTCCAGGTGGGCTCAGAAGCGAGTGAATCATTCCTTCATCTCTGGACTCCTGCTCCAGATTAGCACCACCCATACAGAGGATGCTCTCTTGTGTGCAACCACCTGTTTCAGTTTCAAAAGGTGAGCTTTAACAGTAAAGCTGATGCCTTGTGGGGTCTACCCAAATCTACTGAATTCAGAAATCAGTCTCCAGAAGAAACTAGAGGCCCAGAGCAAAACACAGTTGCTGACCAAATTTCTGCATTTTCCAAGAGAGTCCTTGGGCTTTGCCATACCCAATGTAGTTGATCACCTCGTTAGGGGATATTCTTTGCCCATTTTCATAGGACTATCACTAACATAGCCATATTAAGAAATTATTTTTATTCACAGAAATACAACATATGCTCCAAATAATGCATGACAGCACATACTTCAGATTATGCAAAATCATAATTAATGCAAATTAGTCCCGTCTAGAGAGGAACTTTTTCTTTGTTCTTTAGAAGGAAGCAGAAAGCTCTGTCCTTCTGAGTCTCTTGTTCTGGGGCTTATGTTTCTCCTCTTGTATTCACAGAGGAAAATTGTTTGTATTTACCACATCTGTCCTCTCACTGTATATCCCTTAGGAAACATTTTTTCAAAGAGTAGGAAAAAATAAAACCAAATCTGGCATAATAATATCCCCTTTTAAGCTCAACACAGTAATTTTTATCTATTATTATCTAGCATTTATTATTTTAAATATCAGAAAAATTATACCCTAGGATGAGCTGTGCTGCACACTGAGTTTTAATCTCTTTCTCCTTAGCAACCATCAAAAGGAACAATAAGGGCAATAAATAGCGAAAGAGGGCATCAAAATTGAATAAAAAATAGTGGCTCTGCTGGGGGAAATGGGTCTTTAATCACTTTTCTTCTGATGTCCCTAAAACTGAAGGTTAGAACAATGAACAGTTTGAAAGAGCAGTTTCAAAATAGCCTCAGAAATGGTCTTAGTCTCCCAAACGATAGGTCTTTTCTAAAATAAACATGATAATACTCAGGGGATCCTGCTGACTTCAGAAAGTTTGAAAGACATCCATGCTCCAACACACAGAGAGACCAGAAGCAGCAGCCGTAGGCTGTCTTCACTGCAAAAAAAAGGGATGTCTTTGCACTGCATTAAATAGGCTGACATGACAGCAGTGTTGCTTTACTATGATAGTGGAGACAAGAGTAAGGTAGTCTTAATTTTGTCATAGCTAATTTGAAGTCAACCTTGAGCTGAGATACAAAGCTGACTTTGATAAGGCTCAGTCATTATTAAAAGTTGGGGTTTTAAAGAGACTTAACAGCCATCTTGGGTTATTTCTTTCAATGTAAAATGGCAATGATTCCCTCATATCCACTGGAAGTCAAGCCTGAATATCCTGTATATGGGGAAGCTGACTGCAACACTGTAGCCTGAGATTAAAACTGCAGCTGCTCTGACTCAGTTTAACACAGTTTAGGTTAAAATAAAGTAAACAATGGTCTTTCTGTTCAGTGCAGGCTCAAAGGGTGGGATTTGCACTTCCAAGGGTGAGTTCCAAAGGTATATTTCCAAATTATNTATTATTATTATTATATATAGGTGTATTTCCAAAGGTCTCCAATTGAAAAGGATGCTTGTAGTTGAAGATGCCTGCATTTGAGTAAGTGAATGGCAATCTAGGTAGATTCCTACTCTCTCTCCGTAAGAGAGTTCAGGCATGTTTCAGAGATTGAATTCAACACTATAGTTCTATACTGTCAGTGGAATTAAATCTCACTCCCAGCAGCCATTTCAGGTGGAAGTTGTATTTTAGACTAAATTTTGCTAAATCTGAGAGCAACAAGAAGAAGTGAAGGGCTTCATATCACTCTTACTTGACTCTGGAGGGAGCCTAGGAAAACCAGTTGTCAAAGTTAGTTGGCCAGCTCCACATGGCACAAACATATGCTACTTCTCCAAGTGAACTGTAAATTTACAGATGCTGTTTTACCACCCAGAGTAACTGACTATGGTGTTGTGGCTCATGAAAGTTTAACTGTTCAGTTCATCAGACTGCTGACATTTTTTTGGAAGGGTTCATCTAACATTTCATAGAAGTCAGTGGAAGTTTTGCCATTGAGTTACAACAGCTACTTTTCAAAATCCCACTCCTAAGAGCTCTGATTTATGCTTGAAAGTGATGCCAGCAGAGAGTTGAGGTTGAAATTCTGAGATATGAGGGTGCAGTTTATTCTTCCAAGGCTTTGCTAATGATCCAATGATGGATCATGGCTAAAGACACTGTTCAATGTGTAGGTTTTATTCTAGCCTATGGGTGTGAATTAATGCTACAGTTAACTGTGCAGGTTACCTGAGCCATCAGTCTAGTCTGAATCTGCTGTGTCATTGTGCTTCCACTCACATCAGGGAGGATGAAGTTTTCAAAAGCACAAAATGGAAGCTGGGCACTAGTTGCAGCTTGAATAATTTCTTTGTTTGTTTCAATAGTTTGTACCTGCTGTTTGTTTTGCTGTGCTTTTTAAATTGAAAAATAAATATAAAAATAAACAAGTCATTAAAGTAGTGATAAAACAGTCAAAAATTAATTAGGA
>VXAL01013492.1:109602-133702 GCA_013399475.1 Chauna torquata | reverse complement strand
TTTTTAAGAAATACAATAGATAGAAAATCACTGTGGCTGCTTTCAAAACAAAACAAGAAAATCTGGTTTGAAAGATTCTGCTCTGCATTTTTAAAGAGATTTCTTACCCTTAAAATACTTCTGAACTAAAAATATCTTTCGAGGACAAATGTTTCACCAAAGGTAATTTTGCATTATTGTTTTATTCAGTGTTATTTTTTAAAAGATATTCAAAACTTTCCAGTAGGAGGAAAAGTGTAAATTAAATCTAGAACTGTAATTTTTAGTTCATATTTTTTGTAGAATCTTCTCTCACTTGTTCTTCTGAACTCAATACAGTTTTTGTTTCTTTTCTTTCTTTCTTTCTTTTTTTTTTTATTTAACCTTCTGAGTTCATAGGAGAAAGCTGGCACAGAGAGCTCTCTTGGACTGTTTGTTGTTTTGCCCAAGTGGATAACTCAATGAGTTAGCATGCGCATTTACATTAAGAGGTGTGACTCAACTTTTTCTTAGGAAAACCTGTGCAGAGCAGTAAAATACACTGCTGGCAGATGTTTCCTTATCTGATATTACCCCAAATTTTATTTTTGTTATGATTATTCAATTATTAATTATCTTTGTCCATTAAGCAAAAGTTATTTCTCTCCGATTTCATTGCTTATGACACTGCAGTACTTCAATTTGATTATTATATGCACTTTTGTCATAGCCTTCATTTAACTAGGCGTTAATCTTTTGATCTTTACCCATAAATCACAATACCCTGCTCTTTAGCAATTTGTTCTTCTCTTCTCTGAAGTCCCTGTAAATTCCCTATATTCTTTTGTGATACAAGCTTTTCAGAGACAGCAACACAGTGTTTTAGATGTCATCTCATTGGTATATTAGAAGGGATCTTTCTTTTATCTCATGTTGGAGGTAAATAATATCACGTTCCTAGTTCTACCATAAAGTGTTGTATTTCCTGTACTAGCTAGAATACATTCTGGGCTTCTTGTTTTCTTTTTAGCATTGGATGCTTGTGATCCAGAATAGGTCCTGCAGACAGATTCCAGCGTGGACTTCAACTAGAAACCATTATGACAGGGGAGCTTCTCTCACCTCTACCAGTCACTGGCTGGTGAAGCAGACACATTACACTAGCTCTCAGAGGGTGTGCTGTCCCCTCTGCGGCACTTTGTCTCACTTCTGTCTGCACAAATGACTGCAAAAGAGGAAAGGCAGAGCCTGTATGTTATCTGTACATTTAGATAGCCGTAGACAACATATGTTTAGATAGCTGTGCACGCAAATGATCAATGTTAAAAGTTACAAATATATAAGGCAGATGTAAATGTATAATTGATTTTACCATTTCAAGATTGTGTTCTTAGGTAGCTTTTTGAAACAATGAAACTACTATGCATGGTGCCTGTAATCAAATCCTTACAGCTAACCTTACAAAGTGTAAGTTTCCTATAAGAGATGGAAAAATAAAAGGTGCAATTTATTACTTGAATTTAGCTTTTCTTCTCATTTGGAAATCATCTGCAGGCAGAACTGAATTTCTGTGAACTTGTCTATTGTGAAAGATTGTGTTAGAAGCCACTTCTGTGGATGTACTTACTATAGGTCTGTGGCAGCAATTTATGTTTAGAAAAAGGAAAATTTTAAAGATTTAAGTGTGACTACTTCACTGTGGGAATATATAAAAGCTTCTAAGTACATTGGTGACCAAGCTTTTTGATGCACACAGGAAACTTGTCACAAATGTCTTCTCTCTTGGTAGCCCTTCCAGCAATTCAGACTTCTATTTTTTTCACCAAAAATACACTTCTGACAGAAGCTATGCTCTCTCCTGGAAATTATCCTTTGGCAGTCACACCTAGTCTTCACCTTTGCCTCTCATTTTTATAAAAGCCAGCTTTACCTCTATGGAAATGATGTCCGCCTGGCTAGCTAACCCTACCTAGAGCATACACATTTTCTTCTCCTTTCCTCCCTCATAAGCATCAGTAATCAGCGCATGATTTCTTTGCATTTGGGTTTGGAGACATTTAAAAAGCTATGACAGAAGGGGATGATTTCAGACAGGTACCACTGAAAAAAATGGTTTGTCTACATATGTTGCTGCCCTGATACCAGGCAACAAAGTCGGAGCTTTTGCGGAACCAGAGCTGTTTCCTTTCCACTAATGGATTCCTACAGTCATGTTGAAATGGTCAGTATGATGGAGCAATCAGGCCTGACAGATGCCCAGTGACTCCCTGAGCAGTGATTTTGTTTCATCTAAAGAGATAAAAAGCAATTCTAGCTGACACGGCAAGGTCTTTGGAGCCTTTCTTAGCAGGATACGTCTTTCTACACTTTGCTCTGAAGCTCTCAGTATCCCATGGCAACCTCTTTTCTTCAGGGAGCTTTAGATTTTGACATATCATTAATACATCAGTTCAGGAAGCAAAGCTGCAAAGCTGGAGGTTGGTTCATGGATTTACCTGAAGTAAATAGCAAGGAAATTTAAAGGCTCGCTGAAACGAATTTTACGTTTTTTCCTTTGGGATTAATGCCTAAATTTGTTTGCGTGGTAATGAAAAAAAGTTATCACTCACAGGAGGTAGCAGGTGCACGTAAAAATTGTAGAGGAAAGATGGTTTTAAAGGAAAAAGCTGCAAAATAACAAGGCCAAACATTTTAAAAAATTAGTGTAGAGTAACAGCTGCTAATTGAAAAAGAAGGCTAGTGAAGTTCACTCTGTACAAAAGTATTGCACAACATCTGGTTGCAGAATAGATTCTGAGAGGGCAGGAAGCCCACTGGGAAAAAAAATAGGCTGAAGTATTATCTTCATATATTCTTACCAGACTGAAACATTGTGTGGAAATTACAGACTGTCTCAGTTCATCCCTTCAGCGTGTCGAGTCTTCAGCCACTGGAGGGTAGTTGGTCTCTCTTTTGCCTCCCAGTCATTCTAGCAAAGGCATTTGGAAGGTTTGTGAATCTCATCCACAAGTGGTATTTGTGAAAGATGATGTGGAAGGAATTAGAAGCAAACACTACATATGTTGACTGTACTATTAAGGATCATATTATCACTCTTTGATTAACCTCTATGTTTGATTTCTACCAAGCTCAAAATATGATGATTGTGCAACAAAATCTTAGTTCTCCTTGCTCTGGAGTGTACATGCCCTTACTTAACAAGAGAGATACAAGGGTTTTAGCATTTCCAAGTGCTTATTGCCTGCCCATTATATGTTTATATCAATATTTCAATTGTATAGGGAAGAAGGACGCATGGATGCAAGTATGGAACCAGATTCTTCCAATTTTATTTATGTGATGTAGGATCTTATTTCCCCAGATCTTATATCCTCCAAGATGCCTGCTGATTTAGCTGAAGGCAATTTCTGAAGTAAGGGCCAGATCCTAGAAGGCATTCAGGAAGGTAAAACACATTTATGAATTTTGTCCTAAGCTGTCTCTTTGCCCACAGTTGGCAGAATATGGCTTCAAAATTAAAAATATAAGTGCTTATAGTTATGGGTGGAAGGAACTATGACTTTAAGGAACTCAGGAATTTCCAGAATTAATACCTTGTGGAATAATTTCCTACAAAATTGGCGAAAGCTCATTTATTCCAGAGTAGACATGAAAAGCAACATGTATACTGTATCTGGAGAAAAAAGATGATAGATTGTATATCTCCTCTACTCTTATTTTACCAGCACTGACACAGCAAGGTGTCTGACTGAATTCTGGAAAGGCATGCTTCTGCTGATACTGTATTGCAAATTGATGTCTGAAATTGCTCATCAAGTAATTCACACAGAAGGTCCTGCCTCTTTGTTTGTAATTAATAGTTTAAATGTAAAATGATGATCATTTGTATTGACATGATAACTTCAGTTAGGAGATACTGTTAGAAAGGACAATTCTATCTGAATGCAATTTAGCTACAGAACATGTGAGAAATGGTAAAACAACATTTTGAATACTGAATTTTCTAAATTAGATTTGACATTTTCTATTAGTTCTTCAGCCTTAGATTTAGTAAATGCAAACAGAAAATTTTGGGAGAGAGACATCATTGTGTGTTCTGATCACTTGCCCAGTGTAATTTTCCTTAGGACAAAATAATGTTTGAGACAGTAGAACAGTTAATTTGTCATGTCCAGCCTGAAATTTCAGCTTTAGCATATCAGGGAAAGATGACAGATGCTACTTTGCTGGAGTGTCCAAGAAGTCTGTCAGCAAATAATAATAACAGCAATAACAATAACAATAATAACAATAACAACAAAAATCATAGTAATTAAAAAAAAAAAAACTACAAAGGAAAATCTGGATGAAAAGCCTTACCTGAAGTGGAATGTGTTTTTATTAAACCTGAAAAAATTACTTGTCCAATGTCAGAGAAATGAGATCCCCTCCAGAGACTGCGGAAATGTTATGGTTCTTCAGAAAATAACCATAATAGTTCTAATGTTGGGAAATGCTGAGCACTTACGTAGATGAAGGGTTACTACTATTTTTAATTTAATTTGCCATATCTGCTTAACTATAACTCTGAGACAGTATTGGGAACATTGCGCTTATTTTCTGCAGTGTCATCTGTTTGTCTGGCCACAAGCATAAGGTATGCCTTGTATATTTCTCTTGGACCCAAACTTTTAATGATTAGATGGCGTGTTACATTGCTGTTAATTCTGATAGTTTTACTGCAAGACATGCGTTGTGGTTTAACCCGGCAGGCAGCTAACCACCACACAGCCGTTCGCTCACTCTCCCCACCCCCCAACCCAGTGGGATGGGGGAGAGAATCATAAAAAAAAAAAGGAAAAAGCTCGTGGGTTGAGATAACGACAGTTTAATAGGACAGAAAAGAAAGGGAAAATAATGATAATAATAATAATAACAATAATAGTAAAAGAATATACGAAGCAAGTGTATACAATGCAATGCACAATGCAATTGCTCACCACCCGCTGACCGATGCCCAGCCTGTTCCCGAGCAGCAGCCCCCCCTTTGCCCCGGCCAGCCCCCCCAGTTTTATTGTTCAGCATGACATCATATGGTATGGAATATCCCTTTGGTCAGTTTGGGTCAGCTGTCCTGGTGCTGTCCCCTCCCAGCTTCTTGTGCACCCCCAGCCTCCTCGCT
Source organism: Chauna torquata (assembly GCA_013399475.1). NCBI lineage: Eukaryota > Metazoa > Chordata > Aves > Anseriformes > Anhimidae > Chauna > Chauna torquata. The sequence goes on along the minus strand of VXAL01013492.1, from coordinate 128,583 downwards.
GGCAGGGCAATACGAGGAGCTGGAAAGTTGTTGGCTCTGTACAAACACTGCTCTGCAGCAACTGAAAACATCACCATTATCTTCATCAAAAAATCCAAAACACAGCATTGTGTGAACCTCTACGAAGAGAATTTAACTCTATCCCAGCCAAAACCATGGCAACGTGTAGCAGTGCATTTTCCTTAAATATATAGTTCTTGGGAGAAGCCATTAGAAGAAAACTGGTAGTCTTTGTGATTGCAGAGGAAATTGTGAAAATACGGTCTTACTGCACTTTGGAGGTTCAAAGTCATGTTTAAAATTTCTGATTTCATGATTAGCCATCTCGTGATTGACTAATAATTATTTTCTTGTTTGGAGTTGATAGAAACGAGATCCTTACCTGGAGGTTAGCGTTTGTAAATGCAACTTTAAGATAAGCAGTAATAGCTACAATAAGTTGTGATGTGGTGTCCTCAGAACATTAAAAGTGAATTTTCCCATGATGGCTGTCACAATTCAACACTTATCCTTCTTCCCATGTTTTTCAAAGGATGACTTCTCACCTGAATGAAAGTGAGTGAATGGAAATAGGTACTGGGGAATCCTTCTGCTCTTTGTGGTATGGCAGCTTTTCTGTGCCCAAAGTGAATGTGTGAGCCTAACCTAGTGAATTGTGGAGCATGGAGGTTGTGCACTGCTGGGCATATGTGGAGGATGTGGGACTAAATGCAGGAAGATTGACTTAGATCTTGACTTGCAAAAATGTGCTCTGGCTATATTTTAATATGCCTCTAATAATTGTTTCTTAGATATTTTATTCAGCAACATTTCCTGCTATTGAAGGATATTTAAATGAAAAAAGGCCCAGAAAAATTGCGGCAACCGAACAAAATGAGTATAAGTATGCTAGTTTTGGTTGTCAGCTCATCACTTTGAACTGCCTGTACATGAGATGCTTTTTATGAGGGTAGCAACAAGCAGCATCCTACAGCCCTTAATCTCATTAACATCAAACCATCATACAGCTACTGGGGGGAAGAGGGGGCAGCTGTTAGTGAGCAGTGCATTTCATATCATGTCTTTTTGAGAGGCAAGTTCCATGTCAGAAATAACAGAAAAAGCAACAACAAAAAAGGGCTTTGAGCTGTGACCAGACTTAGGTGAACTGACTGGCTGCAGATGGCCTCATAAATAACAAAACAAATAAGTGATAAAAGCAGCTTCAAATATCTGTTCTGTACTAAGAGACATATATTTGAGTGGGTCTTGTTGTCTTTGTGCATTTTAGTTTTCCAGCCACAATAGCAGAAAGTCCCTTAAGATATGAGTGGGAATTTTTAATTATAAATTAATTTTAAAGGCACTGAAATACGAACACATAAGAGGCATGAGAATCCCGATGTGTAACACATCCTTTTCTTCATCCCTCACTGCCCTCTATCACTGGAGATTCTTAAATAATTTTTGTTGCATGTAATCTTGCAGATATACTAGCTCTGAATATTGTTAGCTGATGCAAAGTTTCCATTTGGTTGAAAACTACTTACAGGTTCTGCAAGCAGAATAATAGAGCTGATGTTTGTCGCTCACACAGTTGTTGCAGCTGGAAGATGCTATGTGTCTCTATACGTATGTGGGAATAGGGAAAGGCTGCTGATCCAGGTGCTGCCCTGCCTTGGCCCTCCTTCACTGCCAGGACCCTAGGCCTCAAAAGCTGATCCATTTGCAGCGGATAGCAAGCTTTTAACTTCCCATATACCCCGATACCCCTGCGAGGCAAATGAGAGCATGTGCTGTGTGTGGTGTAGAAGTTCATGAGCTTGGACTGAACATCCAGCCTAAGGATTCACATTTTAGTAGCAACTTGAGGCTTGCTGTCTCTCAGTTTTCTTCAGCAAAGCGCCACTAGATTGATGCAAAATAGCAAAACATAGTGCTAAGTGTAAAATTTATCTGCACTGGTTCTACAGGTCCTTCTGAGCTCTCTTCTGAGCTGCTCAGTGATTACAGGACTTCACAATACTCATCGTCATCTGGTGCTCCTCTCTGTGCACTGGCTGGGCAGTACAAGGCCTCAGAGAAGTTATCTGTCTCTGAGCACAGGGCACATGGGGGTTTTCCCCATAGGTGAATATACTCATGATCTATACCTGTTCTTTTTTATCCCCAAGTCTCAAGTAAACTCAGAAACTAGGCAACAAAATATTTAAAGTTGTTCAACATACCTAAATATTTAAATTAGGGGTGGCTGCTGCCTTGGGCCTTTAAGCATCTTGTGTTCTGCTCAAGCAAATAAGGAGCATACTTGTAGTGTGGCACAGATGAGTGATGCGAGGTGCCCAAGCAGGTTTAGTACCTTTCATTAGATCACTAATAGTCAGAAAGATGGATAAAAGACCATGTTGCCAAAAGCCTCTCCATGTCTGATACAGAAACGAGAGCGCAATAAGGAGTGTACATAATGGGGTGTGTTAGGCTTTAGTTTTATCTTTGTATCCACTATTTTAGTAGGCTGACATTTAAGTAAGGATAGAATAGTCTCATTTGTGTCTGACTGAACCAATCATCTCATAGCTTCATTTTTTCAATATCCTCTTGCGCTTATATGGCCCCTACCTGTTTTTGCATGTAACAGCATGCCAGTACAAGTTTACAGGATTCTAATAGTTATGAAAGCACACTTGCATTTTACAGCCTGTTGATGGGATAGAAAGGCACAATTTTGGCTGCATCCTAGACATACAGAACCAGAAACCTAAACAAAATAAAAGAGAAAGTCTTATAGCTATTTTCTTATATGCACAAGGTTGGAAGAAGAAGCTTAGGTTTGAGTGCTGATTTGAATGGGATATGTAGCATCTTCAGAAAAGCCCTGGCCAGTCAGCCATTCTCACACTCTGGCAGTCTTCAGCAGTCAGTGTCAGTCCTATGACCCAGAGCAATGCAGAGAGGAAGTTAGGAGTTAAACACAGAATAGAAATAGCAAGTGTCTTCATGTCTCTAGTCATTCCTCAGTCATTCCTCTGTCTCAAAGATGTTATTCAGCTGGATCATCTTCATTATTGTTCATATTTTTTTAGTATTAGAACATTTGTCACAGAAAGGTTTTTAAACTGCATTCCATATGCATCTTTTTAGTTAAATGATGTACACTGTCTCAAACTGTCTGTCGGTTTTGCTGCAAATATTTTTATGCCTGATCTTTTCGTCTCCTTTTTTCATTTACCTTCAACCTCTCACAAAGGTCTTTGGAGTGGTTGCAGTTAAACATGCTTATGATTTTTTAGAGTTCACTTGAAAAAAGACAAGTAGCAGTTCAGAATTAACTGAGAGAAATCAATATTACAAGGCTGAACTCCTGAAGATTTATGAATGAGGGAGTCAGGAATTCTCTGACGTGCTATGTGGGCACTGCAGTCACGACACCTCTTCTGCCCTGTAGCTCAAAGAGTTGGACTGAAAGCAAAGCCTGAAGGTCATGTGCTGTTGTGCTGCAGGTGGTTTTGTGTTCATTACTGTGCTGGGACTTTGAGTTGTCATCATTTCATCTTGTTTCCTTCACTTTCCCTGTCTCCCCTAACTGAGGGGAAATTTTTTTTAAATCTGCTTTCTTACTCTCATCCTTAAGTATGGCAGATGGCAGCTCCATTTCAGAGCATGCTTGAAAGACTTTGATTAATGCTTAGTAAGCATGGGTTTTCAGGCTTTGCTTCCAGTCGTATGGCAGCTCCCCATCATTAACTGTTATTGTTTTTGCTAAAGTCATTTTGCTGAACTGGTCAAAGTAAATCCAGTGGTGACAGAATTAAAAGTAAAAAGTGCAGCTTTACTTTTTAGATACAAAAAAACAATAGGATCTTCATAGGTTTCACAGATCTTTTAACATCTGTTCTTGCATTTTTTCTATGATAATGACCTTTCTTGAATAAAACTTCTTCACAGGTTTTAACCAAACATCTTACTTTTTGCATCATCGTTGGAAAGTAATAGCTTTAGTATCTTATTAAAACTTGTTTTCTTTTCATGATTACTTGAATGAATCACATACCACAGGGCTAATGTTTTGCAGTTGTAATGAAGCATGCTAGACTTCTGATCTGTAGAGAACAATTTCCAATCCTGCTACATTAACATCTACTTCAGCTTTCACTCAGTGAGGCCAGGTTTGGAGTTGTGCTGTAGTAACTGTACAACAAGTGGAGCTGAAATAAACACTATGTAAATGATTGCTTGACTCAGCAAATTACTGAGCACCTTCCTCCTTCCATGGGTTTGACTTCCTTTGCAAACCCTGCCTTCCAGTACCGCGGAGTCACTGGAGTTGCAAAACATTTTCTCATACATGCCCTAGTGTTTAGTTTTCAGCACACTTTACTCTTAGCCTAGTTCCAATTTCTTTAGATGTGCTCCCTGTCACCCCACATAGTTTATTTTCTGGATATTCAGAAGAAGGTGTTGGTAGCCTCCTGAGTGTCCCCCTTCAAGCTCTGCACGATGGTAGTTGGAGTCTTATTTCTGAATTCTTTTAATTATGAAAAGAAAAGGGACAGTCTAAGGCTGGAAATAAAAAATTAGGGAGCTTCAGCAGTTTCTCTGAGACTCACTGGACCTCTAGAATGAGCAAAGTAATGCCAGTAAGATTACCCAGGAGGTCAGTTCACATCCTTCCTGCTTTAAAGACCCAACTTTACTGATATTTCATAAAGCTATCTCTCCATGGACTTTAATAGCCCTGTCCTTTATGGCTGATTTTTAGAGAAGGCATAAAGTCATTGCCACCTGTTTTCTCCCCCTTCCTCCCCAGCAGTTGCTGTATTGCTATCCAATGCTCAGTGGTACTGACTGCAAAGCTTAATGTTGATGGGCACACGTACAGTCCAAGACATGTGGTTTGGCACCTGTTTTTGCTAAAGCTATTTCCATTCATAGGAACAGAATGGCAGAAGTGTCTTTCTAGAGTTCCTTTGAATATTTGATATTTGTAGGCTCTCCTAGCTCTGGCTTGGGGATCAGGACTGCAGGCTGTACATGGGGCTCCTCAAACCAGGAGGGTGGTGAGCTCCAGCTTCAGTGTCTTCAGTGCCAAGGATTTTGCAAGCTGCTCCAAACTTTCCCCCTGGGATTCATTGCTCAGGGGCTATGAGGTGTGATGGAAATGTCCAAAGTCTCTGGTTTTCCTAAATGCAGGAACAGATGTTTCCTATTTCCTAGATGAGTGGGAACATATGAATGAGTGGGTTGATGTGGCGAGGAGTCCCCTCTCCAGGTAGAGTTGTGGGAGAGTCTTCAGGACTAAAAACTGGTTGCAGCCTCATGAAGAGTGCTCAAAATGGAAGAAAAAAACATAGGGGCTATTATGAACAATGCTGTTGAGGAAATGACACCATTCACCTCACTTAAATGACCTAGATCAGTACAGCACTTAATAAATATTTAGCAATATTTGCATTTATGACGTATTTGAATAAGTTTTATTGTATCTAATGTAATGTGTTTAGTACTTGAAATATCGCTGTTTTCCTCTATTCTCAGAAAAACAATGCATATGGTATCATTGATGATGAATTGTGTCGTAATAAACGTACACATCCTTCTCTATTTGGAAATAGTCTTAAAAGTAATGGAGGATCAAATTCTGCTTTAAGGAGGATTTGTGTAAATACTTCCATTGAAGCCCAGGAATTAAGTCTGATTTAGTGTCCTGTAAAAGAATCTAATGCAGAGCAACCTTCCTTATTTCTAAAACTATACTTTTTCCTACTCATAAGTTATGTGCTCTTGTGTGCAAGCTAAAATAGCTTGTACATTTATTACTGGGGAAAGACATAATCTCAAACATATTTCTTACTCAGTTCGGAACCTCAGATGCCAGTTAAGTTTACAGGGAATTTTAACTGCATATTCAGAGACTGCTGATCTCCGGGCTTCCTATTAGGGATAGGTCAGCTAAAATGGTGTAGACTACCCAGTCATTCTTATATCCATGACACTTCACATGCATTTCAAATAAAACAGTTTTGAAACTTAGAAGTGTTTTAACAATGTTATTTCCCTTGTTTGTGGTCCTATTTTCATGTTTACCTCCAAGTTTGTGCAATGACTTGGTGCTTCTGAAGCAAACTATTGCAGTTTCTTTCCATTAAATGATGTGTTTTGGCTTTTATCTCAAAATAGGGAGGAAAAAAAATATCTAAATAGGAATTCTGCTTCCTGGTCAGTTCAAATTAAAAAACAGCCATTTGGGTATGGATTCACAGTATGCCTCTTCTTATTCCAGACTTAAATATCTTACGATAGTTAGACCAAAGTACCAGACACTTGAATTAATACAGGCTATGAGATGTAATGAAGCTATACCACAAGTAATTTCACATGTGAAGCAATCCTTCTAATGTTGTACTTTATTTCTTATACAATAATTACACACATTCTGTGAAAATATCAGTCCAGATAAACTGAGACATTTCTGAACTGTTCCATGAAGATATTATACAAGTAATTAAGCAAACCTAAATGAATGACATATGCATTCACAATGTAATCACAGTGTTGCCTTCTCGCTGAGAGCATTGTCACTGCTCTCTAGAGTATATGACTTCCTTGTTGAATGCAAGTATTCAGAATACAATATTTTCTCATATTTGAGTCTGCTGTAACATATGTAGATGCTCCAAAAAAATAAATGTTCCATTGACAGTGCAGGTCGTTATAGGATGGAAACTGATTTAAGATTACAAAGGAGGGCTTTTATAGTTTATCCACGTGTTTGTGTGTGTTTGTCTTATCTTCTTGCAGTGTTCCTTTGGAGGTATTTAGGATGTTCAGTCCTAGGGCGAGAATCTGTCTTAAAAGTGCTGTTCCTTCTGTGATGCAGTTTCTCACTCTTTTAAAATAAAAGTGGACAACCTACCCTTTTCCAAACAAATCCAAGGGACATTCAATTTTTTTTTTTTTCTGGAAGCAGCAGATAGCAGATGGACAGTGCATTTGTTGCCGTATATAATTTCATTTACAACCAAATAGTAAAAAAGTTTATTGAAATTATTTTACGTTAATTTTATTTCTTTACATTTGCTTACTTGTAATGAATGGGAATATGGATGCATTTCTTTAAATCTTTGGTGAAAAACAAAGGTTTTTGTGATTACTCCTTAGACCAGTTTCCAGTGTCTCCTGGATCACTGGTTAAATAACGTTGTCATCAAGTGAAGTGCAGTAAAGTGGTTAAAGTGTAGTTAGATGAGACAGAAATTGGGGAAAAGCTGTTCTCAATTGAGCTTAGGAAATGAGATCATCAGTCTTAATCACAATCTTATCAGACTTTCCACCATATATGGACATAAGACTTTGACACCATTTTTTTCAAAGAAATTAAAAATGAATCATATTCTTATTAAATTATAATTTTAAGAGGAAAAAAAACTGTCTAACTGGACATCCCCCTGCACTGGGAAGAAAACAAGAGAATGAAGAAAGTGTGATATGTTAATCTTATTACTTAATGCACTGTTGAAAAGTGCTACAAACTTATTACTTATTTTATTTTATTTTTGACTCATGATATTTTGAACTCTTAACATTGACTTAAATAAAAAAGCAAAGCAGCTTACAATTGAAAATCACTAGTGGATCATATCTCAGTCACATCCTAAAAGAAAGACTGAAAGTTTGCTCTCATTTCTCTTTGCATCTGAGTTTCTTCTTGAAATCAATGGGAACCACTGGGGACATGCAGGAAGGCTACAGACATGCAGAGACAGGCAGATCCTTTGTCTAAAATCAGGTCCCAGGTAGTGATAGTTTTATGATTCCTCACATGTAAATCAACAAAACTGAATTTGTGCTGCTCGTTTCTGATGTTGTGCTAGTGATGGATACTGAACTTTTATTCGAAATAAGCTGGATTTAATTTTCACTCTGCACTGAGCTAGACATGAGAAGACTGCTCTGTGACAGCTACAGTAGTGTGGAGAAAGTTGTCAGTAGTCTTTCAAATATCACAGACCATGAACTGCAAGGAACTTCTGAGGTGTTTTTGAAAGACTTTTGAGGTGGTTTTGGTAGGATGACCAAGGAAAGGGTGCAGCTGGGAAAGACAGAGATGAATGGACGTGGAAGTAAATGTTTTGACTGCAAGCCTCAAAATACTGAGGAGGTGAGTATGTGAGTGTAAGTGAAACATTCAAATGGTAGTAAAACACCTGTAAAAAGAAATGCTTTTGAACCACAATGTCAGCTCATTGCAGTGTTTTCATGAATGTGCAGCTGCCACTGAAGTGAAACAGTGTTGATGAAAGTGTAAAATATGGATGGGGATAGCAAATGAAAGACGACACAAATGTAAATTATTAATATCTTCAAGATTTCTTGATTTCAGAGCTTAAGCAAATCCTACTGTCGATTGTTTTGTGATGGTAAACTATTGAAATTGCTCATGTCCAGAGGTTTGTCTTATATTTTCCTGTTTTCTTTAACACTAGGTAACAGTGAAGTGATGACAAGTATTGTCAGTGAATGGTCTATTGTTTAAGGAGGTGATGAAAACCCATTTTGCTTCTGGTTTCTCAGGAGGGCTTTGAAGTTCTGCTCAACATAAATATTACAGTGATTCTAGGAGGCGGTGGATTGGTAGGTCAAAAAAGATTCTTTTTATATCCATGGAAATATGAGACAGTTCCTCTAAGAAATTTCTTTCCTCAAATGGGCCAATGCTGTACATAATGAAATTGAAATGGGTTCAGCCTCCTGATGGTCTGCTTTAGTGTCTTCATTAGTGATGTCTTGTGCCTGTTTGAGGGCTTATGGGTTGAAAATTATCTATCCAAAACTGGAACAAGATTAACAACTTTAGTAAATCTGAAGAGAACAGCTGCTAGCTATGAACACTTGGCAAAGACTGATGTAAAAGCAACCCCTACCATATATAAGCTCTGCCATTAGCAGTAGGACTAACATGATTATGTTTGAACCACACAGTGAAAATAAATATGAAGTCCTATTTACGAGGCATGTATCAGTGTATTTTACAGTTAGCCATTATTTACTGGAAACATCAAACTTATCACATAGCCTTGGCTTTTTCTGGGACAGTACAGAAATACCTCAGCAGCAAATGGCTGTAGTGTTTTGTTTGTGATAATAAAACTGTGTTTTATTCTTTTACACTAGCGGCGGAAAAAAACTTACCTGTTTGCTATTGTCTTTCAAGTTCTCCATAATGAGGAAAATGTTAACTCTGTGGGGAGTGCAGGGAGTTATTTAATGGGAGATGGGGGAAACTACCAGGTTGACATCAAAGTTTTGATTTTTATTATCATTAAAATGTTTATATAGGCTATCCCCATCTCACTCTCTTTTAGGTGCTTGTGCACATACAGTTACTCTTATATAGTCAGTTAAAGCAAAATAAAAAGAAATAGTTCTTTTTATTATATAAATAAACCTTACTACTCTGAAGTCATGTTCACACTAGAACTAACACGTCTATTAGAAGCTACAGTTTTACTTATTTTTGTAGTTTCCATATGGTAACTTCAGAGTCTGCAATGGGTTTATCTTCACAATAGTCCCTAAAGATAATGCAGAACTCCTATTTCCACTTTACAGGTGGGAACTAATTAGACAAAGACTTTCAGAGATATCAGTTCTAGTCTTTTTCCAAGTTCCAGTCACTGTTTTCTTTCTAGCCCAAACTCTTTCCAGGCTAGCAGAGAAGGAGAAAAATCAGAAACTTGGATTCAATTTCTGGTCTGGGACACAACAATGCAATATAGAGGTGGACCTCTGAATCTCAAATACTCAGTATTTTATCTGGAGTACACGAGCAGTAACACTTCCCACTGAGTAGCACTCAGAAGAATGTAAAAAATACCTGAAAGACTGTGATAAACAGCACAAGTAACTTTTATGAGGAGACCCAAATAACATATAACTGTGCTAAGTTTGCCTCTTTTTCTGTTTCAAAGTCCAGTAGTTTCCTCTTCTCTGCTGAGTAATTGTGTAGGAGAAGCTCAGTGTCCTCCGTTACACTGTCCTGTACTGCTGCTGCTCAGAGGGATGAACATGGTTTATTCCCCTCCCTCCCTGTTGGAGCAGTCTGAGTCCAGCAGGGCAGGTGATACACAAGCAGTCCAGTTGTAGACAGGAGAAGAGAAATGATGGAGCTTGCTCAGTAAGAACAGGAGGTCCAGGCATTTTAACCAGCTCTGAGAAACATCTCCTAAGTGTGCATAAGTGTTTTTCATAGCAGTAGTTCAGGTTTTCATAGTTGGGCCGACTTTGGGAGGATTTGCGTAAGAGTAAGGAGCATATCTCTGACACAAAAGCCTACCCACCAATCTGCCAAATTTCAAGTTACTCTTCCAGTGCATGAGGAAAAAAAAAAAAAAATGCACACACACATTGGTCTGCAGTCTTATTAATGGAAATGCCTACATGGTTGTGTCTGAACTTGGGTGGTGTGACTCTGTAGGGGAAATCCAACTGCAGACTGTCAGAAAGCGTCAGCCCAGTTGTTTATTTTCCCTTGTTTTCAGGTCATTGTATGAAGAAATGGCAGGTAGCCCTAATAACCATCAAAATTCTGCCAGTGATAATGTTATTGATATAGCTGCAGGCGTTATCAGCTTTCTAACAGTGCATGTTAGCTAAAAATGATTAGTGCTCTTCTGTCCATGTTGTCAGGATTCAGTGTAATTTTCTACCCGCTAACCAAAGATCAGTTGTAATGATGCCTGACATAAACATCAGGCACACAAATGTATCGTCTATATGAATAGCAGTGATGGAAGTTGAAGGTTTTGGTGTGGTTCTCAACCACTTACTGTTTGTGGGTACAAGAACATTTAATATGGTGCACTGTCATGATGTACTTTGCTCACTTAAACTGAGACATGCATGGGAGTTATTCTAGAAAAATACAGGAAAGTAGAGTTTGGCAACTACTGTAAGTGGAAAATTTAAACATGATTCAGCTTTTAATTAAGAGAGTCATTCTCTTTCATCTCTCTGCCAGACATGTAATTCTGGCTGGTCCTTCATTAGTACAGCTTTCATCAGTGTGAAGATAAAGCTGTGTTTAAGAAATTACTCAAGATTCAAGTTCAGTATGTTTTTTGTTTGCTATCTCAAATGTGTTGTGCTTTTCAAAATGCAGTTTGGTTGAACATGTCACACAAAAAAGTGTTTCTTCTGATTTTTATTTATTTTATTTTTTTATGGGGGGGGAGGGTTTGAATATGATCGTGTTCCAGATGCCAGAGCCACTCTGAAACACTTTAAATAGACATGAAGTCTGCCACACACAGTTATGAATTAGTGAAGAAAATGTTGAGAGTAAATTGTGTTAGCAGAGGTGGATGTACTAGTACATAATTTATTGGCAAGCAGTGTTTTGTAAAATTAATATAAAATCTAATGTAGTCTTTAAAGGTTTAATGGGAAAAGATGGATAGCGTCAAATCCATTTTGTTTTGTTTCCTGGTTAGTGAATTTCAGCTGACAGCCTAGGAGACCCACACCTCATTATCATATTTTGAAACAGCTGTTAAGGAAAGTAGATCTGGTTGCCAGAATTTGTCTTCTTTTCAGAAATGCCAGCTCTGTGAACAGAACCATTATTGCTTGTGCAAAGAAGACCATGTTCAACTTCACTGTCATCAGCCACATTGAGGTTTTGTTTGGCTCAGAATGTAATTAATTAGGGAAGCCGTTCACACAAAGCTACTATAATTACTGAACCATGAATATTTCTCTCCTGTATTTAGTCTGAGAAATAATCCTTGGGTATCAGCCATATTCATCTTAATTCCACGTTTTAATGGCTTGGTACCTGTTAATGTTATAATTAGGGCATCAAAGCTGCCACTCTGTGAATGAGCTTCCATCAGAAACCAGATGCTGAAGTTGTGTTCTACATCTCCGGCGTTACATGAAGGGAGAAGGTGTCCTTCGGCCCACCGTTCAGGGCCAGTTGTTCACAAGGGCTTGTAACAGCATGCGGTGTAACTACCCGCCTCCCAAAATGCCTCCTGCAGGAACAATCCCTCCCTTAATTCTCACCAGTTAAGACTCCTGTAAGTCTTTTAAAAGGTGCTTATTTAAGACCTGCTTCACAAAACAGGTGAAATGTTACCCTTTATATTTACATGTTTTTTTCTTTTTTTCTAGCCTGGCTTTTTCCAAGTCTCTGTGGCCTTAACAGGAAATCAGTTATTGGCATGTAAATAAGTAGAAGATGATGAGGCTCTAGAGGATGTCAGCTTTCTTATTTCCTAGGGTAGATAACTGTGTAAGCAGACTGCGCCTATGTACCACTGTTCCTTACATTGGCTTCAGTTTCATAATTACAGCAGTGTACTTGCAAGGAAAATGAAAAGCAAAGCATTAAATGTAACTTTCTCCTTCTCTGCCAACAGACAACGGCAACTGGGAGCAAGACAGAGAGCCACTATGGGATAACTGGCCAGCTCTCTCTCCCAGACTCATACACTTGTCTTACAGGGTCCAGGGATGGACGGCACAGGTTTCTGCTGTGAATGCGTGGCAGGGCTGTGCTGGGTAGCAGGGTGATGGATGCTTTGGACTCATCTAAGTACAGCCATTCCATTGTAGTCCATGCAACCATGTGGTCAGTCAGATTCAGGGAGGGATCCAACTGAAAAATAAGGTGGGAGTAGACTTAGTTTTCAGGTGGATCAGTCCCTGATCATACTCATCACACTGCTACACACTAGCTGACACTGGCACGAGGAGAAGGGGAAGGGCTTCTTCTTTTGGTAGCAGCTTATGCTTCAATTGTTTTGCATTAATAAAGATCTGAAGTGGAAAGGAGAGGATGGCATGTTTGTCTTCTCAGTCCTTGACACTTCTCCCTTTTTGACTCTGCTATAGATGTTTCAGCACCTAGGAAGGGAACTTTTTTTTTTTTTTTAATCTTGGTGCAATAGAAGCATCATGGGACAAGAAGATTAGTTTTCAAATGTTCTTTTCACTTTGCTATAAATCTTTCCTGCTTTGTGTGTTTGTATGCTTTTCTAATCCTTTTCCCTTTGCTATTTTCCTTTGTACTTTCATCTCTTCCCTGCACTACTTTATCAGCTGAGGATCTAACCCCTGCTTCAGCTAGGGTACCTTTTTTTATATTGCGTGTTAAATCCATGCCTTGATAGAAGGATTACCTGCCCTCTCCTGCTTGTTTTTCACCAGCTTAAAACCTTGCCCACTGTGCACAGGTATCACCTGCTCTGGAACCCTTAAGCAGATCCAGGAACAGCACAGCAAGACAAGTCCCACAGCAAGACAAGCCATGCCTTTACGTTGTAATGGGAGGGTATTTGAAGGGGTAAGAGGAAATACATCTTGAACTGATCTAACTGCTCCCTACAGCCACCAAAAGGGGAAATTATTTCTTTCCGTCATCTTCCCCCATTCTCCTGGTTGCATGTTTCTGCTTAATACCTTGGGCCAGCTCTGGTGCCAGCCTCTCCTTGAAAAGCTTCATTCCCATAACCTGTCAGAAAACTCACACAGCAAAAGGAAGATAGATAGATAGTACAAGGAAAGGAGAAGAATCATAGGGCTGGGTGTGGGACAGTGAATGGGAGGAACAGGGGAGGAGAGAGGGAAAGCGAGACCTTATGCTTTTGGCAGCAGTTTGGTTTGAGTTTTCTTATTGTCAGGCTGACCTCACTGCTGGGGTCCCATCTGGGAAATTATCAGCTGACTGCTGAAGTGGTAAGGCGTGTGATGTCTGTATAGATTTGTACTGCTTGTTAGCAGATAGCCAAGCGCAGCCTACTCTGTAACTGCAAATAACGGTGAGATGTTGTCCTACTGCTGTTAGGAAAGCTGGCAATACAAGGAGTTGTTAGTAGTCCCTGAAAAGGGGCCAGCGTAATATAACCCCCAAATCCACTGCCCAACCTCTTAGTGCCCTCAGTGAAGCTGCTGCATTGCTCTTTCCTCCCCTTTCCACTTTTTCCCACTGCTGGCTGAATAATTGCTGCTCCTCTTAACTCAGCTAGTGCTGTCAGGTGAAGCGCCTAAGCAGCAAGTGTAGCAATCACGAAGTGGGCTTATAACAGCATGAGTGGCACTCACTAGTCACTTGTAAACTATTGTCCAAACATCTACTGTGTGTTTGTCGTCTGCCTTTGCTGTTTGGACCCAGAGGACCTGATACCACCATGCTGCTTTGAGAGAAAGTACCAGTGCTTACAGACTGGGTGGGCAAAAGCAGAGGGCTCTGACCTGAGGTAGGTGCGCCCTGGCGGGATTTTCAAATGTCTGTGTTTGAACTTCTTCACATTTAATATCTAACTACTCCAAGGGGAGTTAGTTAATCTAAGATTTGCTATTTGTTTACTGTTATTAAACAGTTTGTCTTTCATACATGATCCTCTTCTGAAGGTTCCCCCCCTGCCATGATACAAAAAATGATCAGTAATTAACTGCTGCTCCAGCCATGTCCAGCACCACAGGGGAAGGAGTCCAGTGCACTGTCACAACTGCCATATTGCTTTATTTTTCTGGGTTTGGGGCTTTTCTGAAATATTCTTAGCCTTTCTGATTCACTAGCTTATGTGAGTTGGATCGTCTCGGGCAGCATGTTCAGCATTCAGATACTAAAAGTAACCAAGACAGGACAGCATTCATATATCTTTCCTTCTTCTGTATTAGAGATGGACAAAACCATTCGTAACTCTACTGGTACTTATAATAAAAAATATTTACTACTTTTGTTTAAGAGATACAAAATATATTGTTAGAGGTGTCCTATAGAAATGTACCAAGATGGTATTATAAAAGAAATGAAAGAAAGGTAGGTAAGGAGAGAACATGACTGCTGCTGCCACTGGTATCTTTCATGCTTTTCACTGTTCAAATATGGGATGGAGGGAGCTGGCTTGGGGGACGGAATAAGGTGGTGACTTCTAGGTGAGCATTTAGCTAGAGGGAAGTGTGTTTAAAATGGACTTGCTTGCTTGCTTGAAAGAAAAAGAAAACATGCTGTATTGGTTATGGGGCTGGAATTGGAAAAGCATAACTCATTAAGACCCAGGTTTTTTCACAACCTTTTTTTCCAGTGGTAGTCAAGTCTTCATCCCTCTGTGCCTGTGGAAGCTATTATGCTTTATTTGTCTATTTGGGTTGAAAAATTCTTCTTTTAGTGAGAGCTGTCTGTTACTGAACATTTTCACAGTTTTCCCCAAAATGGGACTTCTGATTCAAGAGAGACCTCTAACCAAGACTTATTTTTAAATAACAAATGGGGCTAATAAAAAATTAGTTTTATGGAGGATGAATGTGAAGACTGATAGAATTTCAATAGCCTGATCTCAGCAGTATCAAAAATGGAGAGAATCTGAACATTCAGACACACATCTGAAAAATGAAAAGATTGCTTCCCCACCTCAATATAGTCCTGGGGACTGGTGGTAAATGTTGTTTTTCTCTTGTGGAAGTTTTTGTTTTTCTTGGAAGAAAATGCTGATTTTCGTCATCTGAGCCTGTATCCCAGCCTTGCCATCAAGAACCTTCTCTGCCTTCCCCTGTGCCACTCCCAAGGACATGGTGCATGGAGAGCACACTTAGCTGGCATGCATAGCATGTTCCCATTCACCAGGAGTCGGGGCAAAAAGGGCTTATAAGCAACACCCCAGCCTATCGTAAATATGTGCTTTGCACCTAGAGGTAAGGCGGCAGGTGTTGCCTAGAATGACATTTTTCCTCCCTATCACAGCTACTGTTTGATTTCTTGGAGGGTTAACTTCCTGGAAAATTTCCCCTTTGCTTCTTATTTGGATGCCAGACAAAAGTTTGGAAGTAAAACGTTACTACTTTCTATTTGTCCCCCATTTCACATTCACGTTACCTCTCCCTTTCCTCTTTTTGCTTCTCTCTCTAAAGGTTGAGAGTGTCTAAAGTAATTTATGCCCCCGCATTTTGATTTTTCTGAACTGTTTATAATGTGACTGCCAAATGCTTTTGTGACTGGGAGAAACTACAGAGAACCCAAGGGTGTCATATAAAACACTCCAAGTGACTTGCAACTAGAAAAGAGTTGGGTGGAACAAGATTTGGCCTTTCTGTAATTTTATGGGATTGTGAAGGTCTAGTGGGATAGAAACTTTTTTTTTTTTTGATTTTGTTTGTAATATAGTCAGCACACTAGGGTGCAAGGCCATTCCTGAGTATACTGCAGCTCAAATAATAATAACCTGTATTTCTATGTGTCTAACCTGCAGGTTACCTGTTTGAAAAATAGACTGTCATTCAGCAGCTGAATGGGTTATGTGTGTGAGTCAGTAATCAAAAGAGAAGATTTCCTGTGAACCCCTCTACTGTCTGTTCCCTCTCCCTCAGTACACCGTCTTTCACCTTCCTTACCTCTTACCTTGTGTGAGTTACCTGAGGGTGCAATATGTATTTTTGGAGAGTAGTGCTTTTAGAGGATGCGAGGTTGTCTGAGGTAAGGGCTTTACTTATGAAAATATGGTGTTGCNAGCAGTGAAAAAGGAGATTTGCTATGAGTTAATCTTCATTATCTGTTTAATTACTAATACTTGATGAAATAATATTTTAATAACTAGTATTTGCCCTATGCAAAAAAAGCCACAAGATTTCACAATACTGTAGGGCACCCTGTGGTAAACTACATCAATAAGCATACCACAGCCATGTCTATAAATTTCCTTCTGTACAAGCAAAAGATTATTTTATTGTCACCCCTACTATCTGTGCAACCACAAGGACTGGACTTCTGTACAGTGGAGCAAAACCACGGGCCAACCTACTTTCTTTGGGTATAAGATTTGGCTTTAAATCAAGATGTATACATTTTCAGCTAACATATTGAGAGCTGGGTTGGAGGGAGATCCCACTGACCTGTGGTAAAAGATTTTGCCTCTGGTTTCTTGGGAGCAAGATTTATTCCTTGGGAAAGAAACCAGAGCTGTACTAGGATTACTTATCTAGTCTCTGCAAAATGCTACTGACTGAGGGACACTTCTGGATGCCTCACAGCTTGTCTAACCTCCACGGACCCTCTAAATTTGAATGCTCAAGCTTTTACTGTCTGAAAACATTAAAATTCAGCAGTACACATTGAGTGAGAAAACAATATAAAAATGTTGTAAAGTAGTCTTTATTCTTTCACTGGGGCAGTTTTCAGACAGCTTAGGGTTCAGAGGGATGGGCTGTGCTGGATTAAGCTGCAGCAATAAGGACATTACTGCTTCCAGGTGTCCATACACTGAGCCAAGAGAGACCAGCAGGTACATGGTGGAGAGGCAGAAGAGAATGCTATTCTCCTCAGCATCCCACTGAGGACTGGTTAAACACTGCAGCTAAATCCAACAGAGTGAGGGTAGTTTAAACTAATGCACTGAACTTGTGCACTTTGGTGTCTAGAGAGCCGTTGCTTTTTTTTGTGTTGTTTCTGCTGCCCTTGCTGTGGAGGCAGTAATTGCTAAGAAGGTGGATGTCCGAGGATGTAATATCCTAACCTTCAGTGTTTTAATCCCACAGAATAAGTCTGTGGGAACACTGCAGGAGATTAGATCCTCGATTTGGGAACACTGGTAGTGTTCTTCTTAGTGTTCTTCTGCTCATAAGATCATGACTAAACATTTATGTTCCTTCTGGGTATGTTTGTTGCTCTAATTTTCACACTGGATATACAACTTAGTGTGCAACTTTTTATGATTGCTTTCTCTTAAAACACATTCAATGTATTTGCTATGAATACAAATGTATGATGCAGAAAATAAGTGCCATAGTAGATGAAACCTATCTATCATTATTTATTCACTCAGCAAAGCTATAAAAACAGTTTACTGCATAATAGACCAATGTTATTCCTTTTGTTCCACCATTTATTTTAACTGAGTTATACCAAGGTTAAATGTGAACCAATAAATCTGTGTAATATCTCCTCATCTGCTAAGATGAATACAATTCTAGAATTATTCAGATGAGTTTCAGTTGATAATACAGGACTTCGCTGTCTTTTACTGTGATTTTCATAACTGTCAGTTATACTTTGTTTAGTTTCATAAAGCCAAAAGCTGATGGGTTTTATCTTACTGTTTCCATTGTTGTTACATATCTTTTTATGGTTACTGCTTTGCTCATTAATACAAGATAAAATAAACCATGAAACTGCAGGAATAGTTATACCAAAAATTAGATCAGAAATGGAGAAGAGTCAAACCTTGAACTGAGATATCTTTCTTCACTAGAAGGCATTTACTGCTGTGATCAGACTCGGAGAGGGAGCTGTGTAGCACAGCTGTTGCCAAAAGAGGCTTTATTTCTGCACTGTGTGTACTCTTGGAATACACCAGATACATCAGTACATGATGACGAGTTTAGAGAGAAGCATTGAGGAGAATACCAGCATTAACATAACGGAGACTGTAGAAGAGCTTGTGGTGCCACTTTACCTTTTCTCTGTTTAGTGGAAAAATCAGAAAGGGGATCTACACCAATGTGCTTGCAAATTCTGGCTGCAGTACATCCTGCTCTTTGGAATTAGCTAGACACCAGCCATACACATGCAAGATACTGTGACAGTTCTTCTGTCACTAGTTCCTGGGAAGTGGAGAGCCCTAATTTTATCTTCACCCCATGTGGGTAATCATGATTATCTTCCTTTTTCCCCATTAGAAAATTTTTCCAGTGTTCCTGATCCTTATGGACACCATCCTTTTTGTCTGACCTCTTGCTATTTACTAATAATCATTCCATGAAGCTGGAGTACCATGTGGCAATCCAAAAAAAAAAAAAAAAAGAAAGAAAGAAAGAAACTTTTTGCTGTGGGAAGTTCTCTCTTTTACAGGTTTTTCAACAATTCTTTGGAAGCTAAGAATGGCTGGTAGTCTGTCAGGTGCCAACAGAAATAGCAAGTTTCATTTTTGTAGGTTAGTTCACTGAGGGTTATCTTCTTATAATTTTGTTACTCAGTGTGTGGTACTTAGCTTAATAAGCTGGGAGGGT
>VXAL01013492.1:98422-109586 GCA_013399475.1 Chauna torquata | reverse complement strand
TTTTTTTTTTTTTTTTTCCCTCAGAGTACTTTATTCAGAGACAAAGCCTCTTTCAGTGGTCAGTCTCCCCACTCAACTTTGGTGAAAGTTGTATGTGAATAAACCTTAGTTGAACTCTTTGATCTAATACAGACTCTAATGCTTACAGTGGTATGTGAGCACCAAGCCAAATGGAGAGATCCCTCTGACTTGACAGTCCCTGATGTTACTTCTATCTTTCCAAACCATTGGATCTTAGGACCTATTAGACAATACTTTTGAGTACATGAAATTATAATGGGTTATGGAATCAAAGCCCAGATAGTATGAAAAGCAGAAGTCAGCATAAATCTGACATGCCCAAACCTCCAAGCTATACTTCAAGGTATAACCTTACTGTAGATAATAAAATCTTAGCAGGAATAAATGTGGCCTATTAGTTCCTTTTTCCCCTTTGTCAATATGAAATTCTGATGATAGTCACTTTATTACTCTGCATGAAGCTGCATATATTATTTAACTAGTATGAAAGATTTCCATCTATTCAGCTACGTGGGCAGTTTTCATATGATAAAGTTTTATTCTGGCAGGGGAGTATTGTTAAGCTTTACTTTGGTTAAGTACATTAAAAGAAATTCTATAATCTATGTGAGTCTGTATTATAAAATTCTGGTTTGCTGCCTGAATAATTATTTCCACTAAGGCTATCAATGCAAGAAACTTTTTCAGTAATCTTTAGCACGTTTGCTATGTAAATCTCATTAGAAGTAGCCAATAAACTCTTGCTAGGGATTTTGAAAGTGCAGGTATATAATGGATTTGAAATCAATATTAAGACTAACTTATAGACTGGGGAATTTTGCTGTCTTACAAAATCCTGTATATACAGCTATAAATCCCAGTTCATAGCACATTCTGTTTTCATGTCCTTGTTGCTTAAATCATTTCATCATGTATGGGCACAACTATAAATATACCTTTGGTTTACTAGCATACATTTTATGCTGTTAGAACTAACATCAAGTATTAATAAAAAAAAGAATTGAGATCAACTTTCTGACAGGAGAATACTGGAGAGAAAGATCTTCTTAGGTGTCATCCTACTATCGATAGTTCTCATGGCACCTATTATTTTGTTGGGTTGTGGGGTGGAAGTGAATATAAAAGATTTTTGTCCCTGACAATTCAGGTACAATCTTAACTCTTGGGAGAATCAGTAGCATATAGTTTTCCAGTCTTTATTACAGCAGTGCCCATGCCTAACACACTGAGGCACAATCACACTTAGCAGGAAGAGCTGGAAACACCATTTCAGGAAACAAAGAGCTCTAACTTCTTTCCCATAAGTTTCTGGGAGGCAGAACTGCTCACCCTTTTAAAATCCTATACCACACTCCAGAAAGAAGACACTCATGATGGGGGAAAATAGCTCATTTTAGTTCTGTGGAGCTCAGTATTCAGATTTGCCTTGATTGCAATAATTTACTACTTGGTACAGTTAATCAGATAGATGTTTGGTTGTTTTTGTTTTTGTTTTTGTTTGTTTTTGAAAGATTGAGGAGTTCAAAGGCCTCTGTTCCATTCTGTAATATCATGGTAGTTGCTTTGGTGGGTGTGGTGGGATGGCTCAATACTTCTCAAGTCTGTCTAGAACCATGGAAAAAATAGATGTGGTACATCATGAGTACTTGTGCACTCATTTTTCCCTCATTCTCTTCCAGAGTTACTGATAATTCAGTAATCTGATGACTCTTTTCAGGACAGCCCGGCTGTCACCAGGATCCTTGCATACTTTGAGATGGATTGTGCTTGCCTCCATCGGACTGTGATCTCTCTCAGCATTGACTCTGCTGCACCTGCTTTTCCATCATTTGCTTTTCCACTTCCACAGATCTATCAAGTAGCTTCACAGCTGCTTCTACTCTGTGTTTTCTTCAGCCCTGTTCTTGACCATCTTACCTCTTGTTTTTCCTTCCCATCACTGGCTTCTTCTCTTGCTTGAAATTGTCATCTTCTCCTCCTGCAACTGCCCATGAGCCCCTGAGTGTGACCTTGGCCTTCTCTTTGTAGGCAGTTCTCATAGTGCCTGCTGCTTCTTTCTGCTGAGCCCTCACTGACAGCACCTCTGAATTTCTGGTAACACAATATTCTCAGCCACAGACATTCCAGTGCACGTGCTTGTTTTCCCATGTGTGATTAAGGGTCAGACTTTACTCTTTAAATGATTGCAAAAAGTAAGGAGAGCAATGATGACTCAGAGGGTCTGTAAAAACAGAAGCATAATAAAGGTAACTGTTCACTGAATTAGAAAAATGGGAACAGTCATAAAGCCTTTAGTGCAAGAATGGTCTTTGTGTTTATAAGCACCTGTCACAGTGGGATGTCCCATTTCATGACTATAGTGCTTTGGCTCTTTCTCATTAAAAAATAATTTATGAAAATATACCAGCAGTCAAGTTAAAGACTGAAAGTCCATGGAGGAATTACATTCAGAGAAAGACTCTTAGCTAGGTAACACTCCCATTTGTTTTTATTTCTTCTCATTTGACATTCTTTTTTGGACTTTATACAGACGAAGTAAGAGTAGGTAAAGTTCAGAAAGCTATTGCTGTACTTCTGAAGTAGATGCTTATTGTGTTGCTACAGAATCTGTTTAGAGACCTGTATTGTGGCAATCTGTGGCGCTGGTAAAGAATGGAGGTTTGGCAGAGTCTCTGATATTTCTGTAAATGTTGGTCACATGGCATAAAGTTTGCTTCTAAACATATCCTTCTATTTTATTGAACAGAATGAGCAATGGCAAAAATAATTCAAGAATGAACTACACTACAGATCATACTGATGGTTTAACACCTTCGAACAGTGGTGAGGCTACAGTGCCTCCACTCGATTCTCATTTTCTTCCTTGTGCTTTTCTAGAATGGGAAGTAAAACTGTTTTTAAAGAGTATA
Source organism: Chauna torquata (assembly GCA_013399475.1). Classification (NCBI taxonomy): domain Eukaryota; kingdom Metazoa; phylum Chordata; class Aves; order Anseriformes; family Anhimidae; genus Chauna; species Chauna torquata. Next base: position 106,656 of record VXAL01013492.1, on the reverse strand, counting down.
GCACACAAGTATCTGAAGGAAATTTTAGCATTTCCCAAGAACTCATGGTTTTACTGAGAAAGTGGAAAGATGAAAGGGAAGAAGAAAACACTTCAAAGTAATAAAGCACGTTTTGGAAGTTTAATTTCATCTCTCTTGGAAGAAACACCACAGATGGCAATAACCAAGAGTTAGTCTAACATAGCGTTAATCAATGTGAAAGAAGACAGAAAGAAAATATCCAAAGAGAGAAATAAACTTAAGATCAAATGTATCATTAGTCTTCTCAGTTCTTGGAATAGTCACAAAGGCAATATTTTCTCCAAGAACTACTGGAAAAATGTAGTGGAAAATGTAGTCTTATTAACCTTACTTCAGGCTTTTTCTTTTTGATGTCAAAGGCTGATAGCACTGTGTCAGAAGCACCTATTACAGGCTTGTCCCCTTCAGTTCATGATTCCTGGGCATCTAATTTCATGTGATTCTATTTATTATTGGTATCAATAGCAGAGGCAAAATTCAAAGACGTACTGTTGTAACTGCGCCTTCCCAAACTCCAGGCTTGCACTTAATAAATCTTGATAACTACATATGTAGTAAGAAAGAAGTAAATGTATATGTATGTGTTGAAGTTCCTTAGATCTACCTCTGCATTTTGCCCATTGTACTTCAGTTTCTGTTCAGTGCCTTATGGTTCTGTTTTATTGGTACCTTTACATGTGCACTACTGGCGAGCAGCTATAGAAGGAAATCCTTAATCACAGGAATTCTCAGGAAGCAGCTAAAGGCTGGAGCAGCTACAGATATGGATATTGGCCTTTAAAATCAAAAGGGAGACAAGATGAGCAAGGGGGGAAGCAATCTCCTCTCATACGACCAACTAGCTAGAAAAAAGAGACAAACTTGAAGAAAAACTCTTCATACAAGGTTTGAAACAGACAAAATAGCACCTAAAGAAGGTTGGAAACAACTGCTGGTATTGCTGTCCTTTATTGATATGCCTTCATTCTGATATGTAGAGAGAGTTTATTTTTGCACAGACATTTTCCTTGAGGGCAACTTAGAGAGTGACTAATAAGTATATTATACTTAGGAGTACTCATATAAGGATACTGTATGAAATATTTACACTGGCGAGTTTCTATAACTTGAAGCACCTTAAACTCATATATGATCTCATTTAGGAGCTGTAGTATGTACAGCTTAGTGCACATAAATGTGGTCACAGACTTCTTTCCCTCTTGCAAGGCAGTCTCCATTTGCCACTTATACAAAGGGACTTGATCATTTTTCACTGATTTTTCATAGTTTTCCTTGGTCTTACACAGAGAAGACCAGTCATAGTCAAGGACAGTCATGTGAATCTTTCATTTTAAAAATAATTTCTAGTTTTAAAAGACTAGTAAATCAAATGAAAAAAACACACACACAAAAGCACAAAAAGCAAAGAACATTTATTTTTCACACTGACTATAAACTAACTGTGCCTATGAAGTGTGTCTACTTGCCGGATTCAGGCATCTGGTGTGATCTGCTCATGCTTCTGCTGGGCCCTCCAGGTTTCATTCTGGTGCAAACTGGATTGTAATCAGAGTAAGGAGGCAAAAGCATATGCCAAGGTCTGTTTTAAATTTGTTTGACCTTGACCCACAAACAAGTAATGACTAATTGAGAAAATCATCTTTACCATTGAGCTTACATCATAAGTGAGAACAGTTAAGCAGAACATACATTTTAGAAATGTTGTTTCATGTCATCTTGGATTAGTCTAGGTTTTTATGTCTGTTTGGACAACTAACTTTGAGAAGGCCACTCAGCAAAAGCACAACTTTTTGCACAAGATTTTGTGGGAGAAGCAGCTTCACATTAAAGTGATGTATTATCATTTTGTAGGAGAAAGATTGTGATTACAGTTGAATTTCCCAGTCACTGTAGCTCCTCAGCTTTCCTGAAAGGTGAAATGGAGGAAAGAGAACTTCCCTTTTAACCTAAGCATGATTTGGTCAGATGGGGTGTGTCTACATTAGCTTTTCAGTTGAGATCAGCAGGGCACTTTTGATGCAAATCTCCCAACTGTCCCTTCATACCATGCTTTCTTTGCACTGTGGAGCCATCTCTGAACATGAACTGCTTTCCTTTGGGAAGAAACTAAGCTGGAAGATATGCTCCAGAGGCATGCATAATATGTTCCAGTTGTAAATGGGCGTGCACTCCACGTAGTCAAACTAAGGCTAGTCCGAAGTGAAAAAACTTCAAAATGGGCACAGTGCAGATGCAGGATCTCCAGCTACAAGTGTTTTGCTCTGTAGAGCCACTCTTCCTGGTGTGCACAACAGACTAACATAGGGATAGCCTTTACAATCTCAGTTGTGTAGCACATTCATGTTGGTAGACGTCACCCCGAGTTTTATTTAAGAAAAAGAGAAGAATTTAGTCCGGTATATGCTGGGACAAAGGATACAGCATTGAAAGATATGTGTGACCTAAGGGGGAGCAAGGAAGATTTACAGTGTGGATGGCTTGAGGTACGTTTTTAAAACCCAAATATGTGCTGTGGGGAACTGTATGTCCTGGTTTGGCATAGATCAACCATTCCAAACACTGGAGGCATTGGCAAACACCTGTAAATGGCTATTTACAGCAGCTCTGGTTCTGTACAACCTGGATAGTCAGTTCAGCACAATTGAGAGCTAGTTATTAAGTTTAATCACCAATGTTTGTAGAGCAGATTAGTGCTGTTGGGTACCGCTGATGTAGATATTAGATATACCACCAGTGACGTACCAAGTAAGAACTTGATTTCTCAAGGCTCATTATGTAATTAGTTCATATTTTTTACTGGGTGTTTTTTACTGTAATGTCTTCATATCAGCTGCAAAATCTGCACATAATTTTCACAGATAATTTATCAGGGAGTGCAGAAATCCTGCAGTGCTAATTAAGTATAAGAAATGTACTCGTTGCATTTTTGAATATGCATATCATTTGATGTGCAGTTGCTTACAAATGTATTAAAGGAGTTTATATCAGTAAATATGTAATCATATTTTGGAAAACGTATGGTTGTTTTTACTACATTCTTGTGTTTCTTTTCCTGTAAACACATGTGGATACATTATACACGTGTGGAATAGATTATTTATCCACATGAGGATAAATTCTGCTACTCCCTCAAGCCTCCAACCAGGAGCATATTGCAAAGGTAGTTCACCAAGGTCAGACAAATTACTCATGGATTTGATGCCCTGCTTCTTCTTCAGTCTGTGTGCTTGCTGAGCCCTTCCTCCCACCTGTTCTGTGGGTGGCAGTGGAGAGAGGCATGGAGTCATCTCATGGCCTTCTGCACAGCCTGCAGTGCAAGGGTCTCAGCAGAGCAGACTCGGGCATCTTCTCTGCCCTTGTGCTGTTGGCGTAGACCAGGCATGGGCAGAAAACAAGTTTTTTCTTGCAGCTTGTGGATAAAGAGAGATTCATCCTCACATGCAACTCTGTTGTTAAACAATCTACTCTAGTTACCTGAAAATTTCCAGTTATTGCTTCCATCTTTGTGCTGCAGTGCAGTTGTACAGTACGGATGTGACATGGCCTTTGTCCGTCTCTTTCTGCACTTCGTTTGGAGTGGAGTAAAGGTGTGTCAGGGCAGAAGGGTAGCCAGTTATGAAGTGGTCTCTGACAAATCCCCTTGGGCTTGACCTCCAAGATGAATGTAATCATGTAGCTTATTTACTGTGACTTAATAGAGTCAGCGTTTAACATTCATTGTATTTAATTAATGAAGGGTTGGCTGTTTCTTTGCTGAAGGAAAGGACAGATGTGTTCGTGGTCCGCTGGTTCCACTTAAACAAACAGAAAATTGAGTTTCAAATCTCACCCAAGGACATATTGCATCAAGGGGACAATATATAGCCTTTGGTCTGAAAGCAGCTGTCAGAAGCAGAAAGTACTCTGTTCTTTAATTACGGGTGAGAGAGCAGCTGTCCTTGAGCACCTACCTTTTCATAGCATTCCCATAGCACTGCCCAATGGGAAGAAGCAACAGCCCTGGCAACTGAATGTTGCTTCAGCCTTTGTATTTTTCATGCTCATCAGCATATTCCATACCCCCGCTCCAGGTTCCCTTGCAGGTGCTCAGTGCCCACAGCAGATGCTGTCTAATCTGAGGGATAGCTGTGTCTCATGTTTAGTTGGATGTGCAGTCCTGACTCTCAGGCACTGCATGTCATTTAGTGCCACTCACAGCCGTTCGGGTCTTGTACACTGAACATGTAAATGCTTTAGTCTGCTCTTCCCTTCATCTGCTTTACTTACTGATTTGTTATTATTCTTTTCCACTGAGTTCTACAAGTTATCCATATTAAGGATAGGGCAACCATCTAAGTCTTTAAAACTCAGACTGCTTTATATTGTATTAGCTGGCTTCAGTTAGATGCCAATATCCTGTATACCTGCCTTTCAGTCCCTGACCACCCACTGATGCTGTTAGTACATCACTTGTTTTTGAATTAGAGGTTGGAGACAGCTCAGTCGCTTCCACCGTCAGTGAGTCCATCCACTTGCATAAACACAGAACTGGTCCTGTAATACTCAGGCTCATTTCCCCTTTCAGGGCAAAATCAGAGCAAGAAAAACACAGTTGCTAAGCATGAGATTGACTTAAAAGAAAGAAAATTAATTTGAAATAATAGCATATGATTTTGTTTGTGAAAGAATGACAGGATGCTGAAGAAGTACTTTAATAAACATGAACTGTATCTCAAAAGCAAAACCTTTTTTATCAGATGTCTCATGTGTAGAAGCTTAGAACTGTAATAAAATAAGCAGAAATATTTAATGATTCAGGTTGCTGGAAGGCAGATGTCCCTATTGGCCTCACTTAAAAACTGTACAATTTTCTCTACTATTTGTAGCTCATCTGGTAAATACAGAGATTGTCACTAAAGTAGCAGCTTCAAAACTTTTGTTTAACTTGCTAGCTCTCATGCAAGCTCCCTGAACTGAATAAGTTCCGATTTTACCTGCAACAAGAAAGCAGGTATTATCCATGATAGGGCCACCACTGCTGATTGTTCAGCTGATGGTGCATGTGGCAAAACATTTTTACGTAAATGTTTTGCAGGGCAGAGACTCTAAGGCTAGATGTGCTGTGGAAATTTCCTAGATGTGCTAGGAAATGTGTGCATTAATAGGATGAGTAATTGCTTGGCATTTTTCAGCTATTGCTACTAAGGTAAGTATGAAAAATACCCAAAGGGCCACTCTGTGCAGGCTCGTGCTAGGTAGAGCAGCTTGCTTTCTCTGCACAGCCTGCTAGTTTGTCTGGACAGCCAAGGCCCTACAGGGGTGTCTATTTGTCATGTGCCTCTTAAGACATGGCAGCTTCTCCATGTCCAGTATTTCCGAGAGATTGGTCAAGAAATTGGGCTATTAAGGTATCTGAATAGTTCCTGTGAGTAACAGCTTTTGTCACAAATTTTGGCTGATACAGACTCCTCCTACTACTCAGTGCTTTCTCAGCAAAATATCGTGCATGCTATCGTGTAAGGCTTGTATGGCATAGAGTTTCCTCCATGGAGACAAAACCATCGCTGGGCTTTCCACTGTCATATTTGGCTATTGAAAAGAAGAACAAGCTGGAAGGCTTTGCCCTGTAATACAAAGTCTCTTTTTTCCTACTAAAAAAGAAAAAATATAAAAGATTTTCCTGGAAAAAAAATGTATGACCTACATTCAAGATGCGGTCAAGGGTTTTCACATCACTTTATGGCAAATGTGCTTAAACCATCTCAAATTTATTTCAGTACAGTTGGGAACATGGGATAGACACATTACTGCACTCTACAAATGATTCTAGGTATAAATAACTTCCAGTTCAGGTTTGCATTGAACTTTTCAAGTAATTTCAACAGCTGCTAAAGCATGGTAAGGCATTAATTTAGGAAAAGAATCATATTTTTCCTGCAGTCCAGAAAGCCAACCATATCCTGGGCTGCATCAAAAGAAGCATGGCCACCAGGTCAAGGGAAGTGATCGTCCTCCTCTACTCTGCTCTCATGAGACCCCGCCTAGAGTACTCCATTCAGGTCTGGGGCCCCCAACAGAAGAAGGGCATGAACCTGTTGGAGCAAGTCCAGAGGAGGGCCATGAGGATGATCAGAGGGCTGGAGCACCTCTCCTAGGAAGACAGGCTGGGAGAGCTGGGGTTGTTCAGCCTGGAGAGGAGAAGGCTCCAGGGAGATCTTACAGTGGCCTTTCAGTACCTAAAGGGGGCCTACAAGAAAGTTGGAGAGGGACTTTTTGACTTTAAACTAAAAAAGGGTAGATTTAGATTAGATATAAGGAAGAAATTCTTGACTATGAGAGTGGTAAGACACTGGAACAGGTTGCCCAGAGAAGTTGTGGATGCCCCATGCCTGGAAGTGTTCAAGGCCAGGTTGGATGGGGCTTTGAGCAGCCCGGTCTAGTGGAAGGTGTCCCTGCCCATGGCAGGGGGTTGGAACTAGATGATCTTTAAAGGTCCCTTCCAACCCAAACCACTCAGTGATTGTATGATTCTATGATATATATGTACTTACAAAGATTCTTGTCCTAGGGGAATCAGGTAGAGGACGTTCTGATTCCATCTTTATTTTCTAAAAGCTGACAGTAACTAACATATCCACGAAGTATTATTGGTGCATTACTGCATTACATATTATTCACCCGTAGAAGTAACACCAAAAAATAAAAAACATTATATGCAGCTTTATTTGCGTCAAGGATTTTAATGTGGAAAACATGTTTACTGTTGCATCTTCCTATGCACCATCTGAACAGCTTTTGAGAAGGCCAGATTTTTCAGTCAAATTCAAACTACAAAGTTATCAGAGACAGTCATACTGAAGTTGCTTTTTCTGATGTGAATTATTAAAATAAATTGAATAAATGAATTATTGAAAGTATCAACAAAGGAAGTGGACATACAGAAACACAAGTACTTTGGAGTCTTCCAGTGATCAGAATCTGAATGAAATTGAAGAAAGTGTCTGAAAGAATGGGCAAAATTAAAGAATTGATGGAGGTATTCATGTCCAGATGGGGGGAAAAAAGTTCTTGCCCAGTCTCTGAGTACTGAAATTGTGCATATGAGCTCTCTGTGTTTGGTGCAATTATTTTGCATCCTGCTTACTCAAGACATACAATTGTGACTGTCTGATGCATAAAAATGTGGAAGAATACAAAGAAATCGAAAATACTTTTTAGACTTTATTGAGCAATACATTTCTAGATGTCCATTCACTCCCCTCTGAAGCATATGAAAAATAGTGAGGAGAAATCACATCCTATTAAGCATTTGTAAACAATGTTAGAGCTTTGAAACCAATTATTGAGAATCATTTGCTATTTATAGTTTATTCAGAACAACATATGTGTGGCACAGTTTTTTTAAAGATAATAGGAGAATTTTTGAAGCAGAAATCTAACACAAAACCAAAATTACCACTCTGTGTGTGTGAATTTGTACTTTTTAAAAGGCTGTATGTGCCAGGTGTTGCATTGCTGAGGAACAGCCTGGCTTGTAATCACTATACGTTGCCAAAGCAAGATCTTTACTGGAAACCCAGGACTTGTATAAAACACTGCTCCCTCTGAGACAATTTTCTGAAATGTGTACTAGACAAGACTAATACATGGAATCCCTGCTTCAGGTGACTCACCTCTCGACCACTGCAGGGTGTTTATCTAACACTGACGGCTCCTTTACTCAGTTCTGCTCTTTCTAATTTTTAGCAGTGAATCCCAACAGAAAGCAAGTGCTAGGGATATGTGAGACAGACAGTGTAACAAGTAATATGCATAAAAAAAAAAAAGACATACAGAAAATGTAGGAATGTGGTAAACCACTTTCTGTACTATTATGCCTGGCAATACCACAGCATTTGTTGACATTTGTTACACAGTAGTATTGGAAATGATTGGTTTCCTCAGGTGCTTGAAATTAGCTGTATATCTTGAAACTGCATGAAAACTGTTAGCAAATGTTCATTTTTAGGGAGTCCTGCCAAATGTCACTATGTATGATGGCCGAGAACTGTCTGTTTTTGGACATGAAATCTACTACAATTGCTGTTTCACAGAATCACAGAATCACAGAAACACAAGGTTGGAAAGGACCTTCAAGATCATCTAGTCCAACCGTCATCCTATCACCAATACTATCCACTAAGCTACTAAACCATATCTTGTAGCACCTTGTCCAGGCGCCTCTTAAAAACCGC
>VXAL01013492.1:76332-97215 GCA_013399475.1 Chauna torquata | reverse complement strand
AGTAAAGTACCCTGAGGATAACTGATCCGGCTATTGAAGACCGATGTAAAGAAGGCGTTGAGAACCTCAGCCTTGTCCTTATCCTCAGTGATCACATTTCCCGCTGCATCAAGTAAAGGATGGAAATTTTCCTTGGTTCTTCTCTTGCCATTGATATATTTGTAAAAGGATTTCTTATTCTCCTTTATTGCAGTGGCCAATCTGAGTTCTAGTTGGGCTTTTGCCTTTCTAACTTCCTCTCTGCATATCTTGGTAACCTCCTTGTATTCACCCCAAGTAGCCTGTCCTTTCTTCCAGCGGACATAGACTCTCTTTTTCTCCCGGAGTCTGGCAGACGCATTTTCTGAATTTGCTGGCAATAATCTTATTTTACCAGAACACTACATTCCAGAAGTTCATACCAGGGTTCCCAGCTACTGTTTAAAGCATCTCTGTACATCCAAAGCTGGCCTCTACCCCATTCTTATCTTATTCCCTGTGAAATACCAGTGACCTGCACCAAAAAGATAGGTTTTCCTGAATCTCTGACCACCTGCTACATTACCACAGCAGTACTTGCTGCAGATGTCATGTACCTCTTGGTGGAACTGTGGAAAACATGAATGTACTTGTGAAGGTGTGCTTGTCCTGCAGCAGTAGAACCCAGAAGCAATGCTTAATCAAAGCCACTTGTATTATTCTGGTCCTATATATCTTGTATTAGGACAAGAAGACCAAAATCCCTGGTACGATAGATAAGACGTTGTATAATCACTTCCGTGAGCATCACTCTTGTCCCTAATGTGCCTAATACACTTTGTTTACACTTGCATTTGGGGGATGTCTTATTACAGTAGAATTATTTAGAGATTCCTTGAGATTCTTTACTGATGTATCAGGGTTCAAAACTCATTTTGCACTGTAATCCCCACGTACAGCATCTATCTCAACCTCACCAGAAAGGGAAAAGAAGATAACTGTCAGGTGCTAAACAGAGAACATGTTGAATCTGGGGAGTTATACAGCACAAGTATTTCTTCAGATAGCTTGAATCTTGGAAAATCCAGTCCAGGATGACCTTCACACTTACATTTTTGATGGGGTGCTGGGGTCGTCTGGTATTATAGTAGTTGGTGTGCAAATCAGGTCCTGTGATGCAAAAATCCTTAAAAGAAAAAAATGGCTCTAAAGTAAATTTTTATAATTGTTGGTGTTTCTCTCAACAGGAGCTTGACTTTGAACCTTAGGGTACCCCATATTAAAACACAGGTTAACTGTCAGCCTACCACACCAACATGTATCACACAAGCCACTGCACAAGCTGATTGAGATGGACACTGCTTGGTTCTGGACCCCAGGTACGCTCATCCCAAGACACAAAGTGCTTGACAGCTATGTGTGCAGGGTGCAAAGAGGTCAGGTGACTTGAGAGTGTTTTGATAGCTCTGTGGTGTGGAGAAGCTTGTCGATTCATCTGTTTCTTAGTCCCAGTTTATCTTTCCTTAACTGAATTATGAGGTACGAGAGTATTCTGGTGTGTGATCTGCTTTTCCGTCTTGTGGAGGACAAAATAACCTGACAGGTGTGACCAGTGTGACCTTAGTGCTTGGGCATGAAATGAGCAATTAGAGTAAGTAAACTATAAAATATTCATAGCACATGATACTGTCGTGATTTTCTGGCAGATTGATTGCTTCAGTCAGGCTGAGGGGACTGGCTGCCAAGGATTTATATTGGCTAGCGAAAAGCACTCACAGTAATAGTTCCTTCTGGTAAAAATGACAAAATGCTTGAGGTCAAAGCACATAAAACACAAAGAGAAATAAAAATGACTCTATTGTGACTCTATTCTGTCCTATGTGAAGAGCTGCTAGTCCTGCATGCTAAACTATCTGGCAGATGGTTGGTTGCTTTGCTCCGTGTAACACTACATGAAGAGTGTCAAAAAAACTCTTATTATAAAATGAATTCCTGATAAGGAACTACTGGCAGAAAGGTTATAATGTTATGGTAAAAGCTGCTTCACAGAACTTGTCCTCACTAAAGAGTTAACTCAAACTGCATGCACTCAAGCTAATGCCTCTCAAGCTAGTGTGGCTTGAATGAGGAAAGCCATCCTGTGAATTAACAGTATAGCAATACAGAATAGCTGTGCTAGTAGCTGACTTAAGCTGATGCTAAATTTAGGTTATTTCCACTGAGGGGCCAGATAACTCGAGTTAAATTGTAACTATTCTTGAATGAAGGTTGCTGGGTTATTTTGGTTTTGTGTGTGTTTTTTTTTTTCATAATGAATGGGACCTGAGTTATAAACAACACATAAATGTTAACTGAAGCTAGCTCTGCAGTAAAATAAAAAAAAAGTCACACGTCTTAATCATGCGGTGCTTTCAGATAAGTCAGTGACCAGCAGGACAGAGTGCTGATATATAGACCGGAGAATCTGAGATGAAAGGCAAAGAGTTAAAACAACTTATGAAGTGCTCTGATTTTGAGAAGTGTTGAATATCCTACCACCCTGGAATATTGTGGGTCTTGAGTTTGCTGGAGATCAGACCACTGATTTTGTTGCCTAGAGCACAGGTTTTTGGAAGACTTTGGGTTGAAGACCTGACGACGTTGTGTTGTGTGGCTGAGAAGTCTGAAGAGTTCTGAAGAGGTTGCAGGCCATCCATATGGCTCTCCTCAAGCATCTCATAAGATCTCCATGCCCTCTTCATAGGCTGGGAGGAGCATCATCGGGCCTGTGGCCAGAGGTAGATCTGGGGTAGGATGCTCCGGCTGAAATTTGCATGTTTCTTCCCTTTGCTGAGAGCTTTTACACTGGGAAAGTTAGCAAACAGGACTTAATTCTCCCACTGAAGTTTGTAGGAGTTTTGCCTGAGTAAACAGAAGAAGGCAGAGCCTCAGGTTTGCAGACAGGCTTGTGCTTATATCAGATACAAGAGAAAGATATGCTTAAATAACTGTGAATGGCTGTCACAGAAGCGACAAAAAAAAAAAAAAAAAGAAAAAAAACAACCAATCAGATGTATGACACAAAGGAGGGACTAACAAGTAAGCCATTAGCTACTGCTATAAAAATACAAAACAAGGGCACTGCTGAGGCATTGAAGGACAGAATGTTACTTTGCATTTCTTTCTGACAATATTTGTTACCATCCTGGTGGCTACTGAGAAGTAGTAGTTGAGGAATATTTAAATTCTCTTTAAAAATCATTTATGAAATGATGTAAATTGAAAAATATTTGCCTGTGAAGATGGAATACCTTATCTGAACAGGGTCATGTCTCTAGAGTACATACTCAGTTCAGCAGTTGTTTGAAATGTGTGTAATTTTACTCAATAGCTACTCAAGTCTGACAGTTAAATACAAGTTTATAAGCAGATTAAGGGCAATGCTCTTTAAATTAGATTTAAAATAGATGCAAAAAGGACAGAAGGGAACCTCCCTCATTGAATTTCCATGTTCAGCTTAATCCAAAACAGGCCAACTTTCCACATCAGTTCAGATCAAAAACAGGATCATACGCTTCTTTTTGTAATGGCTGGATACCCAGGCTATTTCATGTGCAAGGTCAGAAGCTAATTTCCTCCTTTCTGAAACACCGAGGAGCCATGTCTGTCCTCAGGACATGGGGACCACAGCTTGCTTAAATCCAGCTGGTGATTTAGCCATTCATTTCCTTATTCTTTCTTTTCTTTGATATGCTTTCAAAAATTAAGTAAGTACAGTTTTATTTTATATCCTTTTAAAAACCTGGCACATTTTCATGTGAGGGCAGAAAATATGTGAGGAAGAGGAAGAGAAATACAGCCAAAGCTGATCAGAAAGTTCTGACAGTTTTTCCCGTTGTCATAATTTCAGTTGAGCACAAGGGCTTTTTGTTTGTTTGGGAAGTTTTATTTTCTTTTTGGATCAAAATATTTTAAAGTGGAAAAGCTCTGTCATTATATCGATGACTTTATACCAGCACAATGTGTTCCCCATGCCATTCAGGTACAATTCTGTTAGTTTGGATATTTTCATATTATACTCTAGCCTAGTGACTGAGCTACTTTAACAGGTACAACCATCAATTCTGTGCATAAACACCTTATATGCTGATGTTAGATATTCAGATCTGAGCTTTGGTCATCAATGCATGTGCAGATTTGATGTAGCAGCAGTAAAAACAAGGGAAATATTTACACTTTCATCTTGCTTTGCTGGGAGTAGAATTGAAGTGAAGAAATGTTGCTTGATCTTTGGGTGTATGTATATCTACTCTGCATTACCTTTGATATCCTTACTCGCAAGAGTAAAAACTGGAAAAATCACATTTATCCTTCAGTTCCATCTTGTGATTTTTAGTTATGGAGCTAACATAGTGGCAATGACTTTATTATATGCCACTGTGTGATTTAATTCTTTTAGTTAGTGTTTAGTTCGGTAATTGAATGGTTTTGTCAGTGTTATAACCTTGATTTAGAGGGTAAAAAGGGTATTTTGGTCTACAAAAACATCTGCTACCATTTGGCAGTGAAGTGCCTCTCATCTCAAGGGCGATGGAGGTGGGGTGTCACACTCCCTAGGAACGAAGACTTGTGCCTCTTGTGAGGGAACCATTCCTGTGAATGAGCCCCATGAGGGCACCTCCAGCTCCATATTCCTTCTTAGTGATGCATTTAACTAAATATCTGGTCAAAAGCCTGTTTAGGATTGAAATATCTGATTTTACTACTGTACAGATAGCCAAGGGCAGGCTGGTATCCTCAGACCATTCATTCCTCAGTGCATGAAAGAATACTGATATGGCAACTAGTTTCACAGATTTCTACCCCCAGAGCTGAGCAAATATGGTGCAAATTGCAGCTGAAGGCCCAGAATAGATTATATGACAGCCTCAACGCTCTTTGAAGTTCCTTATGCAGAGTGTGTAGAGCTGACACATGCACGCACACAGCCCATTAATGATTGTGCACTAAAACACCCAGAGCTGATACACTGTATAGCAAGAAGCAGATATTGCACCTATTGCATACAAGTGCACTTGATACATCTTTCACATTGAATACCCTGATGCTGAGGGACTATAGACATAGGTGGAACAGTCCCGGGGATCTCAGATCTCGTCTCATTTGTACTCAGTATCCTTTAGTACCAGCTATTGCTTCTCTGGAAGGCTCAATTTTCTCCCCAGTTTTAAAGAATCTNTTTCTTTTTCTTTCTTTTTCTTTTTCTTTTTTCTTTTTCTTTCTTTCTTTTTCTTTCTTTCTTTCTCTCTTTCTTTCTGTCTTTCTCTCGCTCTTTCTCTCTCTCTGGGCACATGAAACTAGATGACCCTAGTCTGGCAATCACAGACAAAAGACCATTAATTCGCAGTACCTCCTTACCCCGTTGTTTATTGTCTTTTTAAGAACTTCCTTATCTCATGAGTTATTGTCCAGGAAGGAAGACAGCTCCTGTAATTTGTAGTAGAGGTAATTCAGAGCATGAATCTAGGGCAAATAATTCTCCAGCATCATTTTGTAGTGGGGAAGAAGAAAGGGCTCTAGTGCTCTGCTGTAAACCTCTGATTTTTACAAATATATTTACCAGTTGAAATGCAGTATGGATTTCTATGGTAGGTCTTTTAGGCTGGCTTTTTATGTTCTTATTTTATGTTAAAAATGTTCTTTTTAGGGTTTTATGGAAATTCAGCAAGCCGGTAAAGTAAAAATCAATTAATGTGTAAACTTTTTTCTTTTACAAAACTGATTAAAACAGACTAGTACAATCACTGAATTAAATTTGTAGTTGGAGTCACATTGATTTTGCTTAGCTGATTAAATTGATCTTCTAATGAATTAGTATCTGTGTGAAATTAAATCAACAGCATCCAGTTGTATGTGGAAGGAAGATTCAAATTATGAAGTTGTACAGCACAACCACAGAAGTGTAAGTGGTTTAACCAACTCTCCAGCCCCTCAAGGAACAGCGGTGCCAATCAGATTTGCTTCACGAGTGACTTTTTTCCTTTTTTCTTTCTTTCTTTCTTTCTTTCTTTCTTTTTCTTTCTTTCTTTCTTTCTTTCTTTCTTTCTTTCTTTCTTTCTTTCTTTCTTTCTTTCTTTCTTTTTCTTTCTTTCTTTCTTTCTTTCTTTCTTTCTTTCTTTCTTTCTTTCTTTCTTTCTGTTTCTTTCTCTCTTTCTCTTTCTTTTTCTTTCTTTCTTTCTTTCTTTCTTTCTTTCTTTCTTTCTTTCTTTCTTTCTTCCTTTCTTCCTTCCTTCTTTCCTCCTTTTTTTTCTAATCCTTCTGCTATAGAGAAGGTGGGATTCATATTGCCAAAACATAAATGTTTACAGTCTAACCATTGATGTCTGAAGTAGACATGCTTCTCAGGTAACACCTTTTTAATTGACAGAGAGCAATAAGCACTTGTAGCATGCAAATTATTTCATTCTAAATTAAGTGTTTAAAAAAGTCATGTGAATCATACCTGACATATTTTATTTCTCTCCACTGACTCCAAAGAAAGCATAGGATACTAGCTTGGCTGTAGACATCTGCACTGTAGATATCTAATATTAGGTGGGAATTATCTTATCAGAATGACTCAATTTCTTTTTTCTTTTTTTCCCCAGAAGATTAGTTTCACACAGACATACTCTTGCTATCTCCAGTGAAGCATGCTTATTGAAGGTAACATTTGCTAAAACGTAGATACTAAAGTGTTAGCACTTCTTACACCCACAGATGTGCATTCACACCTTGTGAANTTTCTTTCTTTCTTTCTTTCTTTCTTTCTTTCTTTCTTTTTCTTTCTTTCCTTCCTTCCTTCCTTCTTTCCTTTCTTCCTTCCTTCTTTCCTCCTTTTTTTTCTAATCCTTCTGCTATAGAGAAGGTGGGATTCATATTGCCAAAACATAAATGTTTACAGTCTAACCATTGATGTCTGAAGTAGACATGCTTCTCAGGTAACACCTTTTTAATTGACAGAGAGCAATAAGCACTTGTAGCATGCAAATTATTTCATTCTAAATTAAGTGTTTAAAAAAGTCATGTGAATCATACCTGACATATTTTATTTCTCTCCACTGACTCCAAAGAAAGCATAGGATACTAGCTTGGCTGTAGACATCTGCACTGTAGATATCTAATATTAGGTGGGAATTATCTTATCAGAATGACTCAATTTCTTTTTTCTTTTTTTCCCCAGAAGATTAGTTTCACACAGACATACTCTTGCTATCTCCAGTGAAGCATGCTTATTGAAGGTAACATTTGCTAAAACGTAGATACTAAAGTGTTAGCACTTCTTACACCCACAGATGTGCATTCACACCTTGTGAAGTGTTACAACAAGATCAGTAATAAGGAGGCAGGAAACTTCACTGTAATAAAATACAGAAGAAAAGGAAGTGGTACTTAGAGAGAAAAAAAAAGCTCCTCTGCTTGCATGGAAGTCAGATCTTCAGACGTAGTAGCACAGATGAGGGGACTCAAAGTATGTCTCTTGTTTGCAAATCAAGCTAGTAAGTTTTTTACACAGACCATAAAGCTAGCAAGTTACTGACCATTTTTGGTCATAGAGGTCTAGGAGAAATGCAAAATGCTCCATCTCTGGAGCACAGTTGGACATTTATGGTTGCAATTTCATGCTTCCTCCTCAAAGAGGATATAAGCAAACATGAGTATAGAGTGGATGATCTGGTGAAGTGGCCCAATTTGGAATGAGAACTATGAATGTTTAGTTAGTTTAGAGAATTTATTTCGCTTTCTTTTTACTGCAAATTAGATATCACATGCTGTTTTTAAAAGTGATGTAAATGAGTCCCAACAACCATTAAGATCAAAGAAGTAAGAAAAGATAGTTTCATCAGTAGGAATTTAATGGTGCTACTACTTCCTGCATGGGGTAGGACAGTGGGAGTGTCAATGATACCCATTTCTCCAATTTTCTCTATGTTTTTGGTATAGTCATTAACCTTTCCACCCTTTTGGTCATTTACACAGTTACCATTTTGATTTATCCGTATTTTCTGACTTCTGACTGCAGGAAAGCATAAGCATGGGTTCACACCTTATCAATCAACAGAGACCCCCTCCAAGAGGGCAACCTTGTCAATGCTGCCCCTGTGAGAAACATTTCATTGGGAACTTGCACTTCCTTACAGAGTTAGTCTGGTGTCTCAGGTCCTTTAGAAACCAATTAGTCCTCATTTCTTTGCTCATGAAACTATGCGTTTTCTCTCTTCTGTGGCAACCAAGACTTTCCATCATTCTGCTTTAGTCAGCCTTCAAGAATGATATTTTGCATTTCCTGTGCCTTTTTAAGACATTTCCCCTCATGCTGAGGCCTCGTCTATGTGTCATGGTCTTGCTAGGGCCACCCAGCAGGAACACGAGGTGATGAAGGAGGAAGCCTCTAGTTGATACATTTCCTGTTGCAGCAGGAGCTCTGGTGTAGAGCAGTGATTCCACCAGAAGAAGAAATGTTCTGTTGATTTCTTTTCTGTGACTTGATGTATTGACTGTCAGCTGTATTGACAGAAGACTGCTTTGCCAGTGCCTCCACAAGGGAAGGCTTACAGGCTGTATCAGTATTTTGTCAAATCTTGAATTGTTGGAATAAATGTATGTAAGTCTTCAGATACATTTAAAAGCTCAAGAGTAACTATTCATCATTCATAAGATTAAGGAATCTAATCATGTTTTATAAGAGATATCCTCCTGAACTCCAGCTCTTTCTTATCGGGTACAATAACTTTATAAATGATTCTGAATAGGAGGTTTTTATTCATTTCGTTAACACGCTCTCTCTGATCCAACTAGCCTTTGTGGAGGTTACTTACATTTCCTTGACTGTCATTCAGCTGGTCAGCAGATAACCTTCTTATCCTAGCATTTTCCAAAGTTTTCCAAATAGAACTTATCCTTATCTAAATTGGATGCTCCAAGTGCTGCTCTGAAAGCTTTTCTTCATGCAGCTGAGAGCCAATGGCAACACATTCTTGCTGAAGAATTTTTTTCTTAGGAAAAGTAAGTAAACTGGAGAAAAAAAAAAAGAAAAAATAACACAGTATCTAAATCCTTCAGAACCCAAGTATAATTTAATTCACACAGACAAGCTTCATTAAAAGAATATTAATATTGTAACCCAAGGCAGTGAAAGCAGGGAAACATAGGAAAGGATTAAATACCAAATGAATACACATAACAGGTAATGCTAAGCAGGTTTTCCATCATTCCTGGGCATTGGAGGTTTATCCATTAATAGTTTTAGGCTTAATGCTAAATCATAAGATTTATAGTTTGTATGGAAATGCTTAAGTTTTAATTTGTTTTACAAGTCTCACCTTAAACATAAGGCAATTGGGACCAAAACTGACTTCCAACAAGGAAACTTGATCTGTCTGCTTTACTAGCACTGCAATGCTGCTTGAAGCTTAGAGAACATTCCTGTGCCGTGTTTCCTCTCCTCTTGTGAAACGGAGATCACATTATACCTTTGCTGAACAATATCAGGAGGAACTGAAGCAGCTTCTACTGTGAATTAAAGACTCAAATGCAGTAGGATTTCTGAGAATGACAAAAGACCTCCTTCTGAATTAAAGGAAAACATCCTGTCAAGTTACTTATTTTTTCAAATGAACTCCTTTTCATGCCAAAAAATAGGGCAAAAAATCATCAATATATTGAAAGCTAATAGCTAATATACATGCATATACATACTATACTCACTTCAATTTAAAAAAAAAAAAAGCAAACCATAAAGACAAAGTCCCAAAAAACATGAGAAGATTGTCACCAGGAGAAAGTATACTTTCTGTGGGCATATTTCCGTGTCCTGTGTAAGGCAGAGATTTATTTTATTTATTTATTTTTTACTCTGTTGTGCAATTATATCACGGTACTTTTGACATTCACAAGTACAGTATTACAGGTGCAAACTGCCATTCATACTAAGAACACTTGTGGCGAAGAGAGTACTTTTGTGATGATGCTTTACAAGGGCCTTTACAGTCTTTAACAAGTTTGCATACACACATGGAGAAAGTACAGGGCACGGGGAAGTCTTTAGCTCTGTTGGGGCCAGCCCTGCTAAACTGACTTCCCACCAACAGCAACACCTAGCATGCTTCTCTCCCACGTGCACCCACACCCAGGCAGAGCTCTGTGCAGCACCCAGATGAGCAGCTGCGCACAGCCACACCATTGCAACAGTATGCAGCTGGAGTATTTTTATTCTAGCTTATGGTTTTTTTAACTTCCTTTTACATTTTGGTTTTGTTTTTGATTTAAAACTTATGCACCAGAAGCTTCTTTCTGCCTAAAAACTTTTAAATTAACTTTTCCATTTGTTCCAACCTTAAAACACAATTGTATTATAAAACTGAGACCTAAGATCGTGATTAAATTGTACAGATCTGGGATAACCTTTAGCATTATATTAAAAATATAAGATTTTTCACATTGAAAGTGATTATGAGGAATTAACATGCTGAACTGAACATGTGTTAGACTGAAGATGTCTAGCCTTTGCATGCATTACTGTTTGCTCTCCCTTTACAAGCTTTTCTACTTTGTATTCCTGTGTAGGGCTGAATGGAAACCTGGCAGAGAAAATCTCCTCATGAAATGTTTGTTTCTCTTTACCAGCATATCTGTCTATTCCCTTACATTATAGCTCTACAACACAGTATCTCCAACTGTTTGTTTTTCAGATTATTGAAGTTTCAGAAAAATTGAAACAAGCCTTCATAGAATTCAAGAATTCCTAAAAAAAAAAAGGTTATTCATTTTTTCTACCTTTCTGATAGCAAATAAAAGTATATTTGAGGTTATTTCTAGTTGGTTAGGAAGCTTGCAAATTGTATTCACAGAACAAATAGCTTTAACACAGCATGGCTATAATGCAGAGCAGGCTGTCACTTGGGAGATTTCTACCTGTTGTTCCATTAACAAGCAAGGAAATAGCAGATCAGTGCAAGAAGAGGAAATATGCAGAAATGATTATGGCTAAGACTTCCAATTAGCTCGGCTAGCATGGGTATTATGGAAATTTGGAACATTTTGATAGTCTTTCCCATTATTAGATTCATACATAGTGTATCAATATTCAGGCTTCTTCACAGCCTATTATCAAATACATTTTTTGCTAGGTAGTAGCTACTTTACTGTCTATAATGAGGTTTTTTTTAGCATACTGTTCGTGAGACCTTAGTTTTAACAAGTTTGTTTTATGGTATGCTTGCAAAGATACATGGAGCTTGCCCCTCTTAGTATAAAAATATATATGTGGGCTTTTTATTATCTAGTAATTGCGGTTTACAAAGCAATAGTTTGAGTGTACTAGTTGTATTATCTCCACTATAAATAAATAATTAAAAATCAACATCTTGCTTGCTTTTAAATTTGCATATTTGTGTAATTTGGTGGGCACAGAATATGACATACGTTCATGCTGCTTAAGCAACTAGCACGTATACATCTGTTTTCTGTGTAGGTTAGCCAATGCATGCAATGTGATCCACTCACCTAGTTTCACCCCTACACCCAAATTCATACCTCACATTTTTCCTTATACAGGAAGATATCTAACCTCTGCATAGATTACTTATGCTCTCCCTTAACAAGATTTTCCAGTTTGTATTCCTGGGTGTGGCTGAACAGAAACGTCTAAAAAAATATCCCAATTAAAAGCTTATTTCTCTTTAACTGTGTATCCATCTATTCTCTTATTTCACGGCTCTACCACACAGTATTTTTGAGCTAAGTGTATTCCCTTGCTTTGGCTCTAGTGTTCACTGGAATGTTCCAAGAGGACTCCTCCATGACTTAGTTCACTCAAACTGCAGGAAAAAAAGCTCTTCTGGGCATAGTTGCAAGGAATGGCTTGAGCCAAACTAATCAGTTCATCAGTGCTCAGATGCTGACCTTCAACCCTTGCCCCCCATAGCATGCCTCTAGCGCCTTGCTCACACCACCCACCTTGTGCCAGCCTGGAGGCCATTCACAGCAAGCCAGTTCAGTTCAGTGAAATGGCACAGAGCTAACTAGTTAAATCTGCTTAGACAGACCTCGCAACTTCACCCTTTGTACAGTTCCCTGCATAAGTCTCTGTGAATAACATCAGAAATAACATCAGCAAAAGGCTTCCAGCTGTTGGTGAGTTGCATTTTCTATCCTTTCCATGGTTCAGTGATGCTATGTTGTGCACATTGCAACCTATGAAAAAAACAAACAAACAAACAAACAAAAAAGGCAAAATAGGAAGATACAAGCATTTGTCCCAAGCCCATCTGAAAGAAAAAATCTGACAGTCCAACCATCTCAGGTAAAATTATTCTGACTTCACCTCATGTTTTCATAAATGTAGCTCAGAATAATACAGAAAATCTGTCACAGCATTTGTTATTGTCCCCTGAACTTTAAAAAGCAAGCTTGATCCTCAAGGCTTAGAATACTGCATCCTACTGATTTAAGCAGTTTAGAAATATACAAACATACACCTCCACAGCTGTAAAACATTAAACTCTTAAGCTCTTAGAGCTGCTGCCTAGAATCAGTGTTTCATTTTCTAAGCTCTGTAGTAGCTGGTATATTCTTGACTAACCTGGAGTGATGCAGATTGCTCATAAAATACCAGCTGCTTTAATGTGTCTCTTGATAAGACTATCATGTTAATATATATTAATATATGGGAAATCACAGAGATTTAGTAGAAAACTAAAAAAAAAAAAATCAAATTAATAAACAGCAGTAGTGGAAAAGAAACAGAGTATATTGAAAAGAAAAAAGGATTGTCCTTCAAAACATGGACATATTTCACATCTGCAGCTGCCTAAATGCCTTGCACAACATGCATTGCATGGGCCGGTGCTGTGCTTGTTTACGTTGCTCTCCAAGTTTCCCTGGGGTGTAGACCTGCACCATGGACAAAGCTCTGAGCCTTATAGAATCATGTAATTCCCTTTCATTTCACAGAATCTCCAGACTCAAACAAGCCGTCAGCAATGCTAGGCAGTGATACTGCTGTCCTGCTACTCATGGCACCTTTCTGCTGCTTAATCCAGTCATCAGAGCAAATACAGGAGAAGAATCTTACTCTCGCATTTAACTTTAAGGTGATATTGAAACATAGCGCAAGCATTCAAGAACATGTGCATGCTTTAATGAGAAATAATGTATTCTAGCATACTTTTAGATTCTTCTCCCAGGGCAACAAATTGTGAAACTTAATTTAAGAAAGTGCTAGGGTATCTTTAATAAAATCCACTTTTTGTGCGTTAAGGCAGCAGTATCAATCTGACACTTGGCTAGCAATGATTTTTTCAAGTTTGACACACAAAAGGAATCGACATTTCTGCAATGCGTCTGAACACCAGTACTTTCAGGATTTGATGAGCAGATAATAAACATTAAGCTGAATAATAAGTAGGCAGATTTTGGTGTACATCCGGCTAGTGTAAGGGCTGTCAGGTTGTTCTAATATTTTCCTTGGCCTGTCAAAATGTTGGCTACCTCATGCCAGCTAATGTGATTCAAAGAATACACTTTTTTCTTTGTGAAATTTAGGCCTGTGAGCTATTGGTGAAGGTGAAGGCCAGACAAAAAAGTTTTAGGTTAAGGGTTGAGACATGTATCAATGTATTTGTTCTGTGCTTCTATTTTGTAACAGTAATTACAAATTTCTAGTTAGGATCATGCAATAAACTAAATCCTACATATCCTAATATTCTTGTGTCAGAGTTTACACATCTTTCAAAATTCATGCGAAAATTGCTTCCACTGTAGACTATTTGTATGAACAAATGGAAGAGGCTTTTCACCAACAGCCTGTCTTACCAGAATGAAGAGAAAATGTAAAGGTAATTTGTGTTATGGAAAAATTGATTCCTGACACAGTCCATTTACTTATCTTTAGGGGAAAAAAAAAAAAAAAAANNNNAAAAAAACCAACCCTGACATTGTAAGTCTCTTTTACCACTACCAAAAGCCGGGGGGGGTGGGGATGAAGCAATTCCGGTTCAATTATCGTATTGTGTTTTCCCAGTAAAGCCAAACGTGTTCAGAAGCTTATCTGTCAGACGGCTGTGGAGAATCATTTAACTTTGAAGTGTTCATCCTTATCAGAGTCACATTCATCCGCTTGGATGTTGCAGATCAATAACTGGAAATGATTTGGGGGATATAGTGGCAAAACAGTGTGTCAGAACATAGCCCTTAACAAAATGCATATTTTACACATTTTTTAAGTTGGCTAAATTCACATGTTTAATTCAAGCTCCAATTTGCTGCTAGGTATGCCCTTTTTGATTCAGAGTTCTGTGGGCATCTTTTCTAATTCAGGTTTAGGCAGCAAAAAAAATTTATAGTTTTGGGCCAAAGGACTTGCTGTATTTAGAAATTATGGCATTTCTTCTCCTCAGTAATATATGTTGATGACTTTGTTTCTGTAAGCTCATTCTGTGTTATTTATATCTTTCAGTAAAGAGCACAGGCTGTATCCAATAGCTGGGCTTGAACTGCAGGACAGTTTTTTTAGAAAATCATCAATCATGACCTGACATCACCAGCAAAACGTAGCACACTTTTTCAGTGGTTAATCACTCTCCTTGGTTAAAATTAAATACATAAGTAAACAAATGTGCCTTCTGTCCTTTCTGAATTTATTTATATTCATCTTTCAACCACTGGACCTCTGGTAATTGGGCAGGAGATAAACCCTTCTTCTGTCAAACTTCTGCTTCTCATATTAGATGTGAGACTATGATTAAGTTCCAACCCCTTAACCTTCTCCTTGATGAGCTAAGTAGATTAACCTTCTGGAGTCTTTCACTAGAAGGCATCTTCTAATTCTTTAATCACTCCCTAGGCTCTGTTAAGAACCTTGTCCAACTTCTCAGTATCCTTCTTGAAATTCAGATGCTTGAAATAGGCACAGTGTTCCAGCCATAGTTATACCATGCCAAACAGAGAATATATTGTACTTCCGTCCCCCTCAATCAAATCTTATGAGTGAATTGGGAGCTGTCCCGCCTCATTTCATACGGATGAAACACAGAGACTGTGTCTTACCCTTGAGACTTACTGTCATCTCTTTTGCCATGCTACGTCTGCGATAGCATCTCAATTCTTATTCATAGTGCAGTTCCTCCATGGACTTGCTGTGAAGGGGCTTGGTGGGTTTGGCAGGCTTCAATTTAGCTTTCATGTAAAGCTCTCCACTCTGTACGGTAGATTTTTTTCTTTGATGATGCTCCGTTCTCTCCATTCTAGAGCAGACGTAATCAGCTGAGGCAGTGATTAGACATTTGAAGTAGCCTCATTAAGCATCCTTCTAGTAGCAGGGTGTGGATAAGCTAACAAAAGGCAGCACCCTAAGCTGTTTGCAGAGTTGTTCATGCATCCCACTGTGTTCCCAGATCAGGACAGCAGGAAAACAGAAAAATTGTGTGTTGGACCCCATCAGCCTCACATCCCACTCACATACCAAGTTGAACTGGTGGCTAAATAAATACCTGGGATGACACAGAGGAACAGACTGATGTTAATGTTTTAATCTTTATTTTCTAACTTCTTGCAGAGCTGTAGGTCTTCACTTTCCTTTATCGCGTTCTTTTCCAGTATCAACACATATTTTTAACTCTTTTGTGTTCCCACACTGTTCTTACCACTCACAGGTCTGTTAGCGTGCAGGATTATTTAATAATAATGGGTTCAATTTTTGTTCTTGCCATTATATTTTGGGCCAAACTCCCAGGTCAGCCTGAGGGTGAAATCAAAGCTTTGACAAAGTCAGAAGGTGCTTTGCTGTTAGTGTAGCCAGGGCCAGGCTCTTCCATCAGGCTTGTCCTGCAAGCTCCCAAAATAAGGCATTTAAGCAACTACCTGCCTATGGTCTTCTAATTTTTTCTCCTATGCATTTTTAAACTGAAGGTGGTATTTCAAGTCAATGAGTTGTTTTGACCCTACACTGCATTCAACTTTCAGGAGAATAATGTCACTCCTAGTTCAGTGCATGGACCAAGAGTACCATGCTGTGGTTTAGTATTTGTTGACAAATTAAAGTGTGTGGTTCCGTGCAGAGAACTCGAGGAAGGTCAGACCTTGGCTTCATTCATCAGCAAAGGACTGTAAGGGCAGAAGAGGGTAACTACATAACTCTGATGCATAGAATAACTTCTCCAAAGCTAATATATGCACGTAGGATACAATTAAAAATACCAGCATCACCTGAGTAAATTTTGACTGGCTGAGGGGTATTACAAATAGTTTGATTAGAAGATATGTTGTGGTAGGATTTACTTTAATGCAGAGAAGTGTTCATTGAGCTTCTAACATGTAATCCAGTTTTTCTACATACTCATTTGTACAGGCCACCTTTCTAAGCTTTGTGAATACATGTTTTTCAAAAACATATTTTATGATTGACTAGTATCCATGAAAACCTAAAGGAAACTAAACACAACCAGAACCACAAGGTTGAAAAATACAGAGTTGCAGACACAGGTACTCATGTGTGTCCATTTCACCAGGCTTGCAATGACATTGAGAAAGAATGAATCAATGACCAATAGTGCCCACAAAGGAACAGACACCAGTTCTTCAGTTGTATGACAGGAAATGTTATGGAAGTTTCAGAAGTAAGAGATATTTTTAAGAGTTTTTTTTTTTTTTAATTATAATTTCTAAATATGGGTCATATTCATCTTTACTGCACATCTTAGTCACGTTATTATGTTTTTTAGGAAAGTATCTGTTTGCTTTGGTTTCCTAGGCACTTTTCTTTAGCAGTAAAGTAGTGATATTTCATGGTGGTTTAATGTTGTCGTTTTCTTCTTTTAATAATAATCTCTTATGAGGAAGCAATCAGGAAAAATGCTAACAGTGTTCATCAACTCTGTATATATTAAAATTAATCTTTGGAAATGGCAATGGTCAATAGTTCTCTAGAAAAGAAGTCCACGTGATAATGAACTTTTGATGAAGTGATTNGTAATCCAGTTTTTCTACATACTCATTTGTACAGGCCACCTTTCAAAGCTTTGTGAATACATGTTTTTCAAAAACATATTTTATGATTGACTAGTATCCATGAAAACCTAAAGGAAACTAAACACAACCAGAACCACAAGGTTGAAAAATACAGAGTTGCAGACACAGGTACTCATGTGTGTCCATTTCACCAGGCTTGCAATGACATTGAGAAAGAATGAATCAATGACCAATAGTGCCCACAAAGGAACAGACACCAGTTCTTCAGTTGTATGACAGGAAATGTTATGGAAGTTTCAGAAGTAAGAGATATTTTTAAGAGTTTTTTTTTTTTTTTAATTATAATTTCTAAATATGGGTCATATTCATCTTTACTGCACATCTTAGTCACGTTATTATGTTTTTTAGGAAAGTATCTGTTTGCTTTGGTTTCCTAGGCACTTTTCTTTAGCAGTAAAGTAGTGATATTTCATGGTGGTTTAATGTTGTCATTTTCTTCTTTTAATAATAATCTCTTATGAGGAAGCAATCAGGAAAAATGCTAACAGTGTTCATCAACTCTGTATATATTAAAATTAATCTTTGGAAATGGCAATGGTCAATAGTTCTCTAGAAAAGAAGTCCACGTGATAATGAACTTTTGATGAAGTGATTGATTATAAAATTGTGGAATCCTTATATTTTAAGATTATTTTGTCGTTCAAAAACTGATACACATTTTTAATTAGTGCTGGTATTAGAATTTACACTGTCACATTTATGAGATACTCCAGCAAGGGGCAGTGCAGGACACAGAAAGCGGTCTTCACAGTAAAGCAACAGCTCCCTAGAGAACTTTGAATCATGTTTATTTCAGTTANAGAACTTGTAATCATGTTTATTTCAGTTATTCTTTGCATTGGTTTATCATAGAAGTTCAAGCACATGAGATGATTTTTAAGTTGAGCAAATGCTCTTTTGTTGTTGGTCTATATGGAATTTCCAAGACGGTGTTAAAAAGGCAAAAACCTTTCTTAAAGGCAGTTAATTATTATATATAATCCCTTAGCATTCTTAATATACTCTGTGACTAAGACAATGGGACACAAGATCAGGACTGCAGAATCAGACCTTTAGTTTTCTTCTTACCCTTTAAAAACAACAATACAAAAAGTTTAAAATATTTTTGCAGATAGATGTAATTAATAATCTATCCTGTGCATAAATGCGCCTACAAGCAGAAGGTGGGCAGTGATTCTCAGCTTAATGCAAGTCAACAGAAAACATAAATCAGACCAAAATTTCATTTGGAAACATTTACAGAACTAAACAAGAGCTGCAAAGAAGTTTTCATTGTACAAAGCTATTTTCTGTAAAGGAAAGAAATTCAGCCTGCTTCTTACCTCTTGCAGCCTGATTATGTCAGTGTGCAAAATAGGGCATAAATATTGCAAAAGTTATTCCAGGGTGTTTTGCACCTTAACTTACATTTGCCTTCTGATTTTGTTAGAGCTATAACTAGCCTGATGATTGATAATGAATTTTGAAACGTAGGTGCCACAGAATCAGAACTGCATTTCTTTGTTAAATTCTGAGCTTGGCAAAGCCATTTAAAAAAAAAAATGGAAACCTATTTGCTAATGGTACAGCAGTCTATGAAATGTCATTGGATTGAAAAGATGGAACAGAAAAATATAAGCTTGTTCTGGGGTAAATTGGACATCCTGTTTGTAATAGCTTGGATAAATTCATCTTGTCAAGACCAATAATGTCACTGACCTGGGAATCTCATTCCAGTTTTCTCCCATATATTTAGTTATACTCGTTTTACTTTATTTCACTGTATGAATTAAATTTTGCAATGGTTCTGCATTCCTCCAGTTTGAGTGAGCCCTGTTATTTAACCCAGAAGCTTGCATTTTCCATTTGAGAAATGCAAGTGAATGGGCTGATATGAGTTCAGCATAGTTCCAGAAGTGACAAATTGAGGTGCCTAGTGTTTTGAGGATGTGCAAGTGATTTTAAAACATTCAGTCCAGGGTGATCATTTGGAATTTTGAAATAAAAATAATTAATCCATCATGATTTGCTGTTTATTAAGCATTCCTATCCTCCTGTTCCTCATTATACTTTACCAGCTTGAAATAAATGCTTGACAACTTTTAAGTTTTAATAAATATGAATGTCCTCAGTGGGCTGGCTTTTAATCTTAAGTGTTCATGCAGCAGGTTTGAACCCTCTTTTGCAGTCAATAATATGTAGAGCGCCTTCTTTCGTAGCAGAGCATGAACACTGTTCACTGCTTTTGACCCTGAAGAGGAAAAAATAACAGAAGTCAACTAAACTTATTCTCAGCATTGTGTCAGACAACTAACACTTCATATTTAAATAGATCTTAAAGATCAGTTAATAATAAAGCCTTAATGGATTCGGTTAGGCGAGCTGAAGCCTTGGATGTACCTTTACAAAGAAGCTGTCTCACTCCCACAGTTTTTATTAAAATAAAACATGGCCTGCAGTGAAGCTGACAGCTGAGCAGTTAGGTTACAAATTCGATTGTGATGGTAGGGCAGGCAGAATGAATATTACCATTGCAGCTTGTCAAAGATGGGGTGAAAATCAAGGCTTGATGAATAGCAGAGTTTGGCCAATATAGTACCAAGGATGCGAGCAGCGCCAGGGGCCCTGGACCATCAATGTCTCCAAAAAGATGTGTTGTGGCAGTTGGGCGGTCTGAAGATGGAGGTTCGTTTTCTTTTGTCATCCGGGCGTGAGGATTTCATTAAGAAAGATATTCTGGAATTTGAATTATAGATATTCAAAATGAGAGGTGTTTAAGTAGTACCTGTAACAGAGATAAGCAGTCACTGTAAATAGAGCTGAACCAAGATGGGGAGCTTTTTTTTCCTGATGCATGTGTTTGTATGGTAGCGAAAGCCTGTCTAGACCACATTAGCACATGGATTTAAAACCAGAAGCATGTTTTTAACTAATTATCTTTTAATGTGATCAGTAAATGACAATTAAATGAGTTCTCAGCAACTATTTGAATCAAGTGATAAGTGATCTCTTCAAGTGATTTTTAGTATGTAATTCTGGTTCTAAGGGGAACACACTTCTCACTTGTGTGGCGTGGGTAAGTGGTACAATAGTAACTGCCTCTTCTCAATTTACTTTCTGAGTGCAGAAGCTGCACTCAGAGTTTGAGAAATAATAAATATTTTTTAGAATTTTTTTTAAATTTATTAAAAGTCATAGCCACAGCTATTTTCCAGATCAAAATGCTACAAATACTAAACTGCACCTCTTTACAACAGTAGGAATGTTGTCACCAAATCATATGAAAATAAGAGCAGACCTAGGTTAAAATAAAGCTATTGACACTATTTGGTATTATTTGGTATTTTCATGGAAGTAAGGTTATGGTAAAGCTGTGTAATTATTACTTGCACATAGTAGAAAGAGGGCCAATGTGTTCTGTAGAGGCATTCCAGAAAATAATCTGATTTAAGAAGCTGTGAAAGTACACTAAATTAAAAAAAAAAAAAAAATAGTGATGGAGAACAGTAGTTGAATTACAAAGAGAAGCAATGATGAGAGTCACAGCAGAAGACCTCAAGAGATACACATTAGTGTCCTTGGGTTCTATAAGTTTTAAAATTTCCAGAGACTGTGAGCAAATTAAGAAACAAAAGCATAGTTCTGCCTGGCAAGAGAATGGAACGCACCAGTCTCAGGCTGTGGGTTACTGCACAAGCCTGTAATCCAGGACGTTCACACAACAGAGTGCCAGCACTGAAAGAGCACCTTCACTGCCATGCACACTGTAGTCTCATGGACAAGACGCTGTCAAATCTCTTATGCTTCAAATCAGATCGGCCAGCTTTGCCTTGGTTTGCAGCCAAGGCATGTACCTTCTGTCATCTCCATTTTCGAGTTTTCCAGTGTTCTTATAAATTG
>VXAL01013492.1:53218-76257 GCA_013399475.1 Chauna torquata | reverse complement strand
TTATAAAAAAAAAAAAAAAAAAGCCTCCATGCTGATTTTGTCCCCCTTGTCCCGGACTGCACTCTTAGTAGAGGAGGGAGATGTTTTAATATTTTACAAGTATTTTAAAGGCAGATCTATACAGAGAAATATCAAGTGAGCAGCGTCCATTTAGCTAGAACGCTGTTGCAACCTTGCTAGCACATTCTTATTAAAAATCACTGTATTAAGAAGAATCTAGTTGAGTAGGTTAGGACTATTATTAATGTTGTGTTTGTGTACATGTATATACATATATATCTATTATGTAAACAAATTGTTGTATAATAATAATTTATTTGTGCCCCAGATGCTATAATGTAAGGTAGATTGAATTTCATTACTCCAGATGGATGAGATTTCACTGAATGTTTTCAAATGCACTTCAACAATACAGCTGTGGTGCAAACATTTTATTACAACACTGATCAGAAACAATATATTTCTGTTCTACCCTATTTGATCCCTTTTCTTCCCTCAGGCCTGTAAAATACTAAATATGAGTAACTTCACCCCCTTCTATTGGATCTACTCAGAGGAAGAAAACTGCACATGTGCGTTGGTCTTTTTAGGATTAGGTGTAAGAGTGAAAAGGGGATGTGTTGCAGTTGCTAGGCGACATTCAACTCAAACATATAACATACTGCAAATAAACACAGAAAGCCACAGCTCTGTCCAACTGCAGAGATTGTTAAATGAAATCTTCCTCATCTGTGGGGACACTTTTTGAAAAAATTAGTTTAAATGATTAAATGAGTTGAAACTAGGAAGTGACACATTTAAAACATATCGAGGTTGATACTTAGTGAAATCTAGGTTAGTCAGATTACATCGTACAGTCTCAGCTGCTGTGTTTTGCCATCTGCATATAGTAAGACGAACCAACACAGGGAGCAGTTACACTAGAGAGAAATGTATTTTTCTCCTAAGGAGAAAAAATTGTTTGACTGGAATGTGACCATGCTGAATTGGAGTTTGGTGTCGTTGCTGAGCTCTGAAAAACACGGCGTAGCAAGGGACACCAGTCAGTGAGGGAACGGTCAGCATAACTCAGGTTCCCTCTGAAAAGTCTTGCATTCAGGAAACTGCTTTCCTTTGACTTAGAGAAAAAATACATGAGGATCAGAAAGTTAAAAAAAAAAAAATAGCAAAAATGAGCAACCAACCAACCCTTCCTCCCCCAACAGGATCTCTGCCTCTGACCGTTCAACATCTCACGTGCTATTAGGGATCTCCTAGTCCTCTCACTCCGTCAGGCTCAGTGTCAGTACTCAGACAGAGGAGCTTCCTTCTCTCCACGGTTCATTTGTAATTTTCGTCAATAAAGTGGGTGGACACTGCCACAGAGAGTACAGCAGTTGATAGGTGCTATTTTATATTGTGCTATCTTAGGTGCAATGTTTCTCGTCAGCAAAAGCCTTTAAGTCATAGATCAATTAGAATGGCTGTTATTAAAATGTTTCTGAAGTTATATCAGAACAAATTAATTGCAGTGATTACAGTAGCTGAAGGTGTGGTTCTCTTTTTCTTTACTGAAT
Source organism: Chauna torquata (assembly GCA_013399475.1). NCBI lineage: Eukaryota > Metazoa > Chordata > Aves > Anseriformes > Anhimidae > Chauna > Chauna torquata. The sequence continues at coordinate 74,701 of VXAL01013492.1, read as the reverse complement.
TCCCAAAACCTGTAATTTTTCCCCAAATCTGACAGTTATACATCTTAAATCTAATACATGGTTTATTTATCACACTTTGGGTTTTAAATTCTCTGCTTAAAGACATGCTTTTTCCTGCTGCAAATAAGCCCCAGTAAAACTAAGCCCATGGTTATTGTATTGATTTACACCACAGGAAATTCCTTAGGTTTTCCTTCAAACAGGGGCTCCTTCAGTAAAAAATTATGGTATGTAGTCTGTGTATTACCTCCAGGGACTGAAACGAGTTAGTCATTCATTACTCATTTATGAGCTCAGTTATTTATCTGCTAATCTCTCTAGGAGTAAAAATGCTTATTTATTTAGATGATATCTTGAGGTATTAAAACTCTTAAAACTGCATATTTCAGTCACAGTGAACTTATCTTATGGTCTTATAGGATCTTCTAGTAACAGAAAAATCTGTTTTAACTCCTTTCATTTCACATATTGTGGGATTCATTGGGGACAACGCTGCATAGAGATTTTTATTGGATGCAAGCATAAAGGTACCAGTGTTCAGGAAGCACATGGTTGCATCATATTTGGTGACATTTCTAATAGACTACTCCACCGTTCTGTATTTATCCACTTCAGACTCTTTAGGACAGATTGTACCAAATGAACACAGTCTTTTCCTTCACATACTACTTATATAATGGTCCTGAAAAGGACCACAAGAAGTCATCTAGACAATTCCCTTGCCCTCTGGCAGGCTCATCTTTAACAGAGGTTTGAAAGCTGCAAGGAACAGTTTAGGCAGTGGTAGAAACGCAGTCACCACTACTCTAGGCAACGCAAGAGTATCAGGATCTTTTGTTCCCAGAAAGTTTCTCCTTGTTTCTAACCTGAATCTTTCTTGCTGCAGTCTAAGCCCATTATTTCCTGTCTTGCCCATCATGGAAATGAAGAAGAGATTCAGTTTTAGACCCCAACTGGGTCTTCTTGAATTGGGAGCAGCAGAGGGACCATTTCAGTCATCTTGCAGGTTTTATTTCTATTAGGTAACCCTGGGGAGTGTACCTTTTTACAACAGTGTGAAATTCACACAGTGATCATCTATGACTCTTCAATGCTTTTTCCACAGAGCTGTTACACATACAATTGTTTTCCACCCTGTTGTTGCACAGACACTCAGAGAGAGTGTTTGTTAAAAGAAAAAGATAATTTGTGAGGAACTTAGCATAGGGTAACACACAGAGGGGGTCAAATCTCCCAAACAGGATGGTTCGTGCCTGTCTGGTAGTGACAGGCAAAAGTACCATTGCAAAGGTACTTGTAGTGTCATCTTTACCTGCATTGGGTGAGACCCTTAAACCACTTCTGTGCTCACTTCGTATAATCCAGCTGGCCATGGCACTAAGTTACTACCCAGCACATGTGCAATTCATTGCTGTTCATATGTCTTAACTACATACAAACCATCTCTTAAACATCTGAACTACACATAAAAGACTGTCCTACGTGACCATTTCTGCAGGAACAGGTTTATATTGACTACTTACAAACTTCTTATCTATGTAAAATCCTGCAGCAGGAACCACTGAAATCAGTCTTTGGGACACTCCACCCAGGTGTTAACACATCCAGCCATACAAATTGAACTAGACACAGCATGACCTGGGAGGGAGCAGTAATTTCTAGAACTGTCCAGAAGTCCCACCTGGAGGTCTCCTGTAACAATCAGTCAAACACTTGATTGTGAAAGCACAGCCCATCATGTAGATTCAAGCTGATTCCCAGTCTCAAATCAGTCCTTTGTCTCAACTACACATGCAACTGACTGGGGAGTTCCTGGACTGACTAAGGAATGAAAGAATGAGTGAATGAAGTGCACTGGGTGTGCATAAGGCACAGCCTGGTTACGTGGTTAAGCCGTATACCCCAATTATAAGTATGAAACAAACTTGATTTTCATACATATAACTCACTTAAAACTCTTGCTATGCTGTACTTCTGCAGTTGATTTTTCCTGCCTAGGAACAGTGTAACTTGCTCTTTTCTATACTGAGTAACACTTTGTCATTTCTATAATTTATAGAGATTCTTTTCAGTTGTTATCTTGCTTTTCAATGTCCTTGCATTCCTTCATAGTCTACTGCAATCTGTAAACTTAGCAAGCACACTTCTGTCATCTAGTTCAGTAATGAAAACATTGAGCAATACCGGATGCAAGACAAACCCCAGTATAACCCTGCTTATTCCATCCTTTGATTTTGTAGTAAATCTAGTGCTTCACTAACTAATCTGCTAAACTCAGTCATGTTTGTATCTGTTGTATGAACATTTCAAAGTGGTTTTCCTAATGTTACTTATAAGAATGCTATATGAGGCAGTGTCAAAACTTATCAAAGCAGGCAATGCTTCTCTTGTAAAAGCCTGTTATCATTTTGTAGAAGGGAACTAGACTGGTTTGACAATGTTCTTGGCAAATCCAAGCTGGCTGCTAATCGTCTCCTAATTCGCATTCATTATCTTTAGAATTCTATGAAATAATTAGTAGAAGTTCCCAATATTCTCTTCTTTTAGCAACTACAATCTTTTAAGTTTTTCCTCTTTTTATTACTATTAATGTGAGTGAAGATACTATCAAAAGAGTCCTAATCTGAATTTTAGGCACAAAGAGCAAAAGGTTGGTCCTGAGCATTAGGTATTAATTGTCTAAGTAGAAGACAGAGAAAGAGGCAAGAGAGATAAAGGTAACAGTGAAACCTATAAATAAAATGGTAAATGGTCAGCACTGCTAATGGTCTAGTATTACAATGGCTTCATCGGTAGAGGAAGGAAATGGTGTTCTTCATTTCCATAGTTATGGAGTAAAAGGGATTGTCCTTGGCTCCTTCCTTAAAGGAAAGGTGTCAAAGATGAGAAGGAGGATACAGGTAGTACTAGAACAGATAACATGGATCCAGGCAGACTTTCTGTCACTATGGAGACTGCAGCAGTCTTCAGGAATAATTTGATCCTGGCTTGGGCAGATGGATAAACGACCGCCTGTGGCCCTTCCCATCTCCTTTACTGTATTCTGTATTTATAGGCATCATGGAAAATAAGAACTTTGAGAAGGGATTTGAAAGAAGATAATTGGGTAACTTTGAAGTGCTTGTGTGAAGTTCATGCTAAATGTGAAGCAGAGGGCTGGAGAAAGCACGTAAGTGTGTGGCTGAATATTCAGCAAGTGGATATATAAGAGGATTTCCATTCCTTTAAGCATTCTATTGGTTGCTCCATTCAAACTGTAGATGAATGCAAGTACTCCTTCCCTAAATAATTGTTTTAAGATATAGCTGTGACTGATAGAATGTGCAGTCTTTAAAATATTTTTCCATGAAGAATTAGGATTTTGTAGTTTGTGGTTGAGGTGATGCCCTCTGAAATAAAAAGTGTTTTTTTGTTTTTTGTTTTTTTTTTTAACTGATACTTATTATTTAACCCTTTCTAAGTTTGCAGGTGTATTACTTAGATTCATTTCTTTCTATCTGAGCAGAGGTACTTTACAGCTCAACAACCACAATTAATGATTCAAAAAATGTTGTGTAACAGCTTCAGAAAATACAGTTCACTGAGTCTCTTATTAGCAGTGATAGGCATACTCACTTGTATGGTAGAATGCTGTGTTTCAAGTTCAGTTTTGTACTTGTTATTCTGTTCCTTCTTTTAGTGGCATCTATTCCCTTAACTTTACATGTACTGTCTGCAAAGGTCATCCTGTCCTATGAGGACAAGTCAGTTTTTCCCTTGACAGCGTTTCAGAGTTCTCCTCTGCAAAGACCATCATTCCCTCCTCTGGTCCCCGACCCAAACCCTTACCAGGCAGAAGGGGAGGGCAGGAAACCGGATGGTGCAATGGCATCTCCTCTTAACCCTTAAACCAATAAGCATTTTCCAGGTGCAAGCACTGGTGCTCCTAAATTTGAATATTGTCTCAAGCCAATAAACATTGTAACTAGAGTGAGAGTTTTGCATCCAGAAGGTTTTCCAGTAATAAAAATAGCTTCCCTTCTTGATTTATCTTAGTGTCCTGACACTCCAGGAACTGAGATAAACTTAAGAATATCCTTAAGAGGTAGATAAATGTACGTGAATTAAGATCACAAATATCTGCTTTGAAATTGCCAACCTAATCTGCTCTAATTAGTTTCCTTAGTTCATATTATACTTTCCTTGCAGCCACACTGCTTTTATTGTATTAATGATAATCATATAATGTTGCGGATAAGGGATCTTGGTTTAGGCACAATTATCCCTAATCAATGGATATTTGCATTACTGGGATCCCATCTTCTCCCACAAAGTGTTGTCCCTCCCATTCTGCAATGCTCTTGGCCAGGTAGGTTTGCCTTTTTAGCTTGGATCGAACTCTGCTCCTGAAACCATTTGTGTCACCCTTGACTCCTTCCTTAATACCTACTCCTCCCTCCCATGCTTTCTTTTCCTTCCTGCTCTTTTTTTTTTTTTTTCATAAAGATCTCACAAATTTCTCATATAGAACATAGAGAAGACTTCCTTTTGTTATCATCCATGTAAGAGCTTACAAGGCACCAAATTTTCCATTCAGTCCAAAATTTCAGTCAGCTTCCGTCTTACCATCAAGAAAGACAATCATAGAAAACAGGATTGGAACAGGCCTTCAGGAGCCTCTGAAGCCCTTCAGAGAACTCTGTAGATCTTTCTGCTGCACCCTACTTCCCTCACATGCCAGGTGTCATAAATACTAGCCACCTCTTCCTGGGTTTTTACTCTGTTTGGTCTGGCCACACATACACAGAGTACATAGGACCATGGATACAGGGTATAGGTTTTAATCCCTGATTTGGCATAGATTTTAACATACATATCCAGCTTTGAGTTGGCCTTGGAGAGCAAGGCACATACTGAAGAACCCAGTAGAACCGACGCTTAGCAGAAATAGTTCACTGGCTCACTGAAGCTGGAGCTAGTGGCCAGTATCAACTGTGATCTTTAGGCAAATTTAATAGTAATGAATTTATGAATGAAGTAGACTGCAGCAAGTCAAACTGTTCCAGTTTTAAAACTGTCTGAACTCATGCAATAGCTCTTGTAAACCTAGGCTGACCCCAGCAGTTGCAGATGCATGAATCAGAGCTGAATCTGACATGTCCTCACAGGCTATATTTTAATGTACAATCTGCATTCTTATATAGTTGCTGGACTTTCATCTCATGTCTGCTTGTCATCTTTCAAGTGTTTATATGTCTGCAGCCTGAGAAGTCTTTATAATTCTTTTAATTCACTTTTTTTTTTTTTTTTTTTAAGGAATAAGAGCACAGGCAGATTTATTTGCTTGTACAATGAAAATAAAGCATGGCTTTGGAGTAGACTCAATACCTTAGGAACAAGGTACAGCAGAAAAAAATGTTAAATGTTTTGTGGAAAGAAGAGCAAATTCTGATTTTCTGGTTTTGGTTTATCTTCCTGAAGGATTTACTCTGATAGCTGGAGATTTATTGATTGAATCTGCATCATTCAAAGAAGCAAATGAGTGCTCTGCTGTCAGATTCTGTAATAATGTTCCATGCTGTGATTTGGTCTGTTTCAGGAAGAAAGCATCTTTTTTTAACTGTCTTGTCTTATTTGTTTTACTCCTGATGCACAGCAGTAGTACTCCCACCCTGTTTACAGCAGCACTTCAACACATTCATTGCTCAAAAGATAGAAAAAGATCAATGATAAGGGACATGCTTGTTTCATTTGTGCTGTAGATGAACTACAAGTATATAGAAAAGAGCCTCTGTATCTTGACTTCTGTTAGCCAAATCTGATCATTAGCTGAAATTCCTGGAAAACATCAGTTAGTGACTAGGAGTTGTGTGGGCAAGTGGAGGACTATGGCTTGAGTGGTCAAAACATATGCAGGTCCTGATTCTGCACTAAGCTAGACTGGAACGGCACCATGTAATTCCGGGCTTCAGTGGAGAATCCTCAGTGGAAAATACATGTTCCTCAATGGAGAGGTAAGCCCTGCATTTATAGCTGTTTTGAAATAAACAGTTACGTCAGCATAAAATTCGAGTATTAGGCAACTGAATCAACCTTTATGAATAATTTAAAGGCACTGTTTTAATTTGCCAGCAGTTGTGCCTATTTCCAAATCTAGCCTCATATAGATGCATTTCTGATCATTGTTTCTGATCTTGCAAATCTAGCAAAACTAAACAGATTGAATGCTTACTATAACCCATAAATGTCTCAATACAATGATCAGTGCCATTAATATTTTTGTTTTATATTAAGCACTCATAAAGTGTAATCTCTAACAAAAGCTTACTCCTACAAAATATTGAGGAAAGCAAAAGGCATCCTGGCTTCTTCAACTGCTTGTTATGAGAGAAAAAACATATCAGAGTCAAAAAAGCAGATTTATTACAGTAAAATAGATGCCTATATTACAAATAATGTCAAACTCACTTGGATTTGTTTTTCTTTGGTCCAGCAAAAATCATGGCCTATGTTGTAAATAGGCAAATATATAGGCAGTGAGAGACAGTTGTTATCGTAGAAAATGAACATTTGAAATTGATGACTTATAAAGCAAAGATCATTACAGCTGAAGAAGCATTACAGAATGTATTCTATAGAAGACTGTCTGCTCAATGTACCCACAAGGAAAATCAGTGCTCAAAATTGTTGAAAAAACATTCTTATTTTTCCTCACATTTCTTTTTAATGCTTAGAGATGCTTAGAAGATTTTAGACTTTTCTCAGGGAAGAGCATCTGTTGCTGTTGAGGAAAGCTGCCTGAGTAAATAAGGGGGGGCGGCTGAAGGCATCCTTTGATTCCACAGCATATGTACAACCAGGGAGATGCTGCAGAGGCTACCCCAGGCTGTCCTGCCCGCCTGCACAGGCCCCCCTCTGGAAACGCAGAACAGCTCCCAGGCTATGCACCAGCTGAGTTGCTCAGGTTCTCTAAGGAGACTGCTAGTAAAATGCTTGTAACTCCTTGCAATTGTTTTCTCAACTTGTCTTAAGAACTACGCAAGCCACCAAAGTTTAGCACGGTGTGAGCCCAACACTGGATTCTTCTTGACTTGTGCCACATCACTAGCAAGGGGAGAACAAATATAGGTCTGAGAGTAATGCGCTTTAGGTTATTTTACCAATTAAGGATGTGACCCAGTGTATTCAGATGTATGCCTTGCCTATTCAGTTAAAACTCTTTTGTATTTAACTGCCCACTTTTTCCATTTTAGACTCTCTCACTTCAGTGCATCACTTCAATATTCTCTGCTTTGGGGTTCACTAGGAATTTTTTATATTTGCAGAGAAGGTGGTTGGCTCCTGCATCTGCCATGGCACAGTAGGACAGAGAGGATATTCCTAATGATCTATTCTATTATTAGCATAACAAGTACTAGCGTTTGAGCACCAGAAAAAAGAATCTGCTAGAATTGCCATGCATCAAACTAACAGTTTATACTAACTGTAGTGGTGTTTGCTATGCTAATACCAAAGAAAGAAGATATACTTTCTGCAAAGTTGCCGTGTTTCTGCTTAGGAACTTCTTTCCCAAGACAATATAATAAAATATTTCCATTTCAAGTGAGACTCTGCAAAGTTGCCAAAAGCAAAACCGCTCACCCTTCCTTGTGTTCATTTCTCAGTTTCAGCTTGCCAGCAAGAGACTAGGAGAAGAGCATGTAATGCTCTACTGTAATTACAGAATAAAATACTATAGAGGCTGATCAGTACTCAAAAATCATAGCAATCTCCTAGCAGGTGGCCTGAGATAAATTTGGAAGGTTGCATCCAGAAAATTCAAACAGTGAGAACAAGATAAAATAAGAGGCTGTATTTCTGTTGAATGTCCCACCAAGAGAATGACTGAAGGAAACTCCGTGATGTTTTCTCTGGCCCTTTACTTTCGTCATTCTTATGTTCTTAGTTGTGAATATGCATAAGACATTCATGTGCAAAAAAAGCAAGACAGGAAAGAGACCTTTAAGCATGCTGGGAGGCCACACTTACATGATGGGAGATTGCATGGTTTCAGCCTGACCCATTGTTTTTATATCAAGAGGTTTCAACTCCTAGATCCTTCATGAAGTTTGATTATTTTCTTTCAGTTCTGTTCATTATATAACTGCATTTCAGAATTGCCTTTATGCAACTAATATTGCAGGAATTAATTTCCATTTGATTAACAGTGTCTATAAAATGCTACTTCTTCAGCTTAGTACCCAGCACTTGAAATTGTGAAACTGAGCATTGTGAACCTAGATGGATAGCAATATCCTAATTTCTGTGTAAAACTCTATGTGTGCATTTGCACAAATAAATAAAATGAGCTCACTCAAAAGGGAAGTATAAGTCAACAAAACAAACCAAGGCACAATGCTAAAACCAAACCAAGCTATGCCCTGCCCATGTATTCCAAAATCAGTCTTTTCAGCATCTCTGAGTAGCTGAGAATAATTGAACTTGCAGTACCTTTCTGGTTTCTGTTTATCTTAGAAGACCAGAGAAGAATTAGCTTTCTTTTCAAACAGGCAGAGAACATCTTAAAATAGGCCATTACGTGGCACATTGAACTCCTGTGCCTATCTTCAGATGGCTAACAATGTTATTTATTACCTGATTACTGGAAAACTGAAGCTCTTTGTTTATGTTCATGTTCCGTATATGTAGTTTCTTCAGTGTGGTTAAAATGGGATGATTTTGTCTCTTCCAAGTGGCATCTTTCTGTTTGTTCCCTACTGTCCTAATCAATGGCCTGTTGGACACACAAAAATTTTTAGAAGTAGATATTTGCAATTTGTATTCTTGCATATGAGAATGAGCTCATGCATATTGGGCTTGAAGGAAAATAAAAAGGACAGTAAATACTTCAACAGAACATAGCACTTTATACAATGAATCTCTCTTAGTAATTTTTGCTTTATTTACACAAGTATAGTGCAGTATTCTATGTGCAGACATAAATACAGGTATCTGATCATTATCCCTGACCTTCAGATTTCTCCTTTTATATCTCCATTAAGTGTCAATTTTTACTAAAGCATACTTTGCAATTAAAAATTTATTGCTTAAATAGAACAGGCAGCTTCCTGCCTAGCTCTTAATTAATCTTTATTTAAGACACTTAAATATTTATAGTGACTTACTTCTTTTTTTTTATTATAAATACTGTATTGATTCAAATAACTTTTATGTTTCTGAAGAGTTTTCACTTTTACTGCAATAGGTACTCTTAAAAAAAAACTGGCATCTGTCTCAATCCATAGACTGCGATGCTGTTATAGCTGTAAGTACAAGGATATAAGGTTTAGTGCTGGTAATTTGTTGCAGAGAGGGTCAGATTTCCCTTAGGCCTCATTGCCCCTCCATCAAAAGTGGAATAAAGCCTGGGTAAACTATTGCTGTACCTGCTAGATATAAGCAAGGTCCAACTAACTTCAGTTTACACATACTGCACAGCTAAGGGGCCAAGCAGTTGATCTATGGGCTTAACTCTTTGCCTGCATTAGCACAAGCTGTGCCAGAGAAGCACACTGCTCCCCTGAAGGACAGCAGCAGTGAGCACCATTGGGTTTACGCTGCACCAAGGCACAATGTTTCCTTGCTCTTGTGCCTCATGTAGGCCAATGTCCACCATCTGCACTGAAGATTGGGTTGTCCTTCAACCACTGACCCACCAACTGCCTGTACTGCAAACCCCTCAGCTCAGCCCCCAAGATAATTTTCAGACTTTCTCAACTCTTCTGAATCCCTGCTTATCCTGCAACTTTTTCTGAGACTTCCTGGGCTTCAAGCCATCAGCTGAGCTGTTCCAGCACGCAACCTTTCAATTCCCACAGCTACTCAGTATTTTTGGTAATGATCTGGCTGATGGAAGATACTGTGCTTCCTCATCTTATAGACAAACTCACCCTTGAGCAGGATGACAGAAGTTGGCCAGCAGTAAGTCCGCAGATCCCTGTCTCTGACCTCCTTTCCTTCTGTAGACAAGACTCATTACTCTGCCTATCACCTTTTCTTTTTTGTCCGTTTCCTCTTAAGCAGAGATAGAGACAGTCTTGGAAGGCAAGGCAAGCATAATTTCTGCTAGGAATCCCATTTTCATACTCTAACACCAAACAAACAGCTTTGCTGTTGAACAGTGAGATGCAGATGGGAAGGGAGTAGTTTAGGCTCACGGCCAGGGACTTAACAACCAAGCAGGATTCTGCCTCCTGTATTCCGCGGGAGGTCACAGTTAATGATCAAAGAGGACCCACTGATCTTCACTTAAGAAGGTCACAATCTGTAAGCAATGGAAATAACTGTGGCTTTCTTTTTGGCATAAGGAATAGTACTATAAACTTCTGCGTTGCAAGTTAAATTATGGAAACGTCACTGTGCTTGTGCATAGCCAAACTGCCTGTGCCAATAGGATACACCACAGTGTTCTGGGAAACAGCAGGTAAAATTGCTAAGCTGATATGAGAAAACTGAAATCTAAATTGCAGTACAAGCAAATGACCTGCTGCTATAAACTGTACCCCTACAGATTTGCTTACTGATTGCAATATGCTATTCATTGTTTGTGTAAACTGTAGATTGATCAAAATTATTTGTTTCCATTTATATCTTGTTGAAAAACTATGGGAGATCACTGTTTGAAGCAGATTTGTGCCAATCATTCTCATATGTAGAATGAGAAAACTGAATACATACTATTCTTGTAGCTTTCAGATGAGTTATTTAACTAAAACCATGGCTGAAAAGGTGGGATTTTTCACACTGTTTAACTGAAAATACTTAGTGTAGCCAGGGATCAATATTGATGCTTGGATGGATGAAATTACATTTTAAGTATTGCAGCACTGAGTAAGGATAAAATCACAGTATAACCGGTAATGTGTGATATGCATAAGGGATGCCAGCTGCCCACATTAAGTGACATTTTGATCATCTTAATCATGTGAATAGCTTCATGGATGTCTCTGAATGAGATTCTTTTCTAATGTAAGGCCATTGATTTCATACATAAGTGAAGTGGAATTGTGCTCACAGGCTCTTATAATATGGTATGTATCCATCCACAGTAGTTCTGGAATAAAAATTGTTGATTACATTGATATTATGTTAAAGATTTTTCTTTCCAGTAAATGTGTATCTCCTATATGGTTAGTTCCCTGTGCAAATTTTTATGTTTGTAATATGATTGTTTGGTTTCTCTTTGCTATAGAGAGTTACTTTAGTGGGCATCATTTTTGTGATGTAAGCAGTAACTTTCAGCAGTTCACAGCGAGACTTTTCTTCTCAGTTGCCTCTTGACAGCATCACCTAACCTTAATTCCAGAAAGAGAGTAGTTTAGCAGATAATGCAATACCCTGAAGGTTAAGCAAGCCTCACCTATGTGATGTTGTGCAAATTATGTCATTTCTCTACCCTTACCTGTTAGAGATTTGTCATGTCTATCTACAGTGCACAGTATCTAGGATAGCTGATGTGAATTTTATTTCTAGTTCTACCACCTTCACTGCAAAGGCTTGAGACAGGTGGTTCAACCTTTTTGTACAGTCTGCATAATACTGCTTCTCACCTAGGAAAGGATTTTTATACCTACTCTTGAAGAAAATGACAACTCTAGAAGTGCTTAATATGTCCCCTGAACAATACACCACAGCAAATATGCAAGTATTTTCTCAGTTGAGATGTCATATTAGCTAGACACAATCTCTCAGTTTCCCTGTTCTGAACCATTACTGATCAATGTCTGCTGCATAGAGAAGAGGTTATCTGCTACTGTGTCAGTGAGACAACCCTTGTTCTTTGTTATCTGCAGTTTTCCCTAGCTGTCAGTCCAAGCCTAACAAACAAAGATACCATGCTGACCACCATGCTCTTTTTGTTCATCCACCACAAAGCAATGCTTACTAACTGTGTAACGTTCACATATATCTTTGTGTTGCCTGTATCCTTATGAAACTAAAGTGAGGCAATTAGAAAAGCTACAGAATGAATCTTGCATCCTGACATATCAGAACAATCTTCAATACAAAAACAACTTGCTACTGGATGAGATCGCACAGTGTCTGCTGACTAGGATTACTCATGTGCTTACTGATTTTGGAGTATTGCTCAAAGTGGAAGAACAGCACATCACAAGCACGCAGTAGATTTCTCTAGCACAGCAGCCATGAAAAATCTCAGTGTTTTACCAGCAGTTGGGACCAACTGAACAATCATTATTGAATTAAGAAGGTGACAGGTGGGGGGACTTGAAATCTTTTCCCTCTTGTCATAGATACTGTGGTATTGCCTGTCTGTCTAAATGAAAGAACAATAGGGAAGCCTCAGGGCAGACTGTCTGCTTCCCCTCTCTTGGGCAGTCTGCTTTTCTTCCTTCTCAGTGTATTAGAGGTGGTTGATCCATTGTAATGCAATGTCAAAGGCCTTTGAGACTTAAAAAAATGTTGTGTGTGTGGTATTGGAGGGGTAAAGAAAAAGCATTGACCCTACCAGATGTGATCATTTCAGGTGGCACGGAGGTTTAAAGGAAAAACAGAAAAAATAATGTACTTATATTGCTTAAAGCAAATGAAATAACTCCACATGGTTTTCCAAACTTAGAACAAATATAATAAATCTAATTGGTTATCCCCCTAGCTCTTTCACTCAAAAGTCCTTCAGTAATATGACATCCTTTGCATTAAAAATTACATGTTGGTCACAGCAAATTTGTTTCCTTGTAGATTAAACTGATTCACTACTGCTATAACATTTCTGTTAAATGTCTGTTAGAGCCTAACAGCTATTTGGTCTGATGACATTTCAATTCCTTTTATGAAGTATTGAGAAATATTTACTTATAGTTGTGAGGAAGTGCTTTGGTTTGTTGAATGCTTTGTACTCATGCAAACAACAATATCCAGGTGCAAACAAACACAGTAGCTAGTCACTATTTGTTATTCAGTCATTGCTTATTCTCCTGTGTCTATTTTGAAAGTTGTTGTAATCTGTTCAGTAAGCAGAAACATTATTATTACTGTGAGGTGGCCATTCATGAACAATATTATTCCTCCTGCACCATAAGGCACGTAAGGCAGAAGTCAAAACAATTATTAACAATGCAGAGCCAACAGCAAATGGCTCACAAACAACCCACAGGCTAAAATGCTTTGTCCAAATAATTCAGTGCATAATTAACAGACGCATTGGCAGAAATCTGCTCATTAACAACTTGCAAGCAGGAAGTAGTGTTGGATAATGTTTTCACAAACTGGCTGCAGTAGATGTAGTAGGAAAGTATGGTTGCATCCTCATGCTCACTGAGAACAAAGTCGTTCCTTGTCTATATAGGGACTGCTCACGGCAGTTCAGATTAAGTTCACTGAAGGTATGAAATTCAGGTGTGTAATTGAGGTGCACCAAATCCAGTATGGATGCTATGGAAAGCAATGTGGCATAAACATACTGCCTGCTCTAAGGATGTGGTGGGGTAGCCTTGACCAACCTCTCACTCCCCCTCCTCAGCAGGACAGCGGTTGAAAAGAGGATGAAAAAGCTCATGGGTTGAGATAAAGATAGGGAGATCACTTACCGATTACCATCACGGGCAAAACAGACTCAACTTGGGGAAAATTAATTTAACTTATTGCCAATTGAAATAAATCGAGACAGTGAGAAACAAGAAGACAAACATTAAAACGAGACCTTTCCTTTCCCCTTACCCAGGCTCAGCTCCACTCCCTCACTCCCATCACTTCTCCTCCCACGCCAGCAGTGGAGTTTTGGGCAGTACAAAGCACCTTTAGTCATTACAACGCGGCTTCTCTCTGACACTTCCCTGCTCCAGCGTGGCCTCTTTCCCACGGGCTGCCGTCCTTCAGGAAATGCCCACCTGCTCCAGCACAGGAGCACCTATCCAGGGGATATCTGCCCCAGTGCCTGGAGCACCTCCTCCTCCTCTTCCTCTGACCTCAGTGTTCCCTCAGCTGTGTCTGATTCTTGTTGTTCCCCTCCTCCCCTTCACCCTGCCTGGGCATCAGTTTGCCCTTCCTCAAACACTTCCCCGAGGCACCGCCATCTTGGCTGCGGGGCCCAGCCGTGCCCTGTGGTGGTCAACACGGGGCAGCCCCGGCCTCGCCTCATGCAGCAGCCCCGCAGCCCCCGCTGCCAGCGCCTGGGCACCCACACCCCATGCAAAGGATTAAGCTACCACAGATTGAATATGTGTTTTGTTTTCTTCTGTTTTGTTAGCCCTTAATTTATTTGCATTAATTTCATGGTTTCTTTGACTACTCCTGTATTCCTGAGTGTCCCTTAAGACAATATTTACTCATCTCTAAGAGCTCCGAACCATCAAAAATTAAGGCCAGGGCTACGCAAGAAGCTGTTGGTGCACGGTTGTCATCTGAGGTGTGCGTATTACAGGGCTGCGTTGCCAGTACAAGGTTTAACATCGATTCTTGTACCAATGGGAACCCCTGTTGACAAGGTATAGTTCGTATCATTTGTAGACCTGGTACAAATTACAAGAAAAAGTTGCTTTTTTGCTAAGTTTAAATGGAGGTGGGTGTGTGAGACTAACATGGGGGGACTAGCATGCCTGGCAGACGTAGCTGTAGTTTGCAGGTGCCTGTAAGCTGCCTCATTTTCCCTGCAGGGGTTCCAGCTGACTTGGAGTCTGTTCTACACTGTAAGGTTCAATTCTTCTGATGCACTCTGGAAGCAGTAAACAGTTGTAAAGGTAACTGAGCCAGCGTGGTCTGTTGTGGTCACACACACAGCAGGAGCACTTTTCTTGTTGACTCAGATATACGAGTATATTTGCTCCACAAGCAAGCATTTCTTGGGCTGCGCTTCAGCTACCCCAGCAGGTCCACTTCGTGCCAGAGTAGTAAAACCACCCTGGGAAAGGCTTTGTGGTTTCCTGTGCCCCCAGTAAAAGCTGACTTTTATGGGGGTGTTTGTCAGCCAGTCAGGGACTTGGATACCTTGCTCTAGACCAAGAAAACAGCTCTGCTAGCTGAAATGCCAGCATAAACACATTAGCATCCTTGGGCTTGTGGCAGTTTGGTTCTGTGCCATTAGAAATGGTTCTTCTGGCTTGTGTGGTTAGCCTGAATGGAGTTACTGTGTGGACAGACATTGGGGTAAGCATATGCCTGCGTAAGGAATTCTTTTGGCTTGGCCAAAATACCACTTTCATGTTAACTTACTTAAACTGTTGAAGAAAGTTACACAGACATACTTATTTGGATGTAAACTTCATTTGTTTCCCACTGGTTTTGAATGGTTGTCATTTCTCTATATGAATTTCAAAAGTATTAACTCTTCCAAAGTGGATATTTAGAAATAACATTTTCTGCAATACCTCTTCTTAGTTTCCCTTTTTTGTTCTTTGTTTGTTTGTTTGGTTTGGTTTGGTTTGGTTTTTTTTGGTCAAGGCTCTCAGGAACTGTCTCAAATTTAGTCCAAATATGTCATTTCAGATTGGCTTAAATGTATCTGCAGAGGGGCTTGCATATCATTTTAAGTTCGAACAGTGCAGCCTACTCAGGCAGGCAGTCATTAGGCGAGGGTCTTCTGAGAAGCCCCAGGTTTGGCATCCGATTGCTGTTGAAGGTTAAAGAGATTGATACACAAAACTCCTGTCTTATGGAAGAAAGTGACGATACTGCCTTTCCTCCCCTCTAAATGAAAAGCAGTCTCTGTTGTGCAGTTAGTGATCTTCATCTTAACTGTTTAAGCTAATTCGTAAGAGAGGAGTAGAGAGAGATTTTCCAGACAAATGCATAGACTTAGGATATGTGGAATTGTCACTTTCAGTTTATCGTAGTGATAAAATGAGATTACTTTTAGTGAATAAGCAACGTTGCTTTAACTCTGCATCCTTCATCTGATGCTGTTTCATAAAAGACTTTACCCTGCTCACTGTCATGCTACATATGAAGAGCTTGCCAGTCCCACTGCGCAGTGGCTTGTACGGAGCGGCTGGTGCTTCCTATGAGATTAAAGGCTATATTCAGGAAATGTCTTTATAACAATGTGATGAAAATGTTCTGACAGGCTTTAGCTGACTAGATCTCTGGTCGTGTGGGCCGCACCTAAGCTGTGGGGTAGGTGTACCCAGTCTTGGTGGCCCAGTTCACTGAACTTTGGTTGATATCACTGCCCCTTCCTGCTATCTGCCCATGTTATTTTTCAATGAAAACCAGCATGTGAGAGAAGGGATGGGGCAGAGCTTGGTGTGATCTCAATAGCTGGGAAGTGAACCTGGACTTGGGCCTGAGGAAGATCTTCCTCCAGAATGTTTTGTTTTGTAATATTTATTCAGTGTCTGGGATGAAAAAGGTTTGCATTGCTTTCTAAAGTTTATAATATCTTGAAAGCTGAATATGTCATGCCAGCCAAAGCTTACTTTGTATTTTGGCCGTTGTTGTAGATGGGATGCTGGCTTAGGTAGAAGGATCTTGTTTGACCTAGTGTAGCCGTTTTTATTTACTCATTTAAGTAAGGTGCCAGCACACTAAAAATTATCATGGTTCTGTACATTATCATTATATTATTTTTTTGTTTCCAAAATAATGGACTCGTAAGATCCCCCAAAATAAACACCAACACTTCACTTACTCTAATTATCCTAGGGTGTGAAGCTGCACAAGGGAACCAGGGAAATTAGGAATTTTCTGCCCTCAAAAAGTTCCTTGCATTTTTGCTAAAGACACAAAATGCTTTCTAACACCTGTGTGTTACAAGAGATCACTATGAGCTGTATTTGAATGAGACCAAAGGGTAACTTCCCTTGGTATCATCCCAGAGCACTCTGTAATTCTTCTTAAGCTGAAGGCTTACATTCTGCATCTTTGTGTAAATACAGAGATTGGTGATGTTTCTTTTACCACCTCAGTGAATTGCTGTTTGAACTCTGCCCGTGTACGTGGTATCCACCACATCCTGTGGCAACAAGTTCCACTATTTGATTATGATCTTTGTGGAAAACATCCTTTCTTGTTTTTGTTGGTTTGTTTGTTTTAAACTTTCTAACTGCTCACTTTATTGGGACCACCGTGCTTCCTATATTATGAAAGACAGTGAAAAAGCATTTCTTATTCACTTTGTCAGTACTGTTCTTGATTTTATTAGGCTCTGTCACAGTGTTTTCCCTCAGTTGTTCCTCTTCCAATATGAAAATCCTAAAGCTGTTTTTTTTCTTTCCTAGTATAGAAGCCACTACATATCTTTGATCATCCTGTCACCCTTTTCTTTATCCTCTGTTCCTACCCCGTCCCTTTCGAGATGAGATGACTGGAACCGTATTCTGTATTCAAACTGTTGGGTGGGCAAAGGATTTATAAGGCAGCATTATCATGTTTTCTTCTGCTGTGTTCTCTGTTCTTTTCTTAATATTTCATAATATACCATTTTCTTTTTTCGACAGTTGCTGAGAATTTAGGTGACATTTTCATAAAGCTATTTCCAAGCTCTCTTACCCAAGCAACAGTTAATTTCACTGTGTGTTTATAGATTTCCCAGGGTCCAG
Source organism: Chauna torquata (assembly GCA_013399475.1). Taxonomy (NCBI): domain Eukaryota; kingdom Metazoa; phylum Chordata; class Aves; order Anseriformes; family Anhimidae; genus Chauna; species Chauna torquata. Next base: position 57,188 of record VXAL01013492.1, on the reverse strand, counting down.
GTATGAGACCTTAGTTACTTAGCCATGAAAACAAGGCTAAATTACAAGAGTGTTTTAGGCTATAAACATGATGATTGTTAGTAGAATTTAATATTTGCTCAGTTCTACTGGCAATTTTGCATTGTTCTGGATTTTATCATTCTAGAGATTTCTCACAGTAAGTATGTGAATCAGTGTGAATGTTTCCCACAGACCCCATCTGTTTAGCAGGTCGGTGATAATTTTAACAGAACATAAATTTTAACAAGAAACTCATTCAGAAAATTTCATTCAATGAGTTTTATCTAAGATGGTTTTTGCTAATTTTGCCACTGTAAGGGTTATCCTGACTAAAAACAAAAGAATCCAAAGAAAGCCTTAATCCTTTGCTATACTAACTTGATGGAGAATTCATTCCGTAGTCTTAAGTATCAGATAGAGATGCATAGCCCTTCAATTTCTTTTGACAACTGACATGAGCTATTACTATCATAATGGCTGCTAGGATGGAGTTCTGGAGCTGAAATTAAGTAAATCACTTCAGGATTGTTAAAGCCTAGCTGCAAAAGAACTTGAAATTGTTGTTTCTAAAAGAAGTGCTGACAGAATAAATATATAAGTCAATCAGTCTCATATGACTTTAAAACACTTGCTATGTTATATTTCAATGGTTATTGTTGAAAATTCCTTTACGGGCCAAACAGACCTCAGTGTCATGTCACAAGAAAAGATTTTTTAAATGAGGATTTCAGCACTCTCCTTTCATAGAGTATGAATCTTTTTGCTTGTTAATGTAAGATCTTGTTTTCAAATATGTGGCTGTACTACACTAAAGAAACTATTTGGTTTTTGAAGATTTCCTGTTAACGTAGCTTTCTCTGAGAAGGAGTTCTGTTCCTTACTAATACTGTTTATTCCGATGCTTTCTAGGCAGTTTTCTTTGTTTTTTTTTTTTTTTTTTTTTTTTTTGTNTTTTTTTTTTTTTTTTGTCCATTCCAGTCTCAGTCCTGCTAGTCTGTGACAGATCAAAGATGGAATCGTTATTTTATTTTATAGCTGTGCTGGGCTGACCTTGGCCTGCAGCCAGGCACCCACCCAGCCATACTCTCATTCCCCCTCCTCAACAGGACAGGGGGAGAAAATAAGGTGGAAAAGCTAATGCATCAAGATAAAGACAGGGAGATCGCTTAACAGTTATCTTCCTGGTCAAAAGAGACTCGATTTGGGGAAAACTAATTTAATTTACTACCAATTAAAAACAAAGTAGAATAGTGAGAAACAAAAACCAGACTAAAAACACCTTCTCCCTACCACCCTTCTTTCCAGCCTCAACTTCACTCCAACATTCCCTGCTCCAGTGTGGGGTCTTCCATGGGCTGCAGTGTGGATATCTGGTCCTGTGTGATCCTCTCCATGAGTTGCAGGGGAACACCTGCTTCACCATCGTCTTCTCCATGGGCTGCAGTGAAATCTCTGCTCTAGTATCTGTAGCACCTCCTCCCTGTACTTCTCTGACCTTAGTGTTCACAGGGTAGTTTCTCACACATTTTTCTCAATCCTCCCTCTGACAGTTGCCACACAGCTTTTTTTTACAGTTTCTTAAATGTGTTGTCACAGAGGCTGATTGGTTCAGTTTTGGCCAGTAGCAGGTCCATTGATCCATTTGGTCCAGTGGCCAGGCCAACTGGAATTGGCTTTGTCTGGCACAGAAGCAGCTTCTGGTCTCTTGTCACAGAAACCACCCCTGCAGCCCCACCGCTAACAAAACCTTGTCACATAAACCCAATGCAATAGCAAAGGATAGTGACACTAGTGAAAGAAGATGAAAGACACATACTGAGTTTCCTGATTTCCCCTACCTTGAATTTTATTTCCCTTTGACTACTGTCAGTGTGGACCCAACATGGTGACTAGAGCCTTCCCAATGTTTTCTGCCAATTGTAATCAATGTTGCTCCTTTAAAGCTGAGCAATTGCTATTCTGTCCAACAGCAGTGTATCTCTCTCTTTCACGGTCTGGGTAGATGGAAGCACTGATCATCTCCCAGTTTCTCAATTTCCTCAGATTTTTAGAGGTGAGATGGCTCCTTGACTCAGGCAACTATCCTGTCTGGTAGGGGTAATTAGAAATTAAGAAGTTAAACGTGAAATGCAGAATAACATCATGAGTACATAAGGACATCCTCAGCTATTAGATGACAAATAAGGAGGCCAAGTACATGAACTAGTTGAGAAGACAGCCAAAGAACTCTAGTGAATTGTTTCAAAGACATTTAAGGACATGATTTTATGTGCCTGTTTCAGAAAGGCATTACTCCAGCATATTGGTTTATTAAAACAGAAAGGAGATGGATATCTTTCATTTTCACTGTTTCCTCACAACTGGAACAGCTTAGAAATGTAGCTATGCAAGAGAATAAATTAAATCATTACTCTTCTTGTTGTTCTGATTCCTTGTGCCTGGGTTGTACTGTGCACTCCAGGAAGCCTGATCTGAGCAGTTCATCTTGTAGAAGTCCGTAAACTCTGCAGATTCAATGTTGGGTTCAAAGATCATTTTATGGGTGAATAACCCCTTAAAAAAGGAAAGCAAATTATTTTGGAGAAGTTTTGTTATAGTATGTGAATATGATAGCTAAAATAATTACTAAGTCCTTGATTATTCCTCTTTTCAGAGCGTACTCAACATCTTTAGATTTCTTCCTTGACACCACAGACTGACTGCAAAAACTGACCAACAACAGCAGGTTTTTTTAAATATCACTGGTCTTCTGACAAGTAAGTTCTTCATTTTCAGTTTTGTTTTCTCCCCTGTATTCCTGACTTGTATTTCATCTCTGTATTTATTATATGGATGGCTGTGCTCATTTCTGCGTCAAGTGCATAACATGAATGCAAATTGTATAGTATGAAAGTGAGCTTAGTCTCCTGTTTCCCAGCTAGAATGAAACCTATCAATATTACAGATGTAGTTGAGATGAAGTATAGGATCGCCTAATTATTCCAAATCGTAGTGCCAGTGGGACTGTAGTCATATCCCTGGATGTTTTAGCACTTTTTTTCTGGTAATAGGACATGGTTAAAGCCTCATCCATCGCTAGAATTGTGTGGCATTAGGATCAGGAAATGATTATCCTTTTGCAGTTGGGTTCTTCTTCTAGGGATCCTCCGGAAGTTACTCATTTTAGTAAAAGTGACCCTAAAGTTTGCCAGGATTTGCACAGATACCAAAGAGAGATCTTGCATATAATTTTCCAGTGCCTCAGATTATACTGCTACTTCAGATACAAAAAATTGAGCAAACCTTATACATTTTAAGAACAGAAATGTGCTGCCTATGGAGAAGATAGCAACAATAACTTCTTCCAAACCTTAAAGCACACGACGGCATCACACACTGAGCTTCTTCACCTGGAGTTCTGGTAATGGTTCCTTCTGCAACCCTTTTACTCTGCAAGGCATTGGGGCCCTTGGTACTGAACATTAAGATCCCCCTGCATCATTTTCAGATTCAACCACTGTTGTGGTTTAGCCCCAGCAGGCAGCTAAGTGCCACACAGCCACTCACTCACTCTCCCCAGGTGGGAGGGGTAGAGAATCAGAAAGGTAAAAGTGCCAGAACTCATGGGCTGAGATACAGACAGGTTACTGGGTAAAGCAAAAGCCGCGCGCACGAGCAAAGCAAAACAAGGAATCCATTCACTACTTCCCATGGGCAGGCGGGTGTTCAGCCACTGCCAGGACAGCAGGGCTCGTCACACATAACAGTTTCTTGGGAAGACAAACGTCATCACTCCCAGTGTCCCCCACTTCCTCCTAATTTCCCCCAGCTGTTATGGCTGAGCATGACGTCATATGGTACGGAATATCTCTTTGGTCAGTCTGGGTCACCTGTCCTGGCTGTGTCCCCTCCCAGCTCCTTGTGCACCCCCAGCCTCCTCGCTGGCAGGGCAGCACAAGAAGCTGAAAAATCCTTGGCTCTATGTAAACAC
>VXAL01013492.1:29916-52663 GCA_013399475.1 Chauna torquata | reverse complement strand
TCCTTCAGGAGCAAACTGCTCCAGCATGGGTCCCCCACAGGTGGCAGGTCCCACCAGATCACCTGCTCCTGCGGGGGCTCTCCATGGGCTGCAGCCTCCTTCAGGCCAGATCCACCTGCTCCTCTGTGGTCTCCTCCACGGGCTGCAGCGTGGAGATCTGCTCCATGGGGTACCCCATGGGCTGCAGGGGGACAGCCTGCTCCACCACGGTCCTCACCATGGGCCTCAGAGGAACTTCTGCTCCGGCGCCTGGAGCACCTCCTGCCCTCCTTCTTCACTGACCTTGGTGTCTGCAGGGCTGTTCCTCACTCCTCTCTCTCCCAGCTGCTGTTGCACAATAGGTTTTGTTTTTTTCCCTTTCTTAACTCTGCTCTCCCAGAGGCACAACCAGTGTTGCTCACTGGCTCAGCTCTGGTCAGTGGCGGGTCCCTTTTGGAGCTGGCTGGAGCTGGCTCTTATCTGACATGGGGCAGCTTCTGGAATCTTCTCACAGAAGCCATCCCTGTGGTCCCCTGCTACTAAACCTTTACCATGTAAACCCAATACACAGTATGGCAGGTTATATCAGAAAAAAAAACTTTAATACAGCTTGTTTACATAACAGTGCTTATTATCTATATCACAGCAATACCTGATTTGCTTTCGCCTTCCGGCTCTACGTTGTCTTTCTCAAATTCCCCTGCATTCCCCTAAATGTATACCTTTGGCTGCCCTTAAACCTGCTCATGTCTGTGAAGACTTGATACATCATACCATACTACCGCAAAGGTAAAATGATGTAAAATGGGAAACATGAGCATTGAAAAGGCTCTTGAGACTTTGTTTTTCTCCCACTATTTTTGCATTTCCTGGACTATCTTGTGACTATACTGGGAAATGGAAAGAGGAGCTGCTCTGATCCTTGGCTTCAATTCTAAAGGAACAAAAGGAAACTCCTTTTTCAAAAATTTTTAAGCTTTTTAAAGTAACCTACAAGTTGTTATCCCTCTCAATCTGAGTGAAGTTCTAGTTGGAAACTCTGAGACAAATATCATGATGATATCTCTCAAAAATTGTGGAGATTTTATAGAAAGGGAAAAATAAAAGTATTTAACAGTTTGGAATTCCTCAGTAAACTTAGGGAAAGGAAGCTGTAAAAAAATTGGAAAATGCTGAGAATGGTAGTATCCGAGAATAGTCTCTATGGTAAGAGGAAAGAGTTTTCCTTATTAAAAGGGCTAGCAGGATCAGGAAAATGAGAGGAAAAAAAAGCAACTTGCTCTGGAGGGTGGAGGAGGAGTATCCTTACTGTTTAGTAAAAGGAGCAGAAGACAAAGCTGCTTTCTGTTCAGGACTTGTTGAAGGAGAACCTCAGAACTTCTTAAAGTTTTCTCATTTATAAAGAATAAGGTCTGTAAGAAACTACTTCTTGAAACACATAAATATTTCTATACAATGGAGTCCAGTCATCCTAGCTTCTTAAGTAGGGGACCTTATACAGAGAAAAAAAACCATTCCCAGAGACTGTTCCACCAAAATAGCAATGAAGTTTCTCATATCACTACCACACTCCTTCATCTTTCTTTGTTGTTTCATATAGCTACTGTAAATATTATGTTATTTACTTCTTGTTGGAATGTATTCCTCTTCAGTGTACCCGATGGATTTTATGAAACTGAATGCCTAGTTACAGGCTGGCTCAGCTTTGACAGTCATATTTGATCATCCTGTGCACGATAGGTAATGAAATTTTAGGACATTATCATTTCTTGCCTGTGCATGTTTCTGAGATAAAGATGAAGAGAATATATTCATTACCTCATGTATCATAATTAAGCAAATTTAGCTACTGCAATCTCCAAAATAAAAGATGTCTGGTGTATTATTCCATATAAAAGAAGAAAAAGTGATGTAAAGAATATGCACCATTTAATAACTGCTCACATAAACTAGTGAAAATACAGGAATAAGAAACATTGGGTTTATATAACTTACATGCCTTAAATGTAATTTCATTAAAAGCTGTAGATTGCACATCTGAAATTTCCTTCTACACAAGCAGATGAAATAGTAGGATTTTTCTCAGTATCCAGTGTTTTTACAATTGCAAAATCAGCTTCTGTCTTTTTTATTGCTTGCTGGCTTGCTTGTTTTTCAGGCATTTTGCTATAAGCATGTAGCCAAACTTTTGAGTCTTTACTTGGGGTCTGAAAGGAACACAATGTCATAACTTACATATTTCTCTTCCCATGAAGTAGAAGTACTGAATACCTCATTTATTACTGAGTGATCTCTCTTCTGCTTATCTGCACTTTTGTGTGGTTCACTTTCCTATCTGGATCATCATGTATCAGAGATGTGTATAACCATACGAGTTTCCCTATTTACTTAATTGACCACATTCACTTGGATTTTACTAAAAGGAAAGACAGGCTAGAGCCAACTGCTTCAATTTCTTCTTCAATTTGTCTCTAAGATGCAGTTTTGGAGCTCTGTCCTGTTTGTCACAAAAAGCAGACAGTAAGGAAGCTGAGAGTGTTTGGCACATTATGAATCCAAGCCTAATAATTGAATTACTGAATCTCTGTGTGACATTATGCGTATCAGCAGTGTGCACAAAACTGATTTATCACTTCATCAACCCAAGAAATAAATAATAAATAGTGAGTCAATCTGGACAGAGAAAAAGGAGGTTTTCATTTTGAAATGGGGGGGCAGGGGGAAGAGGTTCCATTTGGGTTTAGTCCTTTTGATCTCTTTTAACCAATAAAGAACATTTTGTTTTGAGGCAGATGTTACAAAATCAAAGAAGGAGGAAAGGCAGGTTCAGAGAGTAGATAGAAGTAGTGATGGTCATATTTTGTAGTAGTGGCCTAGTACCTGTTTGGTCCAGGTTCAACTCCTTCCTCTACTAAGTAGTATTTGAACTCAAGTCCCTCACCTCTGGTTACAGCACCTTTCAACTGTCTTGGCTTTATGGTATTCCCAGGCAAAGTATTCATTAGAGTTTACTTTGACCTATACAATGTTCTGCTACAAAAAAAAACTTACATAATGTCAATAGAGCACATACTAAACTAATACATCACAGAAAAGAATTGGCATGAGGAATCCTAATGGAGGGAGGGCATTTGCAGTGGGTTTCAACAATGTTCACAGTTAGAGATGTTTTCAGCCTTTTTCAGACAACCTGGAAGCTGACAGAATATCCCCATCAATGAAATACAAATATGATACGAAAAGTCCAGGCTGCTTACTATAGCAAGCAACCTGGGTTGCTTGGTAACCTCAGGCCACCTCTATGAAGCAAAATAAGGAATTTAAGACGAAAGAATACAAGTTTTGTTGAGAGAAAGAAGAATTGTGTTCTAAAGAACCCTAACCTTTGAGGGGGAAAAAAAATCAGGAATCATAGCAACTACGCAACTTTAGTGAGATAATTGGTTACACAGAAGGGAGATTGTTGCTTTGGTTGTGAGTTTGGCTTTAGGGACACTGATACTAGGATACAGCATTGTGATGCCCCTGCTTTAAGACAGGGTGTTGGAAATTAGAGAGGGTCAGAAGAGGGCAACAGAAATTATTAGTACACTGAAGAAAATGTCTGCAACAGATTTGAAGACCTCTATCTGCTTTGGCTTTTTTAAAAGAATCTGAGATATAATTTGATGGCCTTATCATAGGAAAAAACAAGCAAGGAACATAACTGAAATTATCACTCTGTCTTCCTTTTGTGTGTTTACTTTTTAATTACTTTCCTGGAAAAGGGTTGGTTCCTCTCAGTTGGTATCATTAAAGTGTTTTGGTTTTTTGCCACAGTACAGCAGCTGATAATACAGACAGTGACCTCACTTGTTTGATAATCTAGACTGGGAAGTACATTATAACTCAAGTAAGAGAGACTAATTTCCTTTTACTATGTATTCTTCTTGCTTACAGTGTTGTTGATTGGCAACATAATTCCCACCGTCAAAATGGCGATGGGGGAGAAGTCATTGATCACTATAGTCAGTCCTGCACCACTGTTGTGAGAGTATCACGTACTGAATTATTTTGACTATTACTTTGTTTACATTAGCTACTTCTGTTTGGACAGGTGGAGCTATGCTAAGTTGTATTTAGGCAATTATATAAAAGCTCCTGATATGTCTGTTAAGATTCCCAATTTTTACTTTTGTTATGTTAGAAACCAATTAATGACATTTCATATTTACTACATATATATTTGTTTTATTTATTACTTATCTTAAGCTGATATAGTAGTCAAAATAACCATTCTTTGTACTGGATAAAGAGAATGTGTGTGTTTCTTTCTGTTTACTATGTCATGCAAGATTTTAGAATTAGTAGAGTTCAGCCTCTGCCATGAAGTTTTAACTACACTGGAAAATAAGCTTTTCTGCTTTTGTCATCTCTCAAGAGATAGCTTTGCGTGGACTAGCTATTGAACAGAGCTAACCTGAATAAAGTGAAGAAAATATCTTCTCTGCACCTGCAGAGGAAACTACAGCTATGAAACTTGGACTTGACACTTAGTCAGAGGCTGTTTTCTCCAGTCAATCAAACTCTCCCAGCTCAGTGGTTTGATTTTCAGTAAATCTTTACTAACAGATACGTAATACTTGAACACTGCATGCTATTTAGTGTAAATCAGTTTATGGAATTTAAGAAGTTTGGCAGTACATTATTANGAATCTAGTTAAATAATAATAATAATAAACATTTTGAGCCAAATCTATTCTTGTTTTAAAAAGCAATGCATCAATTTTTATCCAGGCTGCCTGCAGGACGGTAGAAATTGAAGCAAACAGCTCTACTTTGCATGACTATTTGCAAACTCTTGAGGCATTAAAGAATTGAAATAGTAACTTCCCTAAGGCAACAGGTGTGTTACACATAGATGTTGATTTGTTTATTCTAATGGGCATAACAAAAAGGCAAAACATTATGTACTGTGTGAAAATAAACAGAATTACTATCATAAAGAAAAAAAAATTATCTCATTTAAGGAATTCCAGAACAAGACTATATGGACACTGAGATGTAAGGGGGACATAAATATTTTTGTTTCAGTTTTTAAAGACAAGGTAGCATCCAGGCAACCTTATATGTGCCCTATTTGGCAGCGTTTTTATTAAAGAGCTAATTGAAAGCTAACTTTGAAAATGCGTGGACCTTCATCTTCCTTATATGTAATTCCATGCATGCCATTAGCAGAATTCAGTATTTTCCTAGAAATACAAGTTACACTGTATGAAGAAAAAAAAGCTAAATATGTATGTGGTCTCTGTTTTTTCCTGGAAATGAATTTTGAATCTCAAGTGCCTCTTCAGCTGCTTAATGTAAAATTCTGTTCAATCAAGTGTAATGGATTCACATTCAGATATTTTTCTCAGATCTCTAGCAGACTTTCTGCAGTATGAAGCCAAATGGCATTGTAATCTCTGTTATGGGAAAAGGCACAGGAAAATTCAGATGAATGTAGAAAGATTATAAATAAAAAAAAAGTTTGCCTCTGACCAAAAATTGCCTGGTAACAAGTGCAATTACATAGACAAATGGTGCTGATCACAACCTTCTTTCTCCACAGCATAGCAGTTGCTCAGCGTAGAACATTGCTGAATAAATAGATATTCTTTGATATTGGTAGAAATTTGCTTGCCCACAGTCTGATAGAGCACTTGTTGACTGAGCTGACAGGTATAGTAAATAAAGATCTTGGCTATGAGAGATGGTGAGCACCCGTGACACCTGTCTTTGCCAATTCTGAGTTTTCCAGGTAAGTGCATGAATAGAAAGGAAGGGTCACAGTAGCCTGGCTTTGGGGACAGCAGAGGGGACAGCTGAATGAGATTATCAGTTTTAGGGAGCCTCTAAAGAGACAAGAAACACCAGTGGCCCTTGACACAAAAAGGCAGAAATTCATTCCAGTTCAGGTGCGCTAACATTGTATTTGGGGGTTACCTTTCTCTTTGGAGACTTGGTGGATAATGCCATCCAGAGTGGATATTGCCCATCTTTGCTGCTGGCACTCAGTGGTGAACCCATGAGTGGCACCATCCACCCTGCGACTGTGCAAGGCTGCATCACATCTCCACCTTTCTCCACAGAAACATGACTGTGGCCCCCGGCCAGGGTTTGTGCTGTGAACAGGTAGTATTTGGGCACTGGGGGACAAGCACTGTCCACACCTGCTGGTCATGCAAATGTAAGTGCCTGAGCCACAGTGCAGTGCAAGGGACCATTTGCAGAGGGTGCTCAGGATGATACAAGGAGATGGAAGGGCAGGTCCTGCTGGGCTGTCGGGTGCCATAATCACCTCACTAATCCTCACAGTCTCTCCTCCAATGCTCAAAGATCACATGGACCCACATCTTTCTAACTTCTGCCGTATAACTAAAGCGCCTGTCTTAAGAGAGAGCATCACCTCAGGCTCTTCTTCCAGTTAGTAAGAGTACTGAGTGGGCAAGACTTTGAGTCACCCTTGTCCATTTAAGATCTGAGTGGGCCTCTGGAGGTGTCTGTTTCTCTCCATTGTCAGCTGAAGGCAACTGTTTTCCTCATTTAGGAGCTGTGGTTAAGTACATAAAGGAAGGAAGCATCATTGTGAACTTCTGTTCTCATTCTCATAAGTGAAATGAGTGAACTCTGCTCCTTACAGCACCCAGGCTGCTGCTCCTATGTCTCCTCTCCTGTTCTCCACCAGACAGGGGGAGCTGCGCACAGTTGCAGGGGCATTTCAGTCACACACGGACATACAAATTGTGGATGCTCAGCAGCAGCCCTTGTAGTTATTGCAGAAGCCTGGCTGAGGAGAACCAGGGTCTGTAGGGTCACTCTGCACATCTCAGTCCTTTGTCTGCAGAGTAGGCTAGTGCTGCATCACCTACGTAATTAAAAATAGAAGAAACCGATGCCGTTGCAGCTGGGATCCCTGGAGTTATGTTGTATGTCTGTGACACCCTGCCTCCGGCAGCTCCCCTGGGGCCCTGCCCTCAGTGAATGGCTCTGGCAAAGGGCTGCAAATTCCTGACAGCCCAAGGAATTTGGGACAGAGAGTGAGTGTTTAGTGATTTTTTAAGGAGGAGTGCCCCTTCCGAACTATGATTTCCACATTCTGACATGACATGGCAGGTGTAGTCTAGCTAAGAGCAAGTTTAGCTAAATGCAGTCATATGTAGCTCAACATGGATATTATTTTTGTATTGTAGTACTAATAACCAACTAAAAGTTAACACTTACTAGGCAGATACAGACAAATTCTTTGCCTGTCTTGTCAGGGTACAAATGGGTGAAGATCCAGAAGTACTGTTCATTAGGAGGGAACCAAGCCATTTAATTGTCCTAAGTAAACTGTCTTCCTGTTTTTCTTGTTGTTTTATTATTATTATTATTATTAATTTACTAATGGTTGTTTTCCTACTATTTGCTGAGCTTTATATATCGCAATAAAAGTGCAGACCATCTCTCTCCTGGCTTCATCAGGCTTGGGGAATTGAGGGGAAAAAAGGGAAAAGAAAATATGTCAATATAATGACTATAATACCAAATTATTTTATGCTGCAATAAGGAGTTTAAAAAAAAAAAAGGAAAGAAAGAAAGAAAAGAGAGGGAGAAGACTTCAATGCTATTTGTTTTGTAATAGAAACTTCCCTTTTCTTCTCTATTGTACTCCCATAAAGGTCTTATTCAATGTATTCAGTCCTAACCAAAAGGTCACTGTTGTCCTACAACAGAGTCCTCCCTCCCCTTCCTGGCACTTCTGGATGCTGTGAATAGAGATTTCTTTCTCTGAGGCTGAGCCCCATCAGCAGGAAGGTGCACAGGGAGCAGCTGACTGTCACCCTCCCCTCCTGGAGGTCGAGTGCATCACCCCTGGGTGCTGCACAGATTGTGTGAGAGGGAAGGGCAGTCACACCAGACCTCCTGGCTCTGCTTAGCGTCCTCATCAGCCATTCCACCACATTGTGTTGTTAATTTAAATGAATTCAGTCTCTTTGAGAGATAGTTCCTCTAGACAGGTGATTTTTAGTTTTATATTGAATTTCTCAGCCCATTTTTTTAATGTTTGTGTTTGTATATGCATTTTTCACTTTGTGGACTCTCAACTTTGACAAGGGGTTGATGAAGTAACATATCCTGGAATATCAAGTAGTCAAATGGCTGCTAACTCCAACTGAATTTTGACACCCATAATCACAGTAAATAATGTGTTTAATCTTAGTTTTGTCTTATGGTATTCAGTGGGAGTTCTTACAGAGTGACATTCAACTCTGTATGAGTAATTCTCTCCCTGTGCTTCTTTCTGTAGGGATGTGCAAGAAGGCTGCTGCCGTTCCAGCTTGTGTTGTGAAGAAATAGGAGGCAAAATAACTAGTACGAAAATCAGAGAAAGGACTCTATTGTAAGGCTACTCAGCCCTTTGCTTTCGCTGGTTTGGGAGTGGAGACCTTCCACTTCCACTAGATGGATGGGGTCTGAGTAGAACAAAGAGGAGTGGACTGAAAACTAGAGGAGGATTTGAGCCAGAGGAGGAAAAGACAGCCTCAGACCCCATGGCAGAACAGTTTGCAAGACTGCCTGTAGTGTGAGAACTGGCTGTGAGGGCATAAGGGGGTGTTTTTCTGCCTTGTTGTGCGTTCTCATACTTCCTAAATTAAACCGTGCCTACGTGCCTTTAGAAGTGTCCCTCTCTCTTTGCTTGCTTATAGGAACTCAGACCAGCTCCAATATCTTGCTATTCACAGGAAACAGTAAAGATACTTGAGGGAAAAAAAAAAAATCCCCATTTACTTGAAGGCAACAGCTCAGAGGGGATAGACTATAAACAGCGCAAAAGAAATCCTTAGAGAGTCTAGCTGCCAATGCTTATCTTACCTTTGCTCAGTGTGTGCGAAGTGAGATCTGGGGCAAAGCTGGAAACACTTAAGAGACAGAGCAGAGGGTGCACATACAATATCAGCGCAATCCCTGCCAAAACTCGTCTGTATTCTGAGTGAGGAAGTAGTGGAGTTCCCGAGGAAAAAAATAATAATACTTAAATAGCAATGTGGGAAACAGCTACACCAATTTAATTGTAGCATTTGAAAACATCCAGCATCAAATAGACAAGCAGCCTCAGAGGTTTCAGGTTGAGGATTTGAAAGTATGATGAGATTGCAAATAATCTGTAAATGTTTTCTCAACTGTAATGTTTGTTAGCCTTAGTTATTGGTGATATTTTTTGTGTAATGCCATAGAAAAGAACAGACTAGAGACTCCTAAAAGATGACTCTTGAGAGGCAGTGAGAGTGTACATAGCAAAATGACCAGGAAGAAACTAGATCAGTCCCCAGCAAATTAACAATGTGTATTCATTATGCTTGTAATAATGATGGTATGTTTTATAACGTTACACTTAAGCAATTGTAATTTCAGTTTTATGAAGCAAAAAGTGCAGTCTCTAAGATTTAACTTTTAAGTAGTGGATTTAATTGACATGGCTTGAAAAATATTAATGGCTATTCATTAGTAAGTATTGTCTCTTCCCTTATCCTACATGATTGTTTTAATTTAAAGTTGCTCTCTGCTTTGTGCATAGAATTATTGACAAAAATGTATCTTTCTTCATCAAATGATTAGCTAAATCATCCTTTTATTTACAAGCAGTGCTGTGTCCCTGTGCCCTAAATCTTGCTAGTTGGAGGAGTGGGAGGGAAAGCAATTTAATTAAGTTAACTTTATTGACCCGCTGGAGCTGTTGTTTAATAGCATGGCTCCCTGGAGTGCAGTGCAGGTAAATTGAATGAATGCCACAGAATATCACTTCCCCGCATTGCATATTTCAAACCTTTGCCAGGCAGTTTGGGATGAGCAGCCAATCAGGAAAAAGGTTTTTCCACCCTTACTAGCTTGGATGGCATTTCCCATTATGCTCAGAACAATGTGCAGAGTGTTACCGATTCGTTCCTGTGAGTATATCGAGAAGAATAATTCTGTGATTGTGTGTTGCATTCAGCTATTGTGTTCAGAGGACAACTTTGTGGATTGGCTCTTCAGCCATGTATCAAAAATTACCTTTTTGTGAAGGAGGAAAACTAGCAAGTGAGTCTGAATGAAAGTGCTGTGAGTAAACTATTTAATATTAAAACCTTAATACACTCATTCTGCATGAGAAATCAGAATCCAGAACGATAATACGAGATATCTTCTAGAGCTGTGTTTTTCATTAAATACTTGGGAACAAAATAAAAAATTATGAAACTTCTTTGTTAAAATATTATTTAATAAAATAATAGCTAAAAAGACTTCCACAATGCTTTCTCATAAATAATAGTGCCTGCTAATGTTTTAGGTTTTTGTTTCTGTTGTTAAAGTCTTTGTCCAAATGTCATATAAACCCATACAATGAATACAGCAGCTCTTCTGCAGTTGGCTGGAACACATCCCTTTTTCTGCTCTATTCTTAAATACTGTCCACTGAGTGAAAGGCAGTGTTTCAGTCTGTTTTGCCTGTACTTCCGATCACTTCTTTTTAAAGTAAAGCTAGATCAATGTTGTACAATGTAACAGCAACTTTCTATAGCTTTTAACCCTTCCAGAATTTAATGGTTATCTGATTAAAAGTGAGACCCAGAGATCCAGTCCTGCAGCTTTGCTTAAAGAATTAAATGCAGCCACTAAGCTAATTCATGTTTTGCTCTGGAAAACAATAAAAGGTGCGACTTTAATTACAATTCATAGTTTTCTCATATTCATGTCTGCTGGAAGACACGTACAATTCCATATTTTGAATTAGTTTCTGTGTAATTTTTTCCTTTCATATGTGAAAAGATTTTTCTTGGCTTCAAACTGAGGTTTTTAATTTTAAATGGAAGTGAGGTAAGAGAAGTGGGTTTGTTGGGGAGGTGCATCTTTTATTGTGCTGACCAAAGTAGTTGGGAGAAGCAGACAAGTTTCAAGCACGTAGGACCTTTTTAAGTCTGACTTGGGTGTCTTTAAACAGTCACTCTTAAAACCTTACAGCCACTATCACTGCCCCTAAAGTACAGGTTACACTGATGGGGAGACTGGCCGTCCTTCAGAGCCTTGTTGCTAACAATACTGCATCTCCTTTGCAGGGGCTGGCCCTTGGGGTGATCTTTCTCAGTTCCTCTCCTGATCCTTATGTCCTAATTTACCACACACAACTTCAGAAGTGATGCCATATATTTTTATTATGTAAATCCATGCTGTGGTGCAACCTAGAAAAATCCACGAGCTCCTAGTCTGACTCTCTGCTCTGAGCTCTGGTGTAGCATTGAGCAGGGAGAGGAACACTCGCAGCTCTCGATATGAAGTCCAGAAGCTGTAATTCACCGTTCGGTTAACATGTCTTTTGTCTGGCACGGTGTGTTAGTGTGTTTACACAATAGGATGATGTCTTGCATGAGTAATCCTGAGAAGTTTACTAGCTGATATTCTGCTGAAATTTATCTTCATTAAATGTGTGTTTTGGCAGCTGTTGCTTGAAGTCCATATTCAATATCTGTAAGATAAGTGCAGTTTTTGTGCTAGTGGCTGGGGGTGGGTCATAGGTAGGCCTTAAAAGGTAGACTTCTGTGACTTTTCAGATTTTTTTTTTTTGCTTCCTATAGAGTTTTTATTGTGATGCTTTAAAATATTCTGAAAGCTTTATAGTGTATCTAATTGAATGAGAGGAAAATAGATATTCATGATGCCATCCCACTGTTCTTTCCAAACGCAACAGGCAAATCACATTGAATCATAAGGGACTCTTTCCCTGCATAAGAATTCCTATTATATTTTTAGGTGAAGTTCTTTGAAGGTGTTAAAATATAAATCCATTATACAAACATGAATATTAGTTTTACTTGATTACAGTTTTAAATTACTATTAAATCAAGGCTTATAATATAAACACAATTATTATGTTTAATATCTAATATTTTTTAATATGTGTATATTAGTATTAATGCAAATTAATCAATTCTAGCTGATAGTTCTGAGTGGAGTGCAGAACTCATGTCTAACACCAATTGAGACTTCCAACGGTATTGTTCTTGGTGGCAAAATTGACTGTAAGTAGCTCTTACCACTGCCCACAACCTTTCACCTATCTCTGCCTCTTTTCATCCCATTGTGCTGGTACAGGTTTTTGTAGGACTGAACACTGAACTGGTTTATCAATCCTGGAAAATTACCCATCTCCTTTCTTTTTTCTCTCTCTTTTTCATAAAGCAGAGCCATGTGCTCATCTGGTTTGCAGTGCAGCCCCCAAATCATTGTGCCAGTACAACGGAGCATGCATCATAGGGAAGGGAACTACTTCAGTTAGCTGTGCAGCCAGAAAAAAATGTCCATCAAACTACTGTTGGATTTTAAGACATGCTATTTGCTTGATGCTTTAGCTTACAAATTGTACATAGAAGCACTTAAGGTCAAGCACTAGTAATATTGTTTTCTCTGAACTAAATCTTTGCTCAAAACTTTTGCCAGTACAGGAACAACATTTATGGACAGATTTAGCTTTTCATATTAGAAGGGTTTCTTAATGCCAAAAGCTAGGAAAAAGTCTAAGTTGATGAACTTACACCATAGAAAAATGTAGTTTGTTTATTTGAGGGTTATGTATAAGAAATTTTTGCTTTCTATACTTACAGAAGTTTGCTTGTTTATTAGCTGGCAATTTTTTTTCAAAGTATAGCTTATATCAAATAGATAGAAGTTACATGCTGTAATTCTTATTGCAGCTATTTACAGAAACTTTCCCTGTCATATCTATTTTATTTTGGGGTTGGTCTTTCCCACATTGAACAAACAGCAAGGCAGAAGTTTTACAGCTGCGGCAGGATGGCATCTTCTAGTATCCAGCTGTTCTGGCTAAAGACATTCCCGTTTTCTACTGCCATTACCACCCACCAGCTGGAAGCACTGCCCCTGTGTTTTTGCTAGTGGAGTTGCTGGTGTGCTTGCTCCTTAGCCTGAAACTTGCAAATTCAGCCAAGCCAGTTCAGACCCACAGTTCAAATGACTTAAAATAAACTGGCTGATTTTGCCTCCAGCATTTTAGCGTGTTCACAGGGCCCCTCCACTGGTGCAGCTAAGGGCAGAGCAAGGAAAACAGGGAGAAGTAATATTATCAAACCAGTGTGCAAAAACAGCTGTTGTGTGCAAAGTGAATGCTGATTATTCGCTCAGTCTTAAACACTTCGTGAGCAAGAGAAGGCAGCAGAAGTGGCTGTAGCCTGGTTGTATCTAGCAGACTTGCATTCAGGTGTTATGCTAAGCATGCAACAATATATAAGCTCATACGCAATTCTTTTCTTGTTTGCACTGATACTTAAACATGCCTTCGCCTTTTCCCTTTCTAAAAACTGCAGATGGCCTAAGCTACGTTTTTGAGGTTGTTTAGGTTGGTTTTTTGTGTTTTTTTTTTTTTTTTTCCCATTATTTGGTTGTTTCTTTTTTTAAGTAAATAAAGTGGGGNTTATTCAAGTAAATAGAGTGAGGATTTGTCAAACCTTTGCTACACAAGAGACAAAAGTTTGCTTTGAAGTACAGCATAGTCTCTAAGTCAACCAGTTAGGAACATAAGAGTTGATTAGGAGATGCTCTCAGCAGCTCACAGAGCTTAACCTGGCAGTAGATAACTAATGCTCCATAATCCCAGATATGGAAAGGTTTGGTAATTTACTAGCAAACCCCTGATTATTCCTTCAGAGGAAAAGTTAATTGTATGGAGGAGATAACACAGCCTGGACACCTGAGGAGGAACCCAGATGTTGAACAGGGTTGATTAATCTCTTTTTGTCCTCTGGAATCAGAAATCTGTTGCTGCAATATCCAAGTGGATTATCTGCCTTGCAATGTCCTTACCATGAAAGGGCTGCAGCACCATTGTCACAAAAAAAAAAAAAAAAAAAAAAAAGATCCATTCTCCTCTGCAAAGTGTACCAGTGTACCATCTACAAAATCACTATTTGAATTCTCTACCAGTAGATGACAATAGCCTATATTAGTAGGATTAACAAAAGAAGTAGAGACAGAAATGCAGTTTCTTAGCTTGGAAGTCACTTATGAGAATTAATAAATCCCAGTGACTTCTTAAATAAAATAATATCAGTGAATATCTCAGTGAATAAAATCACTGAGAGGAAATATGTATGGAACCTTGTGCTCTTGCATATATGCCCAGAGTAGCATTTCTAAACCTTAACCATAGGAGAGAAGAAAACATTAAGAAAGAAAACTTGTTAATTTAAAAAAAAATTTAAAAAAAAAACAAAACAGGAACTCTGAAGGGAACTCCATCGTACATTGGTAGTAGAAGTACTCTAGTTTAAGAAACTATTTCAGAAGCACATCAGTCAAGTCAGAATTGATATTTTAAAGACATTTGCTGAAGCATGAAAGGCCAATAATAACTAATATCACAATTTCTACCAGACAGTAGGAATTGAATAAATATTTCAGTATTTTATTTTATGATCATCATTTCTGTGCCTCAACTGTCTTCTGCATCCAGGATATTAGATATGAGGAGAGCTACAATTTAAGCCAGGAAACACCCCAAGCAGTTATTCTGTGTCTGGATTTTATGTTTTCTGTCCTGCATGATCACTATAGCTTTAAGAAAATCACTTCCTTCTGTATGTTATTGTTATTCTTCTTTTGGGAAGGTGGGCAAATAGCATTAGGAAATGCCAGTGCATACTATTGAAAAACCCACCCTGCATTAATGTCATAAAGGTGTATCTCTATGTAATGTTTGCTTAAAAGTATTTTGAGCTGCGATATTTAGTGAGTGTTTCTGGAGCAAAGAATTCCATCACAGTTGCTACTACAACCCCTGGCAGGAGATGATGCTGGCCCACATATGGCTCAGTGTAGACACACTGGCCACTCCATGGGGTGTTTCCATTCAGCTCTTTGTCAGCCACTTAATTCCCTGCTGAGCATATCTTCTGTGTGGAGATTTATGGACTTGTGCTCTACTTAGAGGAACCCAATTAGCTAAGCTGTAGGATGAGTGTCCGTACTGCTCAGCCCTGCTTGTGTACTGGTGTTCAGGTCAGCATTGCAGCAACCCAGTTTAGGACTCACAGTGCCCACGATTATGTTTCATAAATTGTAACCCCTGAATCTACAGGAAGCTGTGTTATCCTGCAAAGTGCTTCACATGCTATTGTAAGACAATATGAGCATCTGGCCCAAATGTCTTGTTCTGTGAACCCATGAGTACAGTAAAATAGATCACCTCTGGTTCTCCACGCTCCTTGCGTGCTCACAAAATATTCATGGACATCAAGTAAGGAAGTTCCTTCTGAATTGCCTGGAGAGTTTGGTCAATCACATAAATACTGAACATGAGACACCCAAACACACATGGATGTTCTCAGTGGTCCAGTGCAAAGGCTAGGACACTGTTAAGGCATAGTAAGGTAGTCCACCAGCACCTTCACTCAGCTTTCAAAACTGGTCTTACTCTTCTGTCCCTACCAGTTCCAGGAGCTCCGGAGACCTGTTGGTTGGACTGAACCCTTATTATGGGTGAACTCCTTTAAAAATCTGCCTTGTGTTTGCAATAGCTCAGCTTTTATTGCATTGGATTGGCTGGCTTTATTTTACTTTCCATCTATTTCCTCTTTGTTTCTCTCAGGACGGTTGTTTTCTCTTGACTGTGGGTAGCACAACAAGTAGAAGGATGTATGTGCATATATGCATTCAGCACCCTTTCTTTTTGCCTGTGTCAGGCAACAAGGGTGCGTATTTCTACATATTCTTGGCAAGTAGTTTTTCTTCTTCCTTTTACAGATCAATCCCTTGCCTTTGTCTCTCTTCAGCATCGGGGCGTGGTGATGTATTCAGCTTTGCATTCTTGAAAGACAAGGACTGTGTTATTTTCATGATCTAGGCAATGGATATTGCCTGCTGTAGGCAGCATAGGTTTAGCATATCTTTTTTTAAAGTCAGACGCAGGGTGATCTTTACCCATTGGTGTATACTGGCTTTATAAGTCAGTTCTGCCTTCCTGATTTCAGATGTTATCAGCCTGAATTGACTCCAAAACTTAGAAAAAAACTGCTGTTCTTTTCATTCTCATAATTACTGTACGAAGCATACATACAAGCCTTGAGGATTTACTATTTCACTCCAAATGATCAGTGTCAAGTGAAATAAGGATTCTAAATTATCTACCCATTCTTTTTAGAGAAAGTTATGGTTCACTATCAAGTCTTAAGGGAGTGGAGATATCTCAGGTTCAATTTGAAAAAAAAAAATTGTGATCAAGTTAATCCTGAAGTTAATCATAATAAAACGATGTGTACACATATAATATATGCATATAGTGTGTGTAAATATGTTATCTTTATTATTTAATAGTACTTTTCTTAATTATCTGAGTACCATTTTTATTTCCTCAGGAACTTTTGCCTAGTGTAAAACAGTAGGACCCAGCCTGAGTAGCTCAGGTTCAGACAACATCTGAACATCTTCTTCACAATCAGTTCTATGGCGTTTCAAAGCATCAGTACATATTTTAAAAGACAAATGTTTCCTGTTAAGAAACAGTATGTAAGTGTTTATTGGACACATATTGTAAGCCAGAACAGAGATAGATGTTTTTGTACTGAACCATGTGGACTACGTTGTGAGAAGAAAAATAAATAAATAAAAGAAAATATATCTGGGAGACAGAAAAATAAAGTTTCAGGTTGTGCTATGGTGATAGCAATTAACTCTAGAGAACCCTGTCTTTTGGTAACTCCAAAACATAGCTAAAATGTAGCTGGCATCTGCCTTATGACTAAAGCACAATTTAATTACAGGTTGTGTTGGGAAAGTTATACATATGGTAATTTTTTGACATTTATTGATTTTTTCAGTTTAAAAAGTATTGTCAAATTCTACTCACAGTGACATCAATGTAAGCAGCTATATTTTGTAGTTTCCTCACATTTCTGTAGCACAGTACAAACAACGGTGCTACTTCCCTTCCCTAATCACCATAAGACTTATGGAAAAGCACATCACTGTTCCTCTAGCTCATGCACTTTAATTCCTGAAATTACACTGATTGACAGAAGAAAGAAGAAGAAGAACAACAGCAACAAAAATAAAAATTAAGTTGCCCACAGGTTTCCGTAGAGGCACCAAAGCCTCCCTATTGCACGAATTACTTCCGGTACTGAGAAGTCTGTCAGCATGAAGGCAGCAAGGGCAGAGTTTTATCCAGGAGCACCAGGACCACATATTATTTACATGACCACTTCCCACTGAAGCCAGTGGAAAGTATCATTGGTTTGCAGTTGTACAGAGGCAGCATTGCAGTAAGACGTCTGTGTTTTTCATTAATTACCAGATATTTAAATGTATTTTGCCACATTGCTATCATGTTTCTGTTGCACTAGTTCTACATAGTGAAGAGAAATTACCTAGACTTATTATAGCCCAGAGTCTTGCAAGACAGATTTGATTCAAAAGTGTGGTGTGAAAGTCCTTCTCTGTGCCTTTTCCAAGGATGGGATTTCAGAGATCTTTGACTTTTATCAGCAGCATCCATAAAGAAAGATGAATGATTGACAGAAAGCATGATTAAGGTAATTTCAACAAGTTATGTCACTGTAGCCATGCTCTTGCCCTGCCTGCAGAACTGGTTTGGCTATACTGAAAACTGGAGCTGAATTTGGCAGAAGTCCTTCTCACAATTCTTCACGCATTCGACATGACATACCTTTGGGCATGCTTGGCCACTGCATTATCCTTATAACCTATCGAGTTGCTTGGCCATGGGGAGAGGGTTGTATCCAGATGGCCTGATTTCCATTTAAGTTCCTGTGTCAGATGTTATCTAAAGTTTTAGAGCCCACTAAGCAGTAAGCACTAGACACAGAAATTACTGTGCTTGTACAGGCCCTGCAACAATGGCTAATATTTCATAAATAAAGGATAATATCTAAATGTAAGTAAGCATCATCCAACCACCTTCCTCTTGGACTGCTTCATTTATGCAAGACACAGGAAATGTAGGAATATCAGTGGTGGCACTTTGGTACATCAAATTCACAGCTGTATTTGTGCTCTAGTTAATCGGTCGTGGACAGTCCTGGTGCTCTGACTAGAAACACAAAGTAGCTTGTTATTTTGTATGTAGTAATAGATTTTCAGTATTGCAGAATGCATATAATTTTGAATAACCCCTTTCTCCTAATGTGTATGTTTTCCGTTATAAGCAGCTATTCTGTCTTTTAGCAGTAATTGTTGATATTTTAAAAAATACGGATTATAATCAATATCTGGGAGTTATACCTATTAATTGGGGGGGAAAAAAAAAGAAAAAAAAAAGAAAAAAAAAAAACAGACCATGACCACTGAAGTAAATAGCCATTGCTACTCAATATGTTTCCATGTTGAGTGGATACAATTTCCATAATTCTAGTTAAATAAGAGGTTGCCAAATACAGGCATATTTAAAGGGCTTTACATCTAAGGAAGAAAAATCAAAGAGAAAAATCTAATGTTCTGTCTCTAGATTTTCTACTTGTTATTTTAGGTTTCATTCTATGGCTCTATTGTGGCAGAAAAGAAATGCTTTCATGTCTGTGATATCATTGTATTCAGAAGCCCCAGGCCTTGCCCAGTGGTACTAGCTCTGATCAGTAGCTTTAATAATTTAAAAGGCGAACGTAGCACCGGGAGGGGGCAGGGGGAACACTTTTTGTGAAGCTTGACCCAGCATAACTTGTTTTACACATCCAGAGTTTCAGGGAAGAGCAAGACTACTATTTACCATGGAGGCACTATCATGCTTGGCTCTCATAGAATTAGTTCTCGGCTAGAATAGCTCTGTAGCTTGGGGGACATTCGATGCAAATGATATTCCTTCGCTTCCAGGTCACTTGGTGAATGGTGCATTGCTGTAGACTGGGTTGAGAAACCTATGTAATGGCACTAAGTGCCATTACATGAAGTACTAGAAAATGAGAAAGCGGTTAGTTTCCTCTCATGCATATACGCTCCATGATAAGGAATAACAAATAGAAGGAGGCTGGCTGGGAATAAAAGGACAACCTGGGGGTGATTGGCAGGGTTAATGTAGAAGTAGGATAGGAGACAGTATAGGAAGAGTTAAGAGGAACAGGAGAAAGAGCAAGTATAGGAGTAGCAAAGAGGAGAAAAGAGATCAACATAATCAACAATTATAGAAGGATCAGGAAACTGGGAACAGGAAAAAAAAAAAGAGCACAGAGAGAGGAGAGATGTGACAAATGTTTTTATTTGATGAAGTTTAATCTACTGGATACTCAGAAGAATTTTTTGTCTAAATAAGGCAGCCAAGTCATCATCTTAACCTGACTTCTCTAAGCATTTCCTTACAGCCAAACAAATGTATATGTCATCTCATAACGTGATTATGACAGATGATGCAAGTGAAGCAGGTTTGAACCCCATACCTGTAGCATACTGGGATAGCTCTTACGGAAGCTGTGAATTGATGGAAAATCAGTGAACCAACACAACTTGCCCATGTGTGGCATTGAACTCCTGCATTGCTTTAGCCAAAAAATGCCCAAAGTAATTTCTGTAATGCAGTCTTTATTCCACAATGACATTCTTAAGTTTAAGGTAAAATTGTTTATAAAAATGCTTTTAGATAACTTGAAGGAAAAATGTTACAGAAGCTGAAATTTTGATCATATATTGCATTACAAGTTTCCCTTCTCTAAGCCCTGCATCCTTTGCTCATCATGCAAGAAATACTATCTGAAGTAAAGTACAAGCACAGATTAATTCAAATAATTTTATTCATCAACGATGTGTGGAAACACAAGATACTGGGAGAGACATTAGTAGTCTAAGAGGTTATTTAAAGTGATACTGCCAAATCCTCAAGTGCCACTTTAATGTGTTAGTGGATTAATGTTTAGTCATTACATTAAAATGCATTGCAGACTCCAAAGTGGTCTGCTTGACAAGATGAGCCTTTTGAAGAAATAAAAATGTGAAGGCTGGATAAGAACATGACCTAAGTGCTGTACAGGTGGTCGGAAAATGCAAAGTCTGAAGTCAGAGTTGGTTCTCTCTTTTCCACGGCCAGTGAGGTTTGTGCGCATGTGTGATAGAAGGCTATTTAGCAAACACCTACAAAGTCTGGAAAACGAAAGTAACAAATTAATGGCTACTGTGATTTTGAAGTCCACGGACCTTTCTCCCTCTCCAAGACAAAGACTACAACATGCATCTGGAAAAGCTATTATCAGTGTAACATTTACTGGAAAATAGTAGTGTTAGAAGTTAAAATCAGAGCAAAGTCTTCAGTTTTTGCAATATTAAAATATAGATGATGAATTACAGTCAATGTAGATAAACCATTTACTTTCATACTGCAGATGTAGGATGAGATTCTGCAAATGCTCCCCATTCAAATATCCTGTTGGGTTCCCATATACTATCTGACAGGCAGTAATCAGGGCAAAGTACCGCTGAAATTAATACTTGCAATACTGTGCGTTTTTTAATGAAAATCATGATGACAAATTATCTTTGTTGTTCTCTTCACCATTTTATCCCTTGTATCCTACGTTAATTACATGGCATTTTAGTGGAGGCTTTTTGAGCATACTATACATGTCAAAGAAAAAGCAAAATGCTGTCAGTTTCTGGAACTTGTCCAGCCTTTCACAAACATATGTGAATTTAATTCTATAGCTTATTAATTTGGGAGTTCATCATTTATATTTTTACCTGTCAAACTCATTCAGCTTCTCTTAGCATAACAGGTAGGAGTAAAAAAAAATAACAATGTTCTCCCTCTTACTTGTCTTTTGTGAATAAAAGGAAAGAAACAGTAATTGGACATCTCACAGACTCATGATTTGGGGCTTAAAAATATGATTATAGAATGTTTAAATTTGGCAGTGCTGTGAGTTGCAAAGGAGGTGAGACTAGGCCTGCTGAAATGTGAAACAGATGTTGACAGGTAGCTAGCAAAACTTTTGTGATTCTGAGTTGGGAGGTTTGGTTTGGGGTTTTTTTTGTTGTTTGTTTTTGTTTTTGTTTTAGTAGTCTCTCTTATTTTCCAGCTATGTTTTCAGACTTAGCCATGGATCATTATTTACAAATTAAAATTTAAAATTACAAATAATTTGCATTATTTACAGTCAATAACCATTAATCATTGCTACTCCATTAGTATTTATTTCACTTAGTCAGATGCCTCTGAATTGACTTTGATAGAGAAAAAAAAACTATTTATTTATTCTTTTGTACATGTAAAAAAAAAAAAATCAGATCTTTTTCTTGAAATGAACAAATGCTTCAAGCAAAAATGGGAAGTTTTCAGAATGATAAGTGCAAATGAAAATAGAGGGTACAACAGCTAATTCTGGGAACTGTGTGACAGGTTCCCATGGGTTCCCACCTGCCCTGAGTGTGAAGGGGACCTTGGAGAGGATGCTGTTTTCTAAGGACAGCCTCCCCAGAGCACAGGAATGGCCCAGCTCAGCCTGTGGTCCAGGAAGTCACTCAGGCACCACAGAGGGGCAGGGAGCCCCTCCAGTGCCAAAGGAGAGGGCAGAGAAGGCCAAGGAGGGCTACTTGGGAGCAACATAGACCATTGTGCATGCAGGCAGGGAATTAGGGAAGCCAGAGCTCAGATGGACCTGAAATTGATGAGAAACGTGAAGGGCAACAAGAAGAGCTTCTTTAGGTAACAGCAAAAAGAAGCCTAAGAGAAATGTGAAGCTGTGAAATGGGGCAGCATACCTGGTGAGAAAGCATACAGAAAAGGCTGAGATACTCAGTGTCTTCTTTGCTTTGGTCTTTACTGGCAAGTTCTGTCCTTCAGTCTCCTAGGCAGGATCTGGGAAGGTTGAGTTAGTGACCAAATAAGCAAGCAGGACATACACAAGTCCACGGGACAAGAGAGCATAGATCCAAGGGCGTGGGGGGAGCTGGCTGAGGTCACTGCAAGGGCTGCTTTTTATCTTCTTCAAAAGATTCCTAGGGATCAGGAGAGGTTCCTGAGGGCTGGAAAAAGACGGATTTCACACTCATCTGTGAGAGTGTGACATCCTCCCTACAGGATGGGCAGGAAGGCAAATCTGGGCAACTATCAGCTGATAAACCTCCCTTCAGTGCCCAGGAGGATTTTGGAGAAAACCCTTCTGGAAACCTTGTTCAGGAGGATAAGAAGGCAGTTGGGAACAGACAGCATGGATTCACAAACAGCAAATTATGGCTGACCAGAAGAAACCTTCCTGCCTTGAGGGGAGTCAAATACTGGTGCAGGTACCTGGAGAGCCTGTGGAATCTCCATTCTTGGAGACAGATAAAGTTGACTGGGCAAGTCCATGAGGAACCTTTGAACTCGGATGTAACTTCAAAGTCGATCTTGCTTTGAGTGGGCTCCACTGAGCTCCAAAAATCCCTTCCAACATAGTAATTCTAACAGAATTTTCTTTTACTTACTTAAATTGCTACTTAAAGGATTTAAATAATATTCCTGGGGCACATTATTTTGAAGGAAAAGAACAGTGAAAATGCAGATCATTATTATTACCAAAAAGTAAGTCATTGCTGCTAGAAAATATTGTAGGAGCGGTCATGTATACCAGGCTGCCAGAATGGATTGTGGTTTTCTTGTTAAATACAACAAAAACATCAGTGAAACATGTTTAATCCACACACAAGAAGAATTCTGCAGACTTTGTAAACAAATAAAAGGTAAAAATACATCAATTTGGGTGACTTTCTACTAACCTGGGCAAAGTTAAACCAACTTTAA
>VXAL01013491.1:778814-867555 GCA_013399475.1 Chauna torquata | reverse complement strand
CGGGCGGAACAAAGGCCGACGGCCGCCGAACACCTCGGTCCTGCGGGGCTGCGGCGGATTCCGGCCGCGGGGCGGTTGCGGGTCGAGCCGCGAGGCAGCCGGTGCGTGGCTGCGCCTGCGGCGTTCGTTTCGTTCCGGAACGGATCGTGCGCTGCTGTTGTTCGTCGGAAACGCGGCTTAGAAATTGACGCCTGGGTCCTGCCGGCGTTCGCCAGCAGGCTCGCTGCCTCGCCCCAGGGGCGGCTTTAGCGGGTGCCCTGGGAAGGTGCTCGCCGAGGAAGGCGACAGGTGGTGCCAGGTGGGCCGCGCTGCTGCCGTGTCCCTCGCCCCGGGGCGTGTGCCCACGCGGCCGGTTCGGCTGCGCTCCCCGCGCGTTGGGGCGGCACGGCCCGGCTGCACCGGCCTCTGGAGGAGGCCGCTCTGCCTTTGTGGCTGAGTTGTTCTCCAGCCTCTCCTGGATGCATCCCTGCGTTAAATCTCAGCTCCTGTGAAAGGCTGGGAGGACGTCAAGGAGCCCAGGATGCGGTAGGTAGGGGTGTGAGTAATAGAGGTTCGGCTCGAGTGGTAACTTCTGCTCTGGCGCTGCCTGGCCCGGCGGCTGCACGCTGTGGACACGTCGTGTGGATGCAGACGCGCGGTGACACCAGCAGGACATGCTCGCTGGATCTGGTGAGCGGAGCTGGTGATGGGGCCCATGCTGCCTGGGCTGGGCACAGCGGCATCTGTCCCAAAGTGCCTTCGCCAGCAGTGATGCCACGGGTGAGCAGCGATGCCACGGCTTTGGGGACCTGGCAGAGCCCGGGCTCTGGGCTGGCTCTTGCCCTCCCGGTTACCCGTTCGGTGGCTACTGACCACATGCTGCTTCAGCCTTGGTCACCGCTTCCATGGGACACGCGGGACGTGTGAAGCCCTGCCGAGTTACACGTGCTGTTACTGTTCGGGGTGCTCATCTGAACACAGATGAGGACGGCAAGGCTGGCGGCTCCATTTCAGCATCTCCCTGCGTGGCCGTTGCTGGCAGCGCTGTGGCTCTCCAGGAGCTCACGCCGGTGCCGGTGGTACCCGGCGTGAGCTCCTGGTAACAGCGAGGTGCTCACTGCTCTTACCAAGCCCTTGTCTGGTGCCTCCAAGCGGCTTGTGCTCCTCTGCCTGGGCCAGGCGGCACAGCCTGGCTGTCGGCAGCATCCCGAGGCTCCATCCTGGGGCATTGCTGCGGAGGACATGCGGGGCCAGGAGGGTCCGGAGGTCCTGCAAAGCCCTGGTGTGGGCACGCTCCCCAGCCGGGACTGGGGCCTTGGGCGGCGGCTGGGCTCCTAGCAAAGGGCAGCAGTGTGAAACTGAAATTTCTTGAACTCTTGGCAATGTCCTCTTGCGTTTTCCTTCCTCTTGCATTTTCTACTGAATGTTTCACATCCTCTTTGTCTCAAGACAGGCGCTGGGTGCGAGGGAAGTGTAACTCTTTGTGTAGCAGAGAGGAGTGAGGCGCGGGCAGCCAGGGCAGGAGCAGTGCCGCAGGTACGCGGAGGGGAGGGGGGCTCCTTCCCCAGCCCCAGCCTCGCACCCCGCGCTGGGCACGCCTGCATGTCCGCAGCTGTGTTGGGGCTGATGAAACTTGTTCCAGCACGTCAGGAGATCTCCCTTGTGGATTTTGTGGAGGAGCTGTTTTGCAGTTACCCTGCTTTTGCCCTCTTGTGAAGGTACAGAAAGAAGTGATACTGATTTGTAGTGTTTTTTAACTTAATAAAAAAAAAAAAATCCAGAAGGTTGAAGATAAGACCAGTCTGTCAGCAAATAAGCTTTAAATATCCTGTGATGTTTAGGGCATCTCTGGAGTGTGTGTGTTTATATGTATAATAGTGCTTTTTTCAGTGAGTAGCTGTCCCTATTTCTATTGTCTCCATTTCCTGCTCGCTAGTATTGAGAGTGACCTGGTTTTCAGCGAAACGTGTCCCTCTTTCTCCCTTGTACACCATACATAAATTATTCAGAAAGTTTTGCAAATGCAGAGACCTAAAGTGAGACATAAATAATGAACTCAAAGCTTGCATGCTGCGGAACTTGTTCTCCAGCACAGGAGCCGCGGTGACCGGCTACCAGGGATGCTGATGCTTTTCACCCCTTCGCGCGTCCCCTGCGGGCGGGCAGTGGCTGTGTCCTGTGCCCACGGTGCCAGCATTGCCCCCAGCCCCGCTGCTTCGGCGGAGGGCGTTAGCAAGCTCGGCCCCATCCAGACAGAGCCTGAGGGGCTTGGGAAGGGGACGGGTTCCAGCCTGCGGGATGGCCGGGGACATCCCTGTGCCTGACGCTGGGTTTCTGGGCCGTTTGTCTGTGCTTTGGGCCCCACACGGCACCTGGGAGGCACAGAGACACTGCGGGCTCCTCCCCTCCTCGAGCGTTGGGGACAGGACTGTGCCGCAGCGCTGGGGACGGCAGCCCCGTGCCGAGCCGCCTCGTTGGTGTGTTGTTTCGTCTGTTCCTCCAGCTCCGAAGCACTAATTTGAAGCCGCCAAACTGGTCCCCGCCCTGGCTGTCAACACGCGGGCTGCAGCCTGTGTCCCGGCAGCGGTGCCAAGCCTCGGGACCTTCTCCTGGCTGCGCGGAACTGGGGACATCGTTGCAGATGGAGATACGGGGTTTGTCTTGTTGGGATGTCTGGGCTTAGCTGGGGGTCTGTGCGCTTTCCTGCAGGACAGGAGGGAGCGGAACCATGCAGAGACCGGGAGGATGGAGCTGGCACTGCCGCCTGCTGCGGGGCTTCGCGCACACGGGCGGCTCCCAGGATGCGCTTGCCCACGCTGCTCCCGCGTTCTGCCAAACAGCGGTTATTTTCTGAACAGGATTTTGATGCAAAACTTGTGCTCTGTGCTCTTTCCTGAGTGTTTTTAAGCAGAGACACCACTGCACGCCGTGGACGCATCCCTTTCCACCACCGCCACGCAGCTTAAAAATCAAAATGGGTGGTTGTGATTCCTCCTTATCACCAGCATGGAGAGCTTCGCCCATGGGTTGTGCATGCTGGGATCCAGTGGCACATGGATTTGGTTCCATTTCTCAGCAGCCTCTTACCAAAATTGAGCCTTCATGAAATGCTTGTGTCGGTGATTGTGCCCCTCTGCAGTGTGTGCAATGTGGGTGCTGCCGTGCTGTAATTGGAGCTAGTGCCCGAGTCTGCAGTTTGCCTAGAAGCAAAAGTGAAACTTTTTTCTGTTGTTTAACCTGAGCAATAATTCCCTTTTGATATAAACAAAGCTTAGTCTGGGAATAGAGAAATTTGTTTCAAACTCCAAGCAATACTTTCAGCTGCGTTTTGCTCCACGGAGCTTTGTTCCCCGAGCAGCCAGCCTTGCTGCCGTGTGCTGATGGCTCTGCAGAACCCCCGAGTTTGACCTCCAAGCAGCGGTGGAAGGCTGTGCGCCAGTACCTGGAACCTAGGTCTAAAAACCTTGCTGTTGAACACATAAACCCGGATGAAGTTGGCTGACCATGACGCTTTTAATTTTGGGGTATAGCCCTGGCTCAGGTGGGCAGAGCTGCCCAGCCCAACGCAGATGGGTAGTGTGGGAGATGCGCTCTGGGTGTCCTCGTTCTGCCTCTCCCGGGTGAAAGCCCTCGGGTGTGTTGGAGGAAGAGCTGAGGCTGAGGCTGCTTCGCACCCTTGGTGCTGCCTGGGGTAACAGGCCCTTGTGCAGGACACCGGCAAGCTGGGGGTGAAGAAACTTGAACTCCTGCTTTGACTTTCATCCCTTTTGCCCTACGCCTCTCTGAAGAAAGCAGTGATGACCCAAACCCTCCCTACGGTGTACAGGCCGAGGAGAGGAGAAGTTGAGATACCGAGATTCAGCCGTAACCTTTCCAGCACCAGCCCTTATGTTTGCAAATGGAGGCAGTGACGGTTAGGGACGCGTTCATGACTAGGAGAGAGCGTTACCTCTTGTAGGCTTGGATTTGAAGGAAAAGAAGCATTATGCTTTCTGGAGGCTGAAAATAAATCCCCTGTGGGGTTGCTGCTGCTGTTTGAGTTGGGTCCGATCTGGCTGTGCCCCGGCAGGTGATGCTTGGATGCAGCACTCGCTGCTGGGAGCCCAGGCGCGGCGGCAGGTGACGGGTTATCGCGGTGACCGCGCTGCCGCTGCTGCGGAGCCCTCCTGCGCCTTCAGCTGCCGGGGGGGGGGAACCCGGCTCCTTCCTGGCCCCCCGGGGTGCTCTTGGAGGGACTGGGGCTTTGCCACGAGAGCTCACCCGTGCTGTGCTGTGCCGCGTAGCACTCGGATCCACAGGAGCTGCTGCTTTTATTCTGTGTCCTTCTGATGCTCAAGCTCTGTTGTTCACTGAATTCCTGTTTTAGTCCCATAATTGCAGCAGGTGATGGTATCTCATGCTTCTGAAGTCTGGCTGCTTTCTCTAGATCTTTCTCTGGCAATACTGTGGATTTTCTGCTCTTGTGGGTTTCCTGTTGCCTGCTCCAGTACGCGGCAGCCTGGGTTTGCCCAGGCAGCACTCATGGGGACATCCCGCTTGTTGGCACCCAGTGACACCAGTCCGAACCAGCAGAAGAGATCCCCTCGGCAGCTCGAGCGGGCTTCTCAGGTTATATTCTTTTCATTAATAACACATTCGTACACTGAGAACCTTGTGTCTATTCCAGCTACCTAATCTTCAGAAATCCTGTGGGAGATGAAGGGTGAATGTTATCCCCACTTCACTGCGTGGAAACCCGGCGTCGGAGCGCCTGCAGCCAGGAGGGAATCAGCGGGTCGCAGTTCAGGCTGAAAACCTGGGGCTTCCAGCTTTGCTCTGGCTGCTGCCAGCCCGCTGCCGCCTCTGCTCCCCAGCGCCACGTCCCTGTCCTGGCGCAGCCCATGTGAAGGAGCTGCCCCAGCGCCGCGGCGGGCACAGAGAGCTCTGGGGGTGTGGGATGGGGCAGGAGTGGGGCACTGCGGGGTCTTCCCCTGCTGCCTGCGTGTCCCTTGCCTTGCCTGCGCCAGCTAACCGCAGCGCCGGTCCGAGCTGGATAAAACAGGATTTTGTTTTGTTTCTAAGATGAATTGCTTTTGATTTTTCTGCTTCATTTGTCCAGCGAAGGTGCAGTTTTGCAGCCAGCCTCAGCCTCGGGGCTCATCCCTGTCAGGATGGATTTTCCACCTCCTTGTCCTTTCTGAGGCCCGCAGGAAGCGTTCAGTGTGGGAATGCTTCGCGCCGCGGGCGCAGCCCGTAGCAGCAGTGCCGTGCAGTCCTGCTCGGAGCCGGCAGCGCCGGGGCCAGAGCACTTGCACCTCCTTTGCATGACCTGCACGGCTTGTGTAGCCATGTATTTAATAGCTTGTCTGGAATTGTATTCAAATGAGGTGTACTACAAATAATAGTTCTCTGCTTTATTTTCAGCACAACTTAAAGGCTACTCCTCTGCTTCCCCAGTGGAGGTTAGTGGAGGTTAGCAGCAGGAGTGTGTTCCGGCTGTAGAGATGCTCGTTATTGCAGATGCTGAGGTCTCCACTGTGAGTTTTGGAGGGATTACTTCGCAGCCGGTGTTAGCTCAGGAGGGCTGGACACTTGGTCTGCGTGTCTCGGCCTAATTATAAAAAGCGTTTGGGTAGCAGAGAAGCTGCAGCCACCGACTAACGCCAAGAAGGATAACTCGGGGTGTGACAGCCTTTCTCCCTGCCAGGTGTTCGTGGGGTGCCCCTGTGCCCACCCGCTGTCCCGCCACACGGCCGTGCTCCGCGCATCGTCTCAGGTGTATCGCTGCACCAGGGGGTGGCCAGATCCGGCCCCTCATGCGCACCAGGGGAGGAAGCTGCTGAGCAGAAGGGTTTGGACAGACGGGAGAGCTTGCATTCATGATTACGTCTTTTAAATCATTCTGGGAGACAGCTCATTAACAGAGCTTTTGCTTGTGTAAAGCTTTTGACCTGGAGGCCTGCGTCCCGACGCAGCGGTGTGGTGACGCTGTTGGGACAAGCTGCTGTCCCTGCGCGTGGCACTAGCATGACTGGGTGCACTGTAAACAGGGGTGTCGAAAGGAGAGCTTAAAACCAGTCCTTTTGGAATGGCAGGATGGGCTGGGGAATAATGAGCTGCTTTGGGATGGTCTCAACTTAACTGCACTGCCAAAGCCAGCATGGCAGGAAAGTGCACATTTGCGTTCTGGGGAGGAAAATCTAAGTAGGAGGTGGCTCGATCCAGAGGTGGGCGCAGAGGCTGGTGCAGAGGGGACCTTTCCTGGCGTGGTGCCGGGTGGGCTGTCCTGGTGTTCCGGCAGCACCGGGCACCAGGTACCTGCTGGGTCCCGCTCACGCTTCCGGCACAGAATACATTTGGGTCCAGAGGCAGTTTTTGTGGGGCTGTGTCTGTGCTGGCGTGGCCGCTCTCCATTTTCCCCAGCAGCCTTGCGGTGCCGAGTGGCGCGAGCGCCGTGTTACCTGTGTGCCGGGGGCGGCGGGAGGCTTTGTGGTTTTGGGGGCGTCAACTGGTAATGACGTTCAAGATGTGTGCAAGGAAATGCCGTTTCCATGGCAGTGCCGGGGCTCCGGCGTACGTCCCCGTGCTCTCCGCGGGCCGTGCTTTCCCCTGCCCTGCGGCTGCCGGCCGAGCCGGGGCGGGAGCTGCGGCTCCTCCCTGCGCCACATCGCCGGCCGCAGGCAGCGGCAGCACGCTGGCACGAGCGAGATAAGGACGGAGTGCTGTGCCAGCGTCTGTGCTTGTCTGGAGAAACCTGTCACCCCGTCAGGGCTTGTCCGTCCATCCGGGCGGATGGAGCAGTAGTGGCTGGGTGCTGAAGTCCCACGGGGGCTGGTGGGGCTGGAGGCATCGCTGGGGTTCTCCCCGCAAGGGCAGCGAGGCAACCGCGTGCCCCTCTGCTCCTGCATCCAGCCCACAGGCAGCCCGAAATCCTCGTGTGCTTCTCCCTGAAGTGAGAGCAGCGGTGCCTTCCCCAGCCCCAGGTTTGGGCTCTGCACAGAGCCAGGCTCCACGCTGCTCCTCAGCCAGCCCTGGGCTTTTCGGGTGTGCAAGCTGTAGTGTCCGGGCTCACATCCTGCTGCCAGCGCTGCTCTGCCCGAGCAAACAAGTCGGTGAGAGGCTCCCAAAGCAGCTGACCTGCGCGAGGTGCGGCAAAGGTGATGTTACACCTTTGAGAGCCTGAGCTGTTATTCTTCTGGTTCGGAGCAGTTTGGGCAACCCTTCAGCTTCCTTTTGGCAACTTCCAGCAGCTCACCCAGCGGGAGGATGTGCGGTGCCAGGTATTCGTCGCTACTTTCTTTTTTACTTTTTTTTTTGATGTGTCAATTTTAAGCACAACCAAACGAGCCAGTTTCATATGCAGCGTGATAAATAGATTTAGCGTGACCCATTGTGGGTGGGGAGTGGAGAGAAAGCGAGGGGGAGCTTGTACTGAGATCTGCACAGCTTGTTCGCTTCACTGCTGCTCCGCGTGAATCATCTCCCTTCTCCTCCGAGCATGTGAGCGAGCTGTCGCAGTGCAGCCGCTACAGCAGAGCCGAGCCGAGCCTGTTTTATTCTGTTTTCCTGGCACGCTCCCCCCACGCCGTGAAGGCACTTCCACCTGTTTGTCTTAATTGCTCCGTGCCGAAGCCCGGTGGCTCCGCGCCGTTGTGTGCAGCGGGCACGTGCTCCTTGGGCACCGCCCGGGCTCTTCGCAGCCCGGGCGGTCTTGGCGTGCGTGGAGGAGCAGAGAATTGCATATCCCATCCTGTTTTTTCCAAGGCGGTCGCCGTTGCTCCCTCCGCTCCCGGGGCTGCGGGTCGCGGTGCTGGCCAGGCTATGTGTGTACTGGCCCCACGGAGCAGGGACCGCAGCGCTGGGACGCTCCGCGGAGCGGTGACAGCGGTGCAGCGCAGGAAGGGGACATCTTCTGTGTTAGTGCCAAGCTCATTTCTAGCTGGGGTTTATGCAAAGCACACAAGCCTCCAAACCATATGGTTCCCGCATGTGGAACGGCGGCAAAGCTGCGCCGCACATGGGCCGGGGCCGTCGGCGCGGGAGCGATCAGGAAGAGGCCGCAGATGCTGCTTCCTCAGCGCTAGCTGTGATTTGGGCACGCGGCGTTTGTCACAAGCTGGCGGTCGTTAGGTTTAGTCAGCTCATGCACAAGCTCTTTGGTGCGGTCAGTGTGCTTATTTTAATCTCTTTGCTTTTTTTAATTAACTTCAGCTGAGGCTGGAGAGGAGGTGTTATGCCGGAGTGGTTTGGTGGCCGTGCTTCCCTGGGGGTCCCCGTGCCCCTTCTAGCCGGGGACCCGCCAGCACTGGGGACCCAGCGAGTGGTGTGGCGGTGGCTTGGTGCTTGCTGCCCCGCGCCTCCCCTCCAGCCCAGCCCGGCGGCTCCGTGTTTTTCCTAAAGACGAAAATGCTCCCTTTGTTCTGGGCTGCAGCGGAGAAGAATCTATTTTCAAAAGATACAGACTGTTTATCTACAGGCAGGCAATAAATAGCTCATAAAACTGTTGGAAAACACAAACTTTTCACCAGGGGCAGGAGCTCCAGCGCTCGCTTGCGGGGCTCTGCGCGGTCGGTGCTGCAGTGGGAGTTGCGGGTGCCTCTGCCTGCACCGGGGTTAGCGCTCGGTGGCCTGGGGCTGCTGGCGCCCCGCCGCGCCGTGCGCTGGGCGGGCGGGCGTCTGTGCACACACCCGCGTGCTTTTTTCTTTTGAGTGGCTCCTAACCCTGCTGTGGTGCCTTAGGGGGAGGCATAAGGGGGTCTCTGCGCAGGCTGGGTGATCTGGCGAGTAAACTGGGGCGTGCCTTTCTAGTAGTACTCGAAGTGAAGGTTTCCCTTTACTGCTTTTTTGTAGCTGAACCAGTGTCTGTCCAGAATGATGCCCTCGTCGGATCCTGGTTGCTTAGCAATGTTTTAGAAAAAAATAACACATTGCAAAACAGAGCCGTTGCGTGGTATTGCCCTGCTTTCCCTCTGCGGCTAGCAGCAGCTTCGCCTCGTGTGCAGGAGGGGCAGGCGGAGCGCGGCTCTTCCTGTTTCTTGCGTGGTTTGGGGGCAGAAGGTTCCTGCCCTGGTTCTGTGCCACTTGGAGGGCGGGTTTGACGTGGGGCTGGGCACTTCCAGCTGGGACTGCAAGCGCTGCTCGAGGTCACTGCCTCCTGCGCAGAGGCTTTGTGTCAGACCCGTGGTGGTCCATGGGGAGCTGGGGGGCATCTCCCCGCAGCGCGGCATCTCCAGCCCTTTCCATCCAGGTGGCCCCGGCACTTTGGGCAGCGTGGCGTTGGTGGCAGCATTGCGCCGGGTGCCCCGGTCACCCCAGCTCCCGCCTGCGCTGCTCCGTATGCCCGTGCCTCTGCGGGCTCTGCTGGCGCTCTGAGTATTTTTTACTTTTTTTCCTATCAAAGCAGGAAAAATTGACTCATCCGTCGGTGACATTTCCGTGAGCACTGTGGCATTTTTTTCCTGCTCTTTGTTGGAGAAGCACTGGAGGCGAAAGGATTTCCGCAAGCTCCTTGGGAGGAAGGGGAAGCAGGCTGCTGCGGAGCCGCTTGTCGAGGGCTCGGAGCTGACCCTGCTCCGCTGGGACACGGCCCCTGTGTTGGGCAGCGCAGAGGTGCCCCGGGTCCCTGCTTGTGGCATCCTCCCTCCTGCCCCTTCCAAAGCTGGGGTTTTGGGCTGGCTTGTTGCTTTTCTCTCTGCCTGTCATCCTGCTGCCTGCCTCAGTGTTTAATGCTTTTCCAGGCTCTCCCGGGGCACGGGGGCATTTCTCAGCCCGCTCCGCCTTTTGGTGGTGGCGGCCCCGGCCGAGCACCCGTGTCCCCTGCCGAGGGGAAACCGCGCCTGGGGCAGCTCTCGTGCGGGCTGCGGGGCCGGCTGCTGCCTCGTCCGTGCTGCGCACCCACTGCTGCAAGCGGGAGTTCAGTTCCTTAAGTCACCCCGCACCTAGCATAGCGCTTCTTTCCCTCATGTATGGGTCTTTTTGGCAAATACACCGCAGAGAGCTGCTTCCTTGGAGATGGGATTTTCAACTGTGTCGCCTGCTGTTGCGGGGCTATGCCATCGCAGAGGGTGACAGCTCCCAGGTGTCACCAGAGGGGCTCAGACCCCTTGCCCCTTGGGGCACCCCGATGCGTAGGCACCTGCCTGCTGAGAAATCAAGCAGGCTCCCTGCTGGGCCAGCTACTATCTAATTAGATTTAATAATGAACTAATCCAAATGCATGGCTACTGCCTGGGGTAATCTGCTCCCGAGCTTGGTGTTCGCACATGGTGTCTGGTCGGGGGCTGTGGCAAGGGACTGTCCCCAAGCATGAGGACGCTGCCAGCGCAGTGCACGGGCTGCCCCGCTTGGCCGTCTGCGCTGCTAATGGTTATTAACTTGGTCAGGAGTAAATTTCTTCTGGATTAGTGTCCTCTAAATTGATTAACTGTCTCTGACAGAGCATTTTCTTTTAATGAAATGTGATTCCAGGCTCCAGTCAATGAATTATTGTGGCAGTGAGGGTAAAGCAACCTGCACTGTTTCCATGGGTCGTTCCCCCGGGTTTTAAGAAGAGGGGAGAAGCAGACAGGGCTCAGAGGAGAAATTATGATTGCAGAGGAGCTAAGAGGCCAGGAGTTGTGCGGCTGCATGGAGGAGGATGTGGGGCGAGTGCCGTGCCCTGTAGAAGCGGCTGGGGACGCGTGCGCTCCTCGAGCCTTGGAAGGGACACGGGAGCCCTGCACCTGGAGGGGCTCGGTGCGGTTGCTGGCCGCACGTCATGCGCTTGCTCGTGACCGATCCGGCTGCATCGCGCACGGCACCTGCACCCCGGCTGCCTGCTGAGGCCGCTGGGCTGGGCTGCGAGCACCCTGCGGATCTGCGCTGAGTCACAGCCGCGGAGCTGCGGGTGACGGCTGCTCCCTCTGCTTTTAAACGCTCGGAGGGCGCTGATGCTGCGGGTGCTGATGGTGGGCTGGGGCTGCGCGGGGGTCCTGACGCGTGCCTCTGCCCTGCCCGGTGAGGTTTGGGGCATGGCGTGGGAAAACCGGTGGAGAGGGCTCGGGGGTGGCGGGGGCGCCGGCGTCCCGCAGGCAGGGGGAAACGCAGCACTCGAAATCCCTGCTGCCTGGCACAAGTTTGAAATATCTTTCATAGTTTCAGGCTTACAAATAGCAAACACGAATAAGATTGCCATTCTCCATGTTTGTCTGTGTTCCTCTCCTTGCAGCAGCACTGTTCCCAGAATGCCTTTGCTGACCCTGTCGCCACTTCGGTGCTGTTAGCGACGTGCCGTTCTGCACTGGTGCTTTCTTGGTGTTTGTTTGGTAGTTGCCTCTGGAAGTACCAGCTGGGGCAGTAGTTTGACATTTCGTTGCCACTTTCCTGAATTCTCCAGGCACTCTCACTCGAGTTTGCCGTTTTGACGTATCCCTCCTCTGCGCCGGGTGTGTTGAACGCTTACACTTGGTTTTATTCCGAGCCCTCGTCCACTCCCACCTGCACTCCGTCCCCGAGCTTGGAGGCCTGGCGGGCGCAGCCCCACGCGCTCCGCGGCCGCCTCGCAGCCCAGCTGCCAGCGAGCCTCCTGCCAGACGCCAGCAGTTACTTATTGACGAGATTATAGGTTAGGAAGGGCCCAGGGGGAGTTCTGCTATAAAACAACACCAGGATGCGAACAAAAATAAACACGGGGAAAAGTGCCAGACATGGTAGCTGGGTGGGGAAGCGGAGAAATCTGTTTTGTTTTGTTTCACTGCTAAGTGCACGAGACGCTCGGCGGCTGGGTGGGCGCGGGGAGGTGGGGTGGCACCCTGCGGGACGTTTTGTGGGTGCGAGCCCCCTGCATGCGCCCCAGGGACAGCACTGCTTTGGGGTCCCCGCGTGGCTGCCCCGTCCCGCGCGTGGCAGGAGCACCGGGGTGTTGCCGCAGAGCCGAACACTGGCGAGCCCCTGCCGGGCGCGCAGATTCTGCCACTGCCCGCGGTGTCGCTGGCCACGCTCGTCCCCTTGTGCTGCAGGGCGGCCCCGGGGATCCGGCGTTTCGGTTTCCGTCACGGTGATGTTCAGCCTGAAGTTGCCCGTCGTGCTGCCGGTACCCGGCTTTGTGCCCCTTCTCTTTCAGGGATGCCCAAAGAGTGGCCTGGGGGCGGTGGGTGCTGGAGCCCCTCGTGGGAAGCGGGAGGACGTGCTCAGCGCGTTTGTGCCTTTCTGCAGCCGGAGGTGTTGGCCTCTAAGGCTCTGCCAGAGCGCGGAGCCCTTCAGGGGTGGTTTGCATTGCTTCATTTGTGGGTTTTGAGTGCTGCTTCCTTGACTTGACCATCAACAGGTAGCATCATCATCATCAGCGTGCGGGTCTCGCTTGCACTCTGCTCCTGGATTGCTCAAGCCGTCTTGTTTTCTGTCACTTTCCTTTGCCCCTGCCCTGTGTCACCTCCGTCTGTTCTGCACCCGGGCTTCTGAACCGGGTGCTATTGCAGCCTGTTACGCGCCTCATGGGCTTCCCCCCCAATAAATAACCTGTTTAAGGCCGAGCTGGGGCCGAGCTGTGCTGAGCCCTAAACCTGGCGTTTGGTTCTGAACAGTTTGCTTTCAAACATCCTGTTTGGGTTGTGGAGCCCACAGCTGCTCAGCGCCGAGGTGCTGGTGCTGTGTGGAGCCTGG
Source organism: Chauna torquata (assembly GCA_013399475.1). Classification (NCBI taxonomy): domain Eukaryota; kingdom Metazoa; phylum Chordata; class Aves; order Anseriformes; family Anhimidae; genus Chauna; species Chauna torquata. The sequence continues at coordinate 854,958 of VXAL01013491.1, read as the reverse complement.
TGGGTAGCGCAGCCTCTGCCCGCTGGTGGTGCGGCCGTGCCTTCCCCAGCTGCCGAGCTGGGGTTGCTCTGAAGTGAGGATCGTCTTTACAAACGCAGCTGGGGTACCAGGCGTGACTTCCAGATACATCCCAAATGATGTGAAAAGTAAGTATTGAAATATATTGTAATGAAGTGATTATTGAAGATTTCAGACAGTTAAATTTCCACGCGGATGGAAGCCTCAGAGTAATCCCCTTTTATGCCGGGGCGCACAGGGACCCGCGTGCTTCTCCGCAGCCCGCTCGGTAGGCGCCCCTGACGTTTTGGTTTCCCTGCGGTGCGGGAGGCAGGGCTGCGTGTGCGCGCTGCAGCTCTGAAGCGCCTCGGCCACTGTGGGATAAAATCTGTGTCACCAGAGTTGCTGCTATGATTTTGTTGTAGTAGGAAGTGCATGGGCAAGTGCTAAGAAAAGCCGAACAGGAAGGGTGGAGAGCTGCGGTGAGATTTGTGTTCGGAGCCTGGCAAGCACAGGGTCTGGACTGGACCGAAATGCCCCGAAACTGCGAAAGGTTAGGGCTGGGTGTAATTCAGAACAAACACAAATACACTGGGGCAGAAGGAAGAGGGCTTTAATTAATGATCGGTTTCCTCAAATAAGGAGGCAGCAGCTGGAAATAGAAGAGCAGCAAGTTCAATGTGAGTAAAAGGAAGCAATTTCTCACGTAGCGTGTTATCGGAGCCTGGCGCTTGTGCTGCAGGATGTTCCATGACGCTGAGCTCGCCAGCTTGAAAAACGCCTGGGGGGCTTCAGGATCAGCAGTAACCTTGGGCATTGGTGGTCATGAACTTTGAGAGGGTCACCAGTGTGCGCGTGTAAGGCTTGGACCACCCCTAACACTGGCATTTGAGTTGGGTGCGATTTGGGGAGCGGGTGGCGATGCTCCAGTGCTGGCAGGATGGCCCCTCCGGGTGCCAGGGCATGAGTCAAAGCACGGCGTTAGCCGCGTGCCCCTCTCTGCTGTGCACCTTGCAGTCTCTCCCTGCGGTTGGTGTAGGTTGATGGGAGTGCACGTAGGTGACATCTCCTGAGGCTGCCAAACCCGGCTCTAGCGCTTGCTCTCCTGCCGTGGGGGCAGGGTCTGGGTGTTTGCTGGGTTTATGTGCGCATAAAATAGGGCACAACGATGCTTCTCACTTCACGAAGCACTTGAAGACCAGCTGATGAGAGCGCTAAGGAAGACGCCCCTGTGTGCGTGGTGTGATCGAGACAGCAACCGCGGAGCCCAGGGCTGCCCGGGGGGCTTTGCTTTCCTTTGCTTCCTTCCGTGGTGGGACTTCAGCAGTGCTTGCAGAGGCCCACGGGGGGCTTTCCTCCGTCCGCATCTCTCTCGCTTTCTGCAGACTTGGAGGAACAAACCGTAGCCAGTGCTGCCTCACACGTGGGTGACTTGATGGCTCTGACGTCCTGTGCAGCTCTTCTCTCCCCGGGTCTGTTTTACATCAGTTTCAAGCTTTCTGCAGGTGGCACCTTAGCACCCAGCGTGCGCGGTGTGGGAGCAGCGGTGCCGGCGGGAGCTGCTGCAGACCGGTGCCAGGAGGCTCCGAGGCTGCGTGCGGAGCCGGCAGGGGCTTCCCCCTTGCCTTGTCTTCCAGTGCCGGCCTCGAGCAGGGCTCTGCTCACCCCATGACTGCGGGGCCAGCAGTCACCTGCTGTCCCCGGGACTCCAGAGGAAACCTTCTCCATCTTCCTGAAGTCTGGCATCATTTCCAGGAGACCTGACATCCTCCTGACTTCATTTCTCTCGGATCTTCAGTGCCTTTCATCAGGCATCTCTTTGTGAAAACATCCTGGCCTGGCAGCGCTCCCAAAACAGCTACTAGCATTAGTGATTTGGGGGTGGTGGGATGACGTGGCCAGGGTGCTGGGCTGGTGGGGAGCGGGGAATAATTTTAGCTGTGTAACCAGGCAGGCCTGCCAAAGGCTGACTTTGTTTTCACGAAGCGCAGAACTTTTATCTCTTAAAATACCATGAAAATAATTCATGTCTTCAGTGTGTTACTCAAATCTGATCTGCTATTTGAGCCCAGTCAATAGTCCCATTCATCCCACAATGGATTCTCTGTCCTTCTGGCAAACATTTTGCCGTATGAATCCACTTTGAGTGTGTGAAGCGAGGCATATGATGATGCATGGGCTGGAGAGCAGCGCAGTGTGCTCGGGTGGTTAGAGCAAGAGACTGAGCAGAAGCTGTGGCAGCTGCTGGGTCTGAAATCTTTGTGCCATCATGGACAGACCACTTGATTTTTCTTGTGGTTTAGCATGTCCAAACATTTTTTTTTCTTGAAGCGTGGTTCCTAGGGGTATTTGTCGGTTTTGCCCAAGGAGCCAGCTTTCAGCGTTTCCTAGGATGCGCGTTGCAGAGAACCTCCTTGGGAGGCTGAACCAGAACCTCGTGGGAGGCTGGGGTAGCTGGGTGCAGGTGGCGAGAGCACCCCGGGTGTCACCTCGGGCCCGGCTGGCTGCGTGGTGCTTTCCCGATATCTCCGCTCTCGGGACGGAGGTCTGGCGGCACGACGCCCTCCTCCGTTCCCGGGGGGCGCGGGGCCCCAGCTGGAGGCGCGGGAAGCGCCTTGTGGCGATGCTCGTGTCGGTCACGGTGCCGGCACCCGCTGTGAGAAGGATGTGCCGCCAAGGTGAATGCTGGTATCCGAGCCTCCTTAAACAAATACAGCTGCACTTTGGCACGGAGGACTGGGTTTCCCTTCCTGTTGGTGCCGTGGCTGACACGGGAGAGGCTTCCAGAGGGATCCCTGCACACTGAAGCTGGGCAGCGCAGGGCTGGCGCTGGGCGGCGGGGTCTCGGTCAGCCGGGCGATTCGCATCGGAGAGGCTTCCCCGGCCGCGCCTGCTCGCACCGCGAAACGGGCTGGCGGCTCTTGGTGTGCCCAGGTGGGACAGGGCCTGGCCGCGGCGTCCCACTGAAGGCCGTGCTTGTAGTAAAGGCAACCAAATCAGCAGCTGGGGGTGCTGAGGGGCCATGGTGTGCGGGGACGCTGATGATCTCTGCTAAACCGCTGCGTTTTGGAGAGGTTGTGTACGTCTTTGGATAACTTGCTGTTAAAACCGATTGCAATGGGTGTGAGTAAAACTCGTGTCTCCGTGCCTGGTCTCCCTGCCGCCTGTGTGTGCAGTGGTTGTTGCTCTGCTTTGTTCCCTTGCCTTGCTTCGGGTCTTCCTTAAAAGGATATTCTGTTTTTTTGTTTTGTTGGTTTTTTTTTTTTTTTTGAGGAAGTGAAATACAGAAAGCTGTCACTGTGAGAGGACTTTCTTCTCCGAGCTGCAAATGTAACCCAGCTCCTTCTGTACCTGGCTTTAAGGCTGTCGCGCTGTTTTAATGGGACCGCTGAAGGAAGAGACCGTTATGGGTGTTCGGTGCACGTGCCGCCCCAGCGCGTTCTCCTCGTGCACGAACTCCTTCCCTTCCGGGACAGAAACTGCCACCAGTGATGGGATCATCTCTCCTTGTCATTTTTTATTTATTTTCACTTGAGTGATGAACCAAAGGCAGGACCTGCCAGCGGCTGTAGTCCCGTACTAAATCACTGATTAACCCCAACCGCCTGGCGCATGACTTGTTTATTAAATGAGTCGTGGCTAAGTGTGCGTGACAGCTGCGTGGGGTCCCAGCTCGGCATGGCCCGTGGGACTGGGGCTCCGGCTGCCCCGCCGTGAGTGCGGAGAGGGCATGTGTTTTTATCCCTGTAGCCCGAGCAGGCGCAGCTCGATGGCGATGAGACCTTGCGCTTCTGCAGCGCCCGCTGTGTGTGAGCGTACAGCTGCATTTGCTGCTTTGCCCTCTGTTTCGGAGCCTGGCTCGCCGCAGAGCCCCGGCACTGGTGGCAGCGAGGGCAGGACCCATACGTGCTCGGGTGACGTCCGTCGGCGCGCGGGAGCCGGCTCCGCTGCTGCAACTTGTGCCTGCGAGGCTGTAAGTGAGCAGCTGTAAGCGCATCTCCAGACCTCTCCGCGCCGCTCCAGGGCGGCAGGAAGAAACCTCTTAGGCTTGGGGTTATGGCCCCGCACGAAGGCGGCAGCGAGGCCCCCGGCCTGGGGGCAGCGTGGGGGGGCACGGGCAGGGCTGCTGGGGGCTGGTCCAGCTTTAAGGTGCGGGATTATTTCCTGTCGATGCCTTTAGTCTCCTTGCCAAGACAATTGCCGCAGTTCCAAAAAGTCCATTGTGAGCTCTCCCGTTATGTGTCCCAGCTGCTCCGCTCGCACGGCCTCCGGATCCAGCCCCAAGCGGAGGGAAGGGCTGTGGGGGCTGAGAGCTGCAGCGGGGGCTTCGCGCAGCTGAAAAGGACCCGCTGGCTGCAGAAGGGAGCAGTGACTGTTTGGAGGCTCAGCCGGCCTTTGCTTCAAGCCTCCTCTGAGCCCTCTCTTTCTCCCGTAGAGCCGCGGGGGCAGCACCGAAACACCCGGACCCCCGGCTTTCACAGGCGGTGCCTGCGTGGGGCTTGTGCCCAGGCATTTTTTAAACGATAACCAGAAGGTGGATTGTAGAGCAAATGCAATTTTTTTTTTTTGAGAAGCTTTAAGGAACGTGTCAGCGAGGGGGGAGCTGACAGTTTTCAGGCTTTGCAGTTGTCAGAAGTGAGCGGGCTGGACGTGGGCACTGGCGTAGTGGGAGCGGATGCCCAGTGCCCCTGCGTGGTGGGGCGAGGGATGCTTTTGGTGGGGCGAGGGATGGATGCTGTTGGTGGGGCGAGGGATGCTTTTGGTGGGGCGAGGGATGCTTTTGGTGGGGCGAGGGATGCTCCTCGTCGCAGTGACGCAGGGCGGAGGACAGGCGCGGTGGAGGTGGCTCCTGCGGACCCTCCTGTCCCCTGCTGTGGGGCCGTGCAGGGTGCGAGGCCGGGGCCGTGCGAGGGGCTGCCTGGCCCCGGCCAGACGAGCCCACCGCTCCCTGCCGCGGGGGAAGGAAGGGGCAGGCGTCGCGGTTCCTGTTGTCCAATTGAGCATTAAATATAGATTATTAAGCAATTTTCTTCACAGGAAGCGTAGAAACGCCGCTCTGTGCGAGCACCGAGTGTTTCAGGCGGGGCAAGCGCCGAACCCGCCGCGCGGCGTGCAGCTGGCCTCCTCGCGCCCCTCTGCTGTTCCCCCTTCGCAGCGGGACTAACCCGTTACCCCTGAACTTCTGCGTATGGTTTTGTCTGCCGCTTCGCCTGCTGCCCCCGCCCCAGAGCTGCACGGGGACGGGCTTGGGCTCGCCGTTCCCGGCACAGTAGCGAGCTGGCTGACGGGGCAGCTTTTTGGAGGCTGCTGAGCCCCCGCTTTGAGCCAAGCGCGTGGAGAGGGGCAGTGCAGGTGCTGCGCGGAGGTGAAACGTCTAACTGAGGAGTACAGCTCGGAAACGCGCTGGGTGCCGGTGATCAGGGAAGAGCCGCCCGCGGTGAGCGGCGGGGCTGTGGGGCGAGAGGTTTCGCAGGAGTGGCAGGAGCTCGGTGTGTTGCCATCTGAGCCGGGGGATGCTGCACGGAAGGGTGCCGCGGGGCGGGCAGGATGGCTAAATCGGGCTCTCCCGTTGTAACGCCCTGCTGCTGCGAAGGAGACGTGCCTGCTGGCACCGGGTCTGCACGGCACGGAGCGGCGGAGCCGTGGCTGGGACGGGGCTTTCCTCGCTCCAGGGGGGTGCGCACGGATGGGGTTATGAAATCAAAGCGTCCTCATTTTATAAATGGCCTTCTGCAGTATTTCCAAATGTCTTTGGGAGGGGCTTTTTATTTAAAAAATAAACACTTCAGTCCCGTTGCGGTAACAGAAGCCGCTTCCCAGAAGGATGATGTAGGCAATTGCTCAGGCTTGCTGAGGGTGAGGAGGCAGCACCGGGGGCACCCGGGGAGGGCTGAATGGGTGGGAGCGGGCGTGAGGGGCACGGGGCACCCCTGGGCAGGAGCGGGGCTGCTGTGCTCCTGGCCTCCATGAGTTTTGGAAGGAGCCCAGGTACCCAGAGCCGTGAGGCTCTGCAGGCAGGGATGTGAGCTCAGCTATTCATTACCTGACTTCTGCAGTTTTGCTTCTAAGGACTTTGGCAGCCTCTCCGGCGAGACCCAGGCACGAAGGCAGCGCGGAGGTGCTCGGCACCGTGGGTGAGCGCTGCCGGGGACCTGGCTGCAGTTCAGCTCAGAATTACGCAAGGGACTTGGTGCAGCGCGTGAGCCACGTGCGGGGCCTCTGGGGAGCGGCGGACGTGGTTCAGCCTCCGCGCTGGGTGTCCCGGCCACGTGCCCCACGCGTAGGCCTTGGGTACCCGCAGGCTCTTGCCCCATCGCTGGACGTCACCGCCGCTCTCGCACCCTGCCCGGCCAGCGGCAGGGGGCTGCCGCAGCCCTGCCTTCTGCACAGCATCGGTGTCACTGCTGACTCCTTTCACGTCACTTGTCCCCAGCTGCCTGCAGTTTTCTCCCTTCTTGGCACCCTGTCCGAGTCGTAACCCTCCTCCAGGAAGGGCAGAGTTCTCAGGAAAGGGAGCGCTACTGTAGCTGTTCCCGTAAATGTTGTAGCTGGTAACCCTATATTGCAGTAACGAGCCAATACATCACTTTTAAAAGGGCATTTTATTTAGATTGCTCGTTGCCGTAGCTACGCAGCTGGACCTCCGGCATGCGGTGCCGGCGCCTGCTTTCTGTCAAGTTGACTTTCCTAAAGGGATCGTCCTGCCGCCCCGCGCGGCTGTGAAACGACAGCGCGGGGAGCGGGGCGCCTGGGGGTGCGTGGCAGAGGGCTGTCTGCAGAAACAGCCGGGAAGGGAAGCGGAAAGAGGGGACAGAAATACGCAGCAGGTGAAGGAGAGTGTGGGGCAGGACTCCCCCTTGCCAGAGCAGAGGGGAGGACAGGCGGGAACGGTGGGGAACTTCGGTAACTGCAGAGTTAGCTGTTGTTTTAGCGCGATGCAGTGAACGCGCTGACCCAAATCGGTAATTCAGGTGCATTCCCTGCCTAATGGGGAAGGGGAGGGGAGATGAGCCCCAGCTGCACCAGGTACAGGCACAGGTGGGAGCGATTTCGGCTTCAGCGCTGCTCAGCCCATGCCCTTCCCTGTCCCGGCACAGGCGGTGTCGGGGTGCCGAGGCTCGGCCAGCCCTCGCGGGCCCGGCCCGTGGCCCCGCGCAGCCCTGGGGCTCCTGCAGCGCGCAGCCCTGGTGCCGCGTTCGCCGCCTGCGGCGCCTCTGCTCTCCGGGTTCTCAGGCGGGCATCGCGCTCTCCTTTCCGCGTTCTGCTGCTGTGCCGAAAATAAGACCAGGGCAGGGTGCTTGGAGGAGAGGGGAGTCCTGGCACGGCTTTGGAGTCTGTTGGTTTGGTCTGTCTAATGGCATACAGAAACCAGGCAGGCAGATTCCTGATGCAGGGGCATGTGCTGGGTGCCTGTGTGCTCTTGGTGTTTCTTAAGAAGCTGCCTTACGTCAGCTGGGGGTTGTTTAGAGGTGCTGGTGTGAGGACCAGGGAGCAGGGCGTGAGTGCCCTGTGCTGCAGCTGCGATGGGCGTTTGTGGACACGAGAACGGTTGAAGCGTTGCAGGGCTGTGGGGCTGCGTGCTGCGGAGCTGCGTGCCGGCGTCTTCTTGGGGGAACGCAATGAAAGAATGTGTTTGGTGGAGCTGGGGCCAGGCCGCCGGGAGCATCCCTGCAGTGGCTGTGGCCATGATGTCCCTGTGGGCACTTGGGTGCCCTGCTGCTTCCTGACCCTGGTGGGGAATGTCCCCAAGCAGCCACGCAGCCCCAGGTCCAGCCCAGCTCCGGACGTGGCAGGACCACCATCTAGTGGTGCCCGGACCCCAAGCCAGCTGTGTTGTTCAGGCAGCAGGATTTTTCTGGCTTTGTGGTGGTTTTGCCCTATTTTGTGGTTGATTGATGAAGTCAGCTGGAGAACTTGGAAGAAGAACTCGTGCACCCTGGGTTTGACTCATGCGCGTGGGGAGCTGCGGGGTTTTGCTCATGCACGAGGGAAAGCAGAAGTTTCTCTCGAGCCTTTGCAGGATTTTGTTTGCTCTCCCGCAGCCCTGGGGAAAGCGAGCCTCCGTCGGCGAGCTCTGTGGAGGGGCAAGCGCGCCTGCTCTGCCCTCACCGTGCACCGCTCCTTGCAGCGCAGTGGGGCTTGTGCTCCTTCTGCTGGAGGGGTTTTCCCAAAATGCTGATGAATGGCAGGATGCGAGGAGTCCTGATGAGCTAACAGGGACCAGGGCCCCTCTGCACTGCCCGTCTCCTTTTCTGGCCAAGCCTGCTGCTAATTTTAGCGGTTGCTGCACCCCTGCGACGTGGTTGTCGCTCAGCGAGCGGCTGGGAGCAATTTTCCTTTATCGCTGCCGTGCTGGGAGTTATCTCATTCTTCTTCGGCCTCTCCGTTGCCTATTTATAAGTGCTGTGGGCCATCGCTCCAAAAACCTTTCAAGTTTGGTCTGCCCCTGCCCAGCCAGCAGCAGGAGTGAAGGAAGGGCAGCCGACCGGCGGGGCTGCAGTCGGGGCGTCCACGAGCCCGGCTGGGTGGCCCGGCGTCAGCGTGGAGTTGGCGGAGAGGAAATGGCTCCTCAAGTCATTAACGTCATCTTCTCATTAATGTGCTCTTCATTACCATTTCAGAGGAGGCAAGAGCCTGCGCAGCTCCGGGGGGACCGGGTTGAAGCCTCGAGCTCCCTGGCTGCCCTGCCGAGGGAAGGGGCTGGCGAGGGCGCGGAGCAGCACCAGGAGAGCTGCAGGGGGGCTGTGCCGGTGCTGCCGTCTGGCTACGTCGCGGCACCTGAGCCACGGGGCTGCAGGCAAACCTTTCCACCCCCTGCCAACAACTCCTGGGGGGTACCCCCAAACAGCCGAGCCCCTGCTGCCTGCCTGGTGCTCCCTGTGCTGCTCTCTCCCTGCCGGCCTCGTTTCGCTGTTTTCCTGCTGCCTTAGGAGCCAGTTGTGTGACGGCAGCTGGGTGCAGCTTTGCTCATGGACTGAAATGTGGGCAGGACTAGCCCCAGGGATATAAGCAGACACTGGGAGAACAGCTTTAACGCTTGGAGAAAGCTTTAAACTGTTATCCCACAGGGAAAGCAAAACACTGGAATTCTTCTGCAGTTCTCTTTTGGCAGTTAGCGCCAAAAGGAGGAGGAGTTGCTAGGAGAACGTGGTCTCTGTGCACACACACATTTTCCACCTGTGTTCAGAAAGTGAAAAGCTCACCGAACTTTGAGTGCATTGAGTGAAGATGTGCACGGGGGATTTAGCATGATGGCGTCCTAATGCCACGTGCATGCCCAGAGTCCCTGTGTTGCTCAAGTACAAGTTCTCTGCTGAGCCGGTGGCCTTGTGGTGCCCAGGAGCATGTGCATGTGCAGGGTTATGGGGCTGGTTCAAAAAGCCAATCCTGGATCCGATCGGGTCGTTGCAAGTAATAACTTAATAGGATTCAGCTCTTGGAGAGAGTCTGTGACTTGTAAAGCAATCAACCTCTTCATTAATGCCCATAAACAGTGCCGTCGTGCGGCAGGGCTGCGTCCTGCCCAGATGTGGGAACATCTGCAGCAGTGCTGGCTCTTCGGGGGCAGCGCAGCAGCTGCCCGGCCGTGCCGTGGGCCGTCACTGGTTGTGTTTGCCCTGGGGACACTGGGTTTGAGGTCCTTAATGGTTTTTTAATGGTGAGAAGCTGAGGCTGCATCTCTCATGGCGTGTTTGGGTGTGCTGTCCCTGGGGTGAGCGTGGGAGGAGGGCAGCGTTCTCAGGGCTCCTGGTGCTGGGCGGATGGGATTCTCCTGGGGGCTTTGCTGGCTGGGACCTTGTGCCTGCCTGGGTCATGCCACTGTGGGCTTGTTCTTTTGCTGATGTCCATGTTTCCCCTCTCTCTTGGCAGATCTGTCGTCGGCCAAGCGCAAGTTCGCGGACTCTCTCAATGAGTTTAAATTCCGCTGCATCGGTGACGCTGAGACAGATGATGAGATCTGCATAGGTGAGACCTGGGTGCTGGTTTAGTGGGGAGCCCTGACCACGCTCCAGACTCCCGAGCTGAGCAGTGCATGGGGTGGGAACACACAAGGACAGCAAGGGACCCAGAAATTCATCTGGGTAATACCCTGCTCTGTGGAAATGACGTATTTCTCCTAGTTCAACATCAGCAAAACCTTCACAAGAAGAGCAGTTACTCTTGGCTGAAGGCGACCTGTACCAGATAAGAAAGGAGGAAGACTGCTCATATCTGAAACCATCTAGATTGTCCAGCTCTTTGCCCTTTTCCATTTGAGGGCAGGGATCTGGAGAAGTAGTCGTGGCTAGAGATGCTGCAAGGGGCAGTGGTCCGCAGGAGAGGCGCAGCAGCCTGGCTGCATGGCTGCGAGTGAGCAGCCGAGGGCTGGTGATGACCTGCAGGCTGGGCTGGGCTCCGGCACGGCTGGACCGAGCGTCTCGCGGGGGAGCAACTTCACCCACTTCACTCCATATTATCCTGCTTCTGCCCAGGCTGCGCTTTTAGAGTTTATTGTGCATGTAGTCTGGAGCCAGCAGAGCAAATAAGCTTTAGTCTTGGTTTGCTTGCTTACTTGTGCCCAGTCTCTCAGCAAAAATAGGTTTCTCATCCAAGTGGGGCTGTGCCTCAAGTGAATGCACGCTGGGAAAGCATTGCCAGGCTGATCAGCTGCTTTTGAGTGTTATTTCCCCAAATGTTTGAGGGCAGGCTCCTTGCTCCGGGGTCCCTGCAGCAGCCAACCTGCCAGGGTTCGTGCTAGCACGGAGCTGGTGGGCAGCGAGAGCCAACCTGGGAGGCGGTGAGCGCTAGAGCTGTGTTGCTATGGCTACTGCGGTGTTCGGAATTAAAAAAGAAAATGCTGTTAAATGCTGAACCTGTTGGTGTGTCCCTTGCAGCCAAGTCCCTGCAGGAGTTTGCCATGGTGCTGCGGAACCTGGAGGACGAGCGGATGCGCATGGTACGGCCCTATGCGCGGGCAGCCTGGCCTCCGGGCCATGGCACTTCTGCTGCCGGGGTGGTTTTGGCTGCAGTCGATAATGTGACATCCGTGGCACTGTGCGTGCAGTGGTCCTGCGGGTGAAACGGGCTCCAGGCTCTTTCCCTTGCCCATGGCAGAGCTGTGGGGCATGGCTGGGGCAAGCAGAGGGAGGTTAGGGTGAGCTGGGGCCCCGTCAGTAGTGGTGGCTTGCTTTTGGAAAACAGCTGGCTCTGGTGCTCGCAGGACACACTGGGGTGAAGAGCAGGTCTGGAACGAGCTCCTCAGCCTCCCCTCTGGACCCCAGGCTGATGTGGAGGGGGACGAAGCGTGTGGGTTTCAGTGGGCGGTGGGGGGAGTTTGTAGGAGAGGGTCGTTGGCACAGCAGACCCCAGTGCTGGTGTGTCTGCAGGGCTGAACAGGGAGAGGTGTCGAGTGGCACGGGATCTGAGCCGGACACAAAGTGCCTGAGTGCGCTGTGCAGCCCGGCCGGGCTCCCAGGGGAGGCGAGGATGACTTCTTGCTGTATTTGTCTGACAGATCGAGAACGCCAGCGAGGTGCTGATCACACCGCTGGAGAAGTTTCGCAAGGAGCAGATCGGCGCCGCTAAGGTAGGTTGCTTCTGCGTCGAGTCGCTGCCTCGTCTGTGAGCCTCTGCTCTGGCTCAGAGGCAGAGCTCGGAGCCGCTCGGCAGTGGCCGGGGCCTGGTGTGCCGCAGGGCGCGAGGAGGGACGGCGCGCTGCTGCGGGAGGGAGACGGGGACAATGCGGCTCCTATTAACGTGCCTCAGTGTTTCCCAGTTCACCTGCAAGCAAGTAATGCACCGATGTGAGCTGTTGGCCAAAAGTCACGTGCCAGTTTAAGCGAGCTGTTTTTCTTCCTCCAAACCAGAATTAGTGTTCTGCGAGATGAGTTCTCAGTCGCCTGAAACCCATCAGGTCTGTGCTCGCCCATCCCTGGCGTGCTGGAGATTTGGGTGGCTTCTGGCAGCATGGGTGAACCTGGGAACACACCCGTGTGTCCGAGGCTGCTGCGGGACAGTCTGTCCCTGCCCGCCTTTCTTTCCTGTCTTTGTTCTGGAATTCAAAATGCTGCCTGTGGCTCTGCTGTTGTTATAACAACCTGCTGCTGCCTGCAAGAAGCACACGCCAGTGAGCTAGGGCTGCGTTTGCATGGCAGCGGTGTGCCCTGTCCCAAGGCCGGTCTGACTTGGCTTGTGCAGCTGGGAAAAAAAGAAAAAAGACAGAAAGGGATCCCACAGGAGTGAGCCGCTTATTAACGCGCCAGGATCTGTAGATACAGCTGTTCTCCCCTGCCAGCCATGGTGCCTCAGCAAGACAGACCTTGTCTGGGGTCACCTGCCCTGATGTGTCTCTGGTGGCCTCAGAAGCAGACGCTGCAGCACGTTGGCGATGCAGCTTGAGGTGGTGCGTGGGGGCTGCAGGGTGCCCGCGGAGCTCTCGCGGCCGCGGCTGTCCCTGCGCACACCAGCCCGGTGCGAGGCTGTGCTGCTGGGTGCCTCTGCCCGGGCTACGGGGCTCATCCTGATGCCGGTGTGGGTCACAGCAGCCGTGTGGCCCCGAGATGGGACCGGGCCTGCGGGTCAGCTGTGGGCACTGCTGCGGAGCTCTGCCGTGTGCTGCTTTGCGGGGAGGTGTGTGGGAGGAAGCCTGCGGGCTCTGCCACTTGGACGTGGGCAGGGGGCTTGGTGCGAGCTGCCTTCAGGGCGCTGGTTGAATTTCCCATGGCCGGACATCCTCGCACAGCGCTATTTTTTTGGTCCGAATGTCAGCCTAATTTTTCCTCCGTCTCCTGGTGCTGTTGCGTTCGGGGTTGGAGTGTGCCAGATCTCCTCCCGGCCACGGCTGCTTGCGAGGACTGGGACGCTTTTGCACATCGTGAAGCCTGGCAGCTCCTCTCCTGCTCCAGCCCGGTGCTGCGGGGCGGGGGCTGTTCGGGAGGCTGCTGCCGACCCCCTGCAGCCGCCCCGTGCGCCGGCGGGTCCTGGCTTTCCATCACCGCCTGCAGCTGTGGCGCGGCGTGGAGCAGGCGGTGCGTCTGAGCGAGCGCTGCATACAGTTGGGTAATGAAAAGCAGGCGCGCGGAGCAAGGAAGCTGCTCTCTGGCCACTGTCTCCATTTGTTGTCCAATTTGGGCTCTTCAAAGCGTGTCTTCTCTGGGTGTGGCTTTAGGGTTGCTATCAGTTTTTAGAACAAACTTAAAATAAACCCAGCTGCTTAGCCTCGCCTGTGCTCTTCCTAGCAGAGGGTTAAGTTTGCGGGAAGCTCTCTGAATCCTGAGTTTGCAGGTTAGTGACTGAATTCTGCTGGGATGAGAGATGCAAAAGCAAAGCCCGTGATGACATCCTCCTTTGATGCTTCTGGCACGTACAACCAAGTTACTGTATCGTCGTGCCGAGTGACACATGGGATAAGCCACTGCTGGGGTGGCAGGGGATGGGAAGGGAAATTGTGGTGATGTTCCCATGAGCTGGGCAGCGAGAGCTGTCCTCGCTCTGTTGTCTTTGGATCAGCCCTGGACCTGGAAGTTTCTATCAGCTCTGATAGCAGAGCCGAGGCTCCCCCAGGCCTTGGATTTTGGTGCTGTAAGCCATTTCCCTGCAGTTGCCTGATGGCCAGCAGCTCGGGGACGGGGAGCTGCCACCCGTGCCTCCGTGCCACCCTGCTGCTGGCACCAGCACCTTGGCTGCGCTCTCCCTTGACGAGGAACCGAGCGGAGCCCTGGCACTTGGGCCCCCCATCAAGCTGCTGGTCCCAAGGCTGCTGTGCCACCCAGCGGGGCCTCGCTGGCCTAAAATCCCTGGCTTTCACCTGCTTCCAGCACTTTTAGCTTGGTCCCGTCTCGTACGGGCTGCACGAAGGTGTGGGCAGCTCCCACCCAGGACCCGCAGGTCCTGTGTAATGCTGCAGGGATGCCATCGAGCCTCCTCCTGCTAGCCCAGTGCCATCGGGTTCAGCATCAAGCTGTTTGTTCTGTTTTGTAGGATGCCAAAAAGAAATACGACAAAGAGACTGAGAAGTACTGTGGTGTCCTAGAAAAGCACTTGAACTTGTCATCCAAGAAGAAGGAATCCCAACTTCAGGAGGTGAGAGCAACCTCTAGTTTTCCATGTCTACTGGTAACAGTGTTGAGCTTTTTGAATACGTTATGCAGCTTATAGCATTGGTTTTCTTGGCTGTAAACTATTTTTTTTTCTTCCTGCTGGCTGTGAGTGGCAGGTTTTCCCCTCTTCCTTTAATCAAAGGGGACAGAGCTGTTTTGGTGAGTAAATCAGAGAGATCCCAAAATGGGTAGCAATCAAAAAGGATAGAGAGTTTATGATTAAAGAGTGTAGCAGGAGGGAGCTGGTTCTGCTGCAGGCTTCCCGTGTGCCATGACAAATCATGTATGTCTTTATTTTCCTTCTCTGGAAGTGGCTGCACTGGCTTTGAGCTTTGTGGGAAGAGTGATCAGGCTTAGTGTTTCTAAACTGCTTTACGAGCCTGTTACTTACTTGGGACGCAGTTTGCTGCCGTGCCAAATGCTCTTACTGGATGAGTACACTGATTTTTTCAATCACTTCTTCCAAGTCTGGAATTCCCTGAGCTGGCCCAGGGCTGGTTGTTCCCTGCAGGACACGCGTGCTTTTGGGCAGGGTGCCGGTGCATTGCCGAGCCGCTTTTGATGGGGGTCAGAGGGCGCAGGTGGTGGCCTCTGGGCTGGAGCAGCTCAGGTTTTGGTGTGCCCAGCAGTGTGCGGACCCAGTCTGACTGGAGAGAGCAGATTTGTATGTCTGTGGCACAACTAATCATCCTCCACCAAATCAGAGTTGAAGAGGGGTATGAATCTGGGCTGACATGCCTGCGAGCCAGCGCTGTCCTTGTGTGGGTGTTCTGGGTGTGCAAGTACCTTACGACGTGGTAGCACCCCCACGTCCCAGCAGATGGAGAGTCTCGCTCTCGTGGCTCTTAAGTAACCTTTTAAACCCATGTTTTGGTTCATGTTTGAAATACTATCGCATGACACCAGCGTGGAAGGATTTCTTTCTGGAGAGGGGAGCCACTTGTGGCTCTGGCAGTGCCTTGCAGAGGTGTGTTGCTGTGCTCTGGCCAGAGTATGGCCCTGCGGGGCCGTGCAGG
This sequence comes from Chauna torquata, assembly GCA_013399475.1. Taxonomy (NCBI): domain Eukaryota; kingdom Metazoa; phylum Chordata; class Aves; order Anseriformes; family Anhimidae; genus Chauna; species Chauna torquata. The sequence continues at coordinate 839,867 of VXAL01013491.1, read as the reverse complement.
AGCCTGGGGTGCCGTGCGGGGTGTCAGCTGCGTGCAGAATGCCGTGGGACGAGGGCTGCTGGCGCATGTTCAGCAGCGCTGGCTGCTGGTGCCATCTGCTGGCATTTTCCACCCCGGACTTTGACTGCAGAGGCTGGAGCCAGCTGGTGCCTGCTCCAGAGTTCAGGAGTTGGGATCTTTTTCCCCTGCAGCATTAGAAAAAGCAGTCATGCAGATGTGCACAGAAAAGTTGCTGGTGAGATGGCAACATTTTAGGAAAGCCAACACCAACTGTTTATTAGCAGTCTGAAGCTTCATTAGACATCCTGACGGCCTGAGAGATGAGGGTTTGTGTCTGGGTGATTTGGTGTTTTATATTTCCTAATCTCTTCCTTCAGTCCACATCTGGAGGGTGATAGTGGCCACATGTGCAACTGCTGTAGCAAAGCGAGAAGAAAACCATGGGAATTCTCTGCTGCTTTGGCTGTTGACCAATTAAGTAACACACTGAGTCTAATATGCCATTTAATTCCTGGCAAAGTTATTTCATTGCATCATATTTTCTGGTTTTCAGAACTCAATTTGCTAAATATCTCAGCCTCTGCACCACGGACACCCAGCACGAATGCTGGTGGCAGGTCACAGGGAAAATGTTCCATTTCACAGCTGTGTCCCAGGGATTATCAGGAGTAAGCGTCTGTTAAATTGCAAGTGAGCATTTTCCAGATGTGTTTTGCAGCAGGCAGGGACTGCATGTGTTCCACCCTGATGGATCCATGGGGCGGCGTGCCCCATGTTGGGCTGCATTATTTGGGGTGCTGTTGAGCAATGACTCCGTCGTGGTTTGTGCTGGGGTGAGAGGCTCAGACCAGCTGGGTTGGCGGCTGTTGCGGTGGGCAGGGTCCCCGGTGACGTCCCAGCGTGCCCCTCCGGGGGCTGATACCTCCAGGTTCTTCTGTGCAAGGTTTCACTCGCAAAAGTGGTAAAACACCGTGCTGGGGAAGGAAGGCAGCGGATACCCGTGTTCCTCACCGTGTTTCCAGTGCAGCGGCTCTGCTCCTTGTACGTGTGCTGCCCGCCTCGAGCCTGGTGCTCCCGGCAGCCTCCCGTTGCGCCACTTTCCAGAAAGTGGAGAATTGCCTTTTATTGCCAAGTGTGCAGTGGCTTCTCATTCTTCTCACTTCTAATTCGTGCCTTTCTACCCAGCTGCCGAGGAGGTGAGAACATGAGTCATCAAAAATATTTTTTTTCAGCTGAAGAAGGAGCCTATTGGTGTGAATCAGGTTTATATTTAATTGCTGTGCCATCTGTCCAGGCCTGGACTGGTGTCTGAAGCTGAATTTACGTTCTACACGGACACGTTCCTGTTAGACCCAGATGTCCTCTGGCTGTGGAGCCGAGTGCTCCCAGCCAGCGGTGACTTGGGGTTTCCTCTCTAATCTCCCCGACACTTGCAGGCAGACAGCCAGGTGGACCTGGTTCGGCAGCACTTTTACGAAGTCTCCCTGGAGTACGTCTTCAAGGTGCAAGAGGTCCAGGAGAGGAAGATGTTTGAGTTCGTGGAACCTGTAAGTGAATGCTCAACCCTTTTCATCCCACAAAAACGCGTTCCTGAGGAGTGTGTTACTGCGTGGAGGAGCAGCGGCTGCGGTGTGGGGCCAGGGCTCTCCAGCCTGCCCCAGCGGCCTGTCTGCCAGGGGAGGTTTGGGGGCGGAAAGCAGGAGATGTTTCAGGTGAGCCCCTCAGTATGGGGCACAGGGCTCAGCCCCTCACCCACCTGAAGCGTTTCTTTCTTGGTTCTGCAGACATCTCTGCTGTGATGGACCGGACTGTGGTGCCTGCTGCCAATTAAAAGGGGGAATGGGCTTGACTTGGGGGTGGGGTGGGGAGGAATCTGGAGAAAATGGTAACTTTCACAAGGGAAAAACAGTGCAGGAGTGACAGAAATAGAAAAAATGAGTTTTGTAGGATCTGCCTTTGCTCAATGCTAGGTCATTTAGAACTTCTCTTGGAAATGCAAAACCTCCTCTGCTGTTTGCAAAGAGTAATTCCTTCTGAGTGAAGAATAACTCCAAGTCAAGAGAAGTATGACCTTGGCTGTGGCTGCCTGGTTTGCCTGACATGTCTTAGCTCCCAGCGAAGCGAGCATCTAAACGATGTAGGGCAGGGCAGGGAGAGCGCAGGAGGGGGGTCCTGGGTAGGGAGTTTCTGTGTGTGTGTGTGTGTGTGTGTTTGTACACAGAAGTTCAAGGGCTTGGGCTGTTGAAGAGCTCGGTCTGCAGTTGTGTGGGGGCTGTTTGGGTGGAACCAGGCCCGTTTGGTGCAGAGGGGGCATGGTGGGGAAAGGAGGAAGGTTTTGGTATCAGTGGGGTCATTGGGACTGACTGAAGCAGGAGGACAAACAGGGCTGCAAGAGGGGATCTGGTGGGTGGCGGTCGCTGTGGCCAAGGGCCGGTGATACTTCCCTGGCCAGCCCCGAGGAAGCGGGAGGTCTCGGGGAGGGACGTGGGGCCGGGCACTCCCTGGCTGTGCTCTGCAGCAGCAGCTGCTGTGGGTCTCACTGACGATCTTGATTCATTTTACCCCAATGCAGCTGCTGGCCTTTCTGCAGGGGCTTTTCACCTTCTACCACCATGGCTATGAGCTTGCGAAGGACTTCAGTGATTTTAAGACAGAGCTGACCATCAGCATCCAGAATGTAAGCGCCCATGCCGCTGTGCCCTATGCCTGTCCTGCAGAGAAAACTTTCATGTTTTACTAGATTTTAAAGAGGGTGATTTCTCTCTTCTTTTTTTTTTCTTTTGGTCTGCCATCAAGCAAGGGGCTTGACAGTGCCACTGAAAGCAAATTCTGTTTTGTAAATAACGCTATGCCATGTACACGCCCTGAATGGCAGCTGTTTCCTTATGGTGTCCCAAATACCCTCCCTGGAGCTGGCCAGTGGGCAGGCGCTGCTGAGTGCCCTGCGGTGGTAGTGGCTGCTCCAAACCACTCTGCAAGTATTTCAAAGCACCGTGTCTCTTAGGAAGTGCTGTGTTTTTTGCCGGCATGGTCTGCGGGGCTCTGGTGAGTGGTATTTCTGCCCGTGTGGCCGCAACCAGGCAAGTGGTTGGTGCCTGCGAGCCTGACATGGGCTGGGGCGCAGGGCTTTGTGTTTGGCCTGTTGGCATTGCAGTGTGCTTTGCTTTCCTCTTTTGTTATGAAGTTACTCTTTTTCTACAAAGGACTTAGACTGGTTTCATTATTTTGGAACAACTTTTTTGGAAAATGCATAATACAAGCAACTTGCCAATTGTTGTAATATTTTTATTTTAGATTAAGTCCAGGCCCAGGGAAAAAACCTATTCAGTGGCTGGTGATGGGCTCTGCTGGTCCCATTTTCCGCAAGGGTTGTAGTGACCCAGTTCTGGGGTCCTCCTGCCAGCAGTCCTGGCAGAAAAATACAGAGTAATGTAATTTTCTGCATGAGTGTGATAAGGGTATAGGCACCTGAGGCCTGGATTTGTGTCACTCTGGTTTTTTTTTTTTTTTTTCATGAAAAGCTTCAGAATTTGTTGAAATTGAAGAGAAGAGGAAGGGACAGGAAGATCATTCCCCACCTAGCACTGCTTTTGCATGCTTGGTTCTGCAGCCTCTGCAGGTGCATTCATGTTTTAATTTGCAGACAAGAAATCGTTTTGAAGGAACAAGGTCAGAGGTTGAATCGCTGATGAGGAAGATGAAGGAGAATCCTCACGAGCACAAAAACATCAGTCCTTACACAATGGAGGGTTACCTCTACGTCCAGGAGAAACGTAGGTGGCCAGGGTGATGCGGCGAACGGGCACCAGGGGGGAAGTAGTTTACTGGGGTGTGGGACTTGAAGGTTAATTCAGCAGACTGCAAAGTCTGGGAGAGGGCGACTGGCCCACTGGCTGGGGTGCTAAGGTGTGAATGTGGGAGAATTGCTGCCAGTGCCTGACAAGTCTCCTTCCTCTTTCCCCTGGACAAAAAGGGGTAGCAATGCTTATTCCGCTTGTGAAGTACAAGAACCATAGGTAGAGAAACCTGTCATGTTAAATGATTGTTAAACATACAGGTTCTTAATGGGAGTGCATCGAAACCGTACTAGTCCTGGGAATAAAAACTGCATTTGCTTTGCAGGTCACTTTGGGACATCCTGGGTGAAGCATTACTGCACATACCAGCGGGAATCCAAGCGGATAACGATGGTGCCGTTTGACCAGAAATCTGGAGGAAAAGGGGTGAGTGTCACTACGTGGCAGGACACGTCCTGGGGACGTCTCTGGCGTGGCCGTGCTCTGCTGAGAACTGCGGAGCTGCAGGCTGCGTGTTCTCCTCATGCTCAGGCTGAACCAGCTTCAGCAAGGCGGCACAAATGCAGGCGAAGTGGGTCACATTCACTTCAGGCTGGGAGAGTGCCGTGCGGGGAATGACCTCTGCACCTTGTTTAAAAAAACAGACAACACAAAAAGATAAAACCCCAACAGATGTTTGGAAGCTGTCAGCTGTCCTGGCAGCAGCGCTGGTTTCCCGAGTAGATGGAGCCCCTCGGACACAGCTCTGTTTCACGCTCCAGCTCTGTATTCCGGTGCCTGCACAGAGCTATTTGTGAGGACGAGTTTGCAGCAGCTGCATCTAGGCTAAAACTGGACCTTTTTCCTCTTGCTCTTAGATCTGTCCTTTATTTATTTCCGTTTGTGAAAGGAGAGACCTTTAAAAAGTGAAGCCTGCGCAGCTGCACTTCGGTTCTGCAAGGGCTGTTCCTGGCCGTGCTGGGCGCGCCGTGGGCCGCGCATCCTCTCCGTGCGCTGCCAGCTCGTGGCTGTGCTTCCGTGGGTGCAGGGGGGGCTGGGGCTGGGAGCGGGGCGGCCGTGCCACGCGCAGCCACCGCGCTGCAGCTACACGAGCGCCTGGTTCCTGCTGTGGGACCTGAGGAAGACAATCTGTTTGTTATTTTGCTCCTTCCCCAGTGCCTGTGGTTTGGACACTAAAGTTGTTACCTTTTGGGCAGAGCTGCAGGAGAGCGTGCAGCTCCCTTTGGACCCCGTGTGCCCGTGTGGGGGTGCAGGGAGAGCACTCCCGGGCAGCGTAATCCCAGCTGTAGCAGGGTCTGGCTTTCCTCTCCTGTAAAGAAGGAACAATGGAGCCCCCCGGTGTGTTCCCAGCTGGGGCGGTTTGCAAGCAGTGTCCTCGTCCAGGGGAGCTGCCTCTGGCAGCTTGGCAGACTTCTGTGCAGCTCCCTGCTGGCAAAGGGAGCTGGCAAAGGGAGGGCAAGTTTTAAAATTAATTTCCTCTTGCCTCAGAGCATCTTCATTATAACTCAGCCTTCAAATATGCCAGCCTTGTAATCATCAGCTGCTGCGCTGTGTTTCATGTGGTCTCTGCCCACTTCACGGCTTCCCCTGGGGTGCGGGCACTGCCGCACGGCCGAGATGCCCTCACTCAGGGTGGGAGCCCGGCTCCGGCGCTGCTCGCCTGTGGTCTCGTGGCTTGCACTGTCCTGGCACGAAATGCTGCCTGTGGTGGTTCTGGTGCCTTGCACTTACCCTGAAACGCTGCCTGTGCTGGGCGGCCCCGTCCGGGCTGCACGCAGTCCACTGGCGAGCGCTGTCCTTGCGGTGCAGCCGGGGGCTCGTGGCTGGGCGTCCCAGGGTCTGTCTGCGGCAGGCGCCAGCCGAGGCGCGGTGTCGGTGCTGCAGGAAGAGACCGACGCACGTGGGCCGCTGCGAGCTCTGCCTGCTACCAGCCTCTCGTGAGCGTGCCTGGGGCTGAGGCTCTTGCTGGATATCAGCGGGTCTGAAGTGGGGCATTCCTCAAGTACCGGGGGGAGCTGGGCAGCTCGGGAGCAGCCTCATGCCAGCAGTGAACCAGGCTGGTGAGCAGCGGGTGCAGGCAGCATGCTGGTCCCCCAGGCAGCAGCCCTGCAGAGACCCATCAAACCTGTTGTCTCAGGTCCCTGTGGGGGCCCTGAATAGGTTTCCTGGAAAATGGCAGTGTCAGGGAACAGGATGGTCAGCCAAAGCACCATCTAGAACGGCACGGAGAGCACAGAAAAGTGTCTGTCTCCAGGAACTCACTCAGAATTTATCTTCTATCGAGTCATCAAATTTTAAGAATTGCAGAAGGAGAATTTTCTGTGCTGGCAGGGCCTGAGCAGGGATTTCCTCCAGCAGAGGACAGCAGTGCATGCAGATCCTGCCTGACTGTTGCTCTGCATGGGGAAATCCAGTATGGCTTGGATGCGGATGCCTGGATGGAAGAATGGTTTTGTCATTGCTTTGTTAAATAATAAACATTTTAAGACATGTTTGCTCCCGTTAAGAGTTTTTGTGTGCAGAATGCTGCCAAAAATGCAGCCAGCGCTGGAGTGAAAATTGACAGCCAGGTCTGTGATGCATTGCTCAGCAACGGAGAATAAAGCTTTGCCCAAAAGTTGTGGTCCAACACTCCCTGCCTGCCTGAAACGTGGGTTGTGTGGTACTTGGTGCATAAATTTAATTGTGTGTGTTCAGAAAGGATGTTTCCTTATTTTGGACTAATCATGTTTGCAAAGGTGAGAAGACAAGCCCTTGTTTCAGATATATAATTATGTATTTCTAGCAGGTGATGAGTTGCTGATATTGCCAAACATACCTTCTGGTTTGAACGTGTTAATTGAAAGTGTGGTGGGTGCTGGGGGCAGGCACATGGCTCATTGTTCTCCACCTTATCTGCAATTTTGTTTCTTCTCAGGGAGAAGACGAAGCTGTTATCCTCAAATCTTGCACACGGCGGAAAACCGACTCAATTGAGAAGAGATTTTGCTTTGATGTGGAAGCTGTCGATCGGTGAGTGACAAGGGATGTCGCAGCCTTTGGCGTACCTACAGCCCGGGTCGCTGAAAGGATGCACGCGTGGCGGCTGCGCTCGTCTGCAGGTGGCTTTCCTGGATGCTTCTCGTGCAGCTTTGGTGTTTGCCTTCTCCTTTAGTCATACCCTCTGCGAATGGAAAGCATTAGTCCATGGAAACATGCTTCTCCTTGGTGTTCCTAGCCAGGTACTCTCAGTATATTGAGTTAGTGCTTCATTTTACAAGGTGCTGAGTTTACTCTAGTCTCTCTAAATTTAATGATATTTTAGCACTTTTGCAGACTCTGGCCATGTAAGGTAAATGGTCACAAGTATGGAAAAGACACGCTGCATGTGTTTTGGCAGGGATAGAAGCCTCTTTCCAGCATTGGGTATGTGCTGGAATAACTTCAGCTTTTGTGCTGGAGACTGGCTGTTGCTGGTTTGCTGTGGATGGTCAATAATGGAAGTCCAGCTGGCACCTCTGGGCACTTTCAGTTCACTTCTTTCTTCCTGAAGGAGTACAATGCTTTCTGACATGATGTATCACTGAGCAGCTGAACCAGGCATATGCGTGGATTCAATCTATAGCGCCTAGAAATGAGAGCCTGTTATCAAGTCTAACTAGCATCATGCACGGCTTCCGTATATAAACAGGAAAACCAAGCCTGTGTTGCTGTTCCAAGGAGCATTAGTCACTGCTTCATATCTTCCTTGCTGCAGGAAGTTTACATGCTTTACCAAAGCACACTCCAAAGTCATTAAATATCTTTGCCGTCCCAGTTTTGTGCCTGTTCACCTCCTCTCCCCTTTGCTGGCCACGGTGTAATTGCTCAGGAGGTCTCTATAAAACCCAAGTTCATCAAAACCTAAGTTGTTGGATAATGCTGGCTGGGTAACCCATGTATCTGTCCCTGTCCAGCCTGTGCTTTGCAGTGGGGGGATTGAGCTCTGCCTGCGTGGACAGAAGGGTGTGTGGCCTGTGCCAGGACAGCCCCGTGGCTGCTGCCCACTCTCCGGAGCTCTGCTTTCGTCCAGAAAGCTGCAGGATTTCTGCTGACGCTGGGATTTTTTTTCCTATGCCTTGAGGAGTTTGTTTTTTTTTCTTTTTAATGTGAAAATCAAAATAAAACTGGGAGGAGGGGAAGCCAGCCACCACAATAGTTTTCTTCTGTAGTGCTTTCAGAGACGGCTGAACCTTCCCTTGATGTCTGGAGCGTGCTAGGCATGGGATCAAGAGCTACTCCAGAAATATGCCTGCTAAATGTAAATAATGGCAGGGGAGCGGCAAAGGCGGGGAAACCTGAGAAATTGCTCATTTCACATACATGTTCCTGATTCCCCTGCCTGAGAGGGCTGTGAGAGCAGAAAACATAAAATTAAAGGCTGCTTTTTCCCCCGAATATGCAGGCAACTGTGCATATTCTTGGTATAAAAATCTGTCATTCGTTGTCCAATATAATAGTGTTTTCCAAAATAGTTAAGCCATGAGGAAGAGGAGGCAGGAGTTTCTGCTGTTGCCAAGAGCGATGTGCCCAGCCCGTCTCCTGCTCCCCGGGGCAGTCGTGCTCGGCGCTGGGGGATTGCACCTCCAGGGCTGCAGGCGCAGCCATGGATGGCTGGGGTTTGCTGGAGATCCCCTTCACCTCGGCTGCCACTCCTGATATGGCCTGTTTTAGAAAGCAGCAGCATGTGTCGAGGAATGGTTTCCTTGCCAGCCCGGGATTACCGGGGCTTGGCGGTGTGTGGGCGCCGGGGCTGGGCACGGGCACCGCTGGGGACGTGGAGCTCCCGTGGGTGCCGCGGGGCGGCCAGGCTGGGGCAGCGGGCACGTAGCGCCCTCGGCGCATGGCTCTCCTTTTTGTGCTGCAGATCACCCCGGGTGCAAGGACCCGAGCGCAGGTGAAGCCTTCAGTGCACACTTCACCCAGGTCTGCTGACCGCAAATGATAGCATAGCTTAGACCAAGGGCTGGCGGCGGTGTTGTCTGTGCTCTGTTTCACAGAACAGAGGAGGCTGATTCTTGTAGTGGGCTTTTTGTCTTGGGCTGTTTGTTTTTTGGTTTTGGCTTTTTGTGTGTGTTTTTTTTTTTTTATTGTCTCTGCTAATAGAGAAGTTAGAAACTTGATGTCTTGTTCTTCAGCCCCATGCTGGAAGTCTGGATATGATTAAGGCAAACATCTCCAAGATGCTTCTGTCTCACATATGTACTGTGTTTTGACTTAAAGCAGTTTTCCCCTTTTTTTCTGCATGCAACTTAAAATGAAAATGATACTTGTAAGTGATGTCCAGCAAGAGTCAGGTGTTTTGTAACTGCTCATTGCAAGCAGTCACCTTCCGTTTACCCATACCAGGAGAACACTGATTTTTTAGAATACCACCTGCGTTTGCAGCATTCGGACGGAAAGGTGAATAATGCCACCAGTGTGCTTCTCCTGAAGTTTGAAACGACCTCTCAAATGGTTAGCTTGGAAATGGATGGATTAAAGAGAGCAGGAGGATTTTTTTGTACGTGTCAGTTGCTCGTGATGGACAAAGACGTTGGATTGTCCCTTCGGAAATACATGTAGCGTGACAATATGCTGGGCTGCTGGTGCGCCTTCCTGGGCAGGCGTGGGTCACCAGTGACCCATGGGCTTCAGGCTGAAACCTGCACCCGTACAATGTGGAAAGCCTGCTGATGTTTACAGTGATGGGCAGGTGATGTGTTTGCTGCCTCCTGGCATTTGTGTCCAAAGTGTCTCCTCTTAGCCTGCAGCAGATTGCACGTAAAGAACCCTGCAAGCGGCCCCAAGGCGGTGTCCCCAGCGGGTACCGCTCGCCTGTGCCCTGCTGTGTTCCTGCTCTATCACCTTCCCGAGGTACTTGTGTGCCTCGGTGCCATGGGGACAACGCGAAGTCTGTATCCTTCCCAGACTTTTCCTGGAGCATATTTAATTGGTGTCAAGCTCGCTGGGCACAGAGCAGTTTAACTACCTGTGTTATCAAGGCCTGATGAGTTGTGTCCCTCATACTAACTGGGGCAGGAGGAGGAAGAAGGGCTGGTGGGGCTCTGGGTCTGGGTTATCGCACTGCCTGCTGCTGGAGGAGGCTCCAGAAAACCTGTACGTGATTGCAATATGCCTACGTATCAAATCCAGTGTGAACAAACCATACGCACGTGTAAGTACCTGAGGAAATTTCACTTTTCACTCAAGTATTTTTATCTCCTATTGCAATGAATTTTGAGTAGCTTTTCAAACTCTGTCAAGATCAACTTAGAAAGGTGTTTTAGGATATAGTGTAACCTCCATGCTGTGGAGGTAGCACAAAAACACGAGCGAGGCAGCCACGCTCAAGCTAATGTGTAGCTGTACAGCCTAGAGGTGGCAGCCTTGGCTGGTTCTTCCCGTGTCGCATTCATCGGCACAGAAATAGGCTTGTTGTCAGTGATGCATTTTGGGAAACTGGTAGACATGCAACGTGGGGTGCAGACTCGGGCCATTTTAAATAACACCCAAAGAAGCTATTGTCTGCAGGGGGGCGGGGGAGGAATGTGGTTTTTTTTTTCTCCCCCAAAGATGATTCAACACTCCTGAACTGAAAGTCTTGAGCCTGATCTGTCATTACAGCATTGCATCCTCTTCCTATTGTCTGATAGGGAGTAGACTCTAAAATTCCCCATACTGAAGACTGAAAACCTGTGATAAAAGTATTTGTGATAAGAAATCCCTAATGCTGCATTTGCAAATAGTTCTGATTTTCTCTGTGGGAACTTAGGAGTGTTTTAACGCTTTGTTCAGAAGGCATTAGATACTGTTATAGCAAAATTAACCCCAGAATGGGGTTCCAGTGGCTGAAATACTTTCCTAGTGCAATGGATAGTGTGGTTTACTGTTAGTGCCCTTTTTTCTTACTAAACTTATTTGTAGTCTCTGTGCATTAAATCAGTTTTACAAACAAGTTAAACAAGGATGATAGCCAGTGTCTTACCAAATAAGTCTTAGGAGGAGGAACATCTCGTTTGGCTGATGACAAAGGCTTTGTAATTTAGGATAATCTAGGTCATCGCTCAGGGCCAGAAGCTCAGTGCTTCTAATACCAATTGGTGTTTATGGGAATAGGAGGTATTCAGTATTCCGGGGTTTTGGTCTCTTAGTCATACATAAAGGCAGTAAACTCTGCTCTTCATGCCATTGCTCCAGGTTCCTTCTGTATGCCCCTGGAGTGGCTGGCATCGCGCTCTGTAGGGCTGCGTAATAGTTGGCATCACATTAGGCGAGCTGCGATGCACCTGCTGCAAGCATTTCCACTGACCAGATGGTTTTCGGTAGGTAGGTGTGTTGGCCTTGCTCTTTGTGGAGCTGCGTGTTTCTTGGTGCTCCCATCCCGGCCTGGGGCCAGGTAGGCTCTCCTGACGCCTCCCAGCGCCAGGCTGGCTTTGCGGAGGCTGGCGGCTCGCGGCAGTGCTTTGCACAGCACGTGCAATACAACTTGTACTTGTTCCCATGCTGGTGTCGTGTTTCCAGTGACCTTTCAAACAAAGCGATTTGCGGGGGGCTGGCCGTGCAGACCCGTGCCCGCTGCAGCAGCGTGTGCCAGCCGCACTCACGCCAACCTTGCCACGAGCTTTCCTCTGTGGTCACGGGGAGAGCATGTCCCTCAGGGCAGGAGGGGGAAACCTTGCCTTGTAAATGGGCAGGAGGGACCCAAATTCGGGAACGGAGTCTCCCCTTATTTACTGTTTTTCTCATCTCCTTCCACGCTTTGTTTCGGGCCCGCGCCTGGCTGCTGTGCGTGGGCGCATGGCTCCACTCAGACCAGGACTGGAAACTTCTCGTCCTGGCGTTCCGCTCAGCCCTCCAGACCCTGTTATTAATCTGTTCTTATTTTTTTTCATTCAGCAGTTTAGATTGTCTTGGTATGATAAGCTGCTGCAGGAGTTTGAAGGTTCTTATCTATTTCTATTGCTTTCATTATTTGTTTGTTTTTCTGGAAGAAGAAAAAGCTATGGGACTTTCTCATTTTCTCTGCGCGCTTAGTCATAGCTCCTTAGACCTAGGCTGTTTTTCACAAAAGCAGAGAGACTGAGAAAATTCAAATTTCCTGTGTGGTCTCATATGGAAAAATATTTTTACTTTTTAGATTGTAGCATATCAAAAATATGCTTTCTTGCAAAGTGTTTACCGTGTTGTACTGTGGTCTCATACTCCTGCATCTATTCAGTTTAGAAACTCTGATCACAAAATTTCCCCTTTCCCCCCTTGCATCCCAGAAGAAGGCAAAGGGCTTTTTAGTGTCTGGAGGTTGAAATGTCCAATGCAGCTTCCAGTAACGAGTCAGCAGGTTCTCTATCTTGTTTGCCACAAAAGTTCATGTTTGCGTATTTTCATCCATGGAGGGTTCCTGCTGTATGGATGCTGTGGTCTGCCTCGGGTGAGCAGTCCCGCCAGGGCGATGGAGGCTCCTCCAGCCGGTGTGTGTGCGTCACATCAGGCTTCCGGGAGGGGACGTGTGCTACCCAACAGGCAAAATCTAGAAAGGCTCCAGTATTCGGAGATATTTGCGTGCTAGGTGAAAGAACAGAGATGGATAAGTTTTGTTTATCTTTTGGGAGAGGAAGTCGGAGACGGCCCTTCCCTGCCTCAGGCTCTACACTGAATAACTGAGATATCCATAATCTAGTGAGCACATTTTCGGAAACGGTTGATCTTTAAGGAAATCCCCTGAACATGAGGCTGGCTGCAGACGGTGAGAGCTGAAGACAGCTGCATGTTGATGGTGTTAGTGCTGCAGCCATCCTACCTGACCATTAAGCATGTGGTACCCCTTGGGCATGGTCCAAATAAATAATGAATGAGGCATAATGTGTGGGGTGCATTTTAAATGCATCACAGCCAGGAAGATGGTTCTGCTCACTAAAGTGGTGCAATGGATGCTCTGGCAAATGAATGCTGTGGGAGGAAATGCAGAGCTATTTGCAATGTAAATGGATTTTTAATTCAGTTTCACAGCCCCTCCTGCATGCTGCTAAGTAAGTTTGACTTTGAAGTGAAGCCCAAAGAGTTATCTGCTCAAAGGCAGAACAAACATTTTCACGTTATCGCTTTTCCTGTGCATGAGGGAACCTGGCACAGGAGATACCCATATGGTCTTTCTGGGGTCTTGTCACTTTTCTAAGAGGCCAGTGTCAAGTTTACTCAAGTGAATGGTTTAAATGTCTTTGTTTTAATGTCTCAGCCAGAGAGACAGAAATCCCCGTATTTCCTTCTCCTGTGTGTCCCTGGTTCAGCTAGAGCCCGTCCAGAGCTTTCTGCCTGGGACGTCTGTGCCATGTGCAGCAGCTAGCCTTCAGCTCGGGCTTGAGCTCTAGTCCTGGGGGTGCAGCTGAGACCCTGGCCACCCCAGGGAGAGGTGACTCCTGGCTGCCACCTCCTGCCACGGGGGAAGGAGCTGCTGTCAGCCCATCGCCAGCACTGCTGCGCCTCCTCGGGTGCCACTGGCCCCTTTGAATCGCTTTGTCTCTGCACAACAAGAAGCTTTGTTCCCAGTGTTGAAAATATTCGGTGCTGGATGTTGAACGTTTTCTTTCTCAAACGGGGCGATGGTTAAGTGGTTTCCTCTTCCCTTGAAAATGAGTAAACTTCCAAACCACTAAGCTGGTGAGTATTGACTGACTCACCAATGGGATTAGCGGAGATCAAATACATTATGTCTGGTTTACTTGGGCCTGGGCTTGTTGCAAGCCTGAGCACACTGCTTCTGCTGGTGAACCCGTGCTAAGCTGCATTGCGGGTGCCATAAGCGAACCGTCTGGTTGGCCCGGGAGCGGAGTTAGGGAGGAGGGTTAATTCTTTGTTCCTTGCCCATACGTACCACAGAAGCAATAGAAAATGGGCCAAAACCACCACTACGAGAGCCCCTGTTAATGTTGTCTTTTCTGACAGAGGATCAGCTCTTATCAAGGGCTGAACAGCTTTTGCAGAGTGGTACTGCAGCTCTCATTCTCCTGCTGAATCACTTTTGGAAAGCACAGGTTAGAAATTACCCCCCTTCCCAGGCCTTACCAGTTTTTCAGGATTTGGTGGTTGGCAGCTCCCGAGGTTCGTGGCTCACTCCCTTGTGCCGCAGCAGCCCGGTGTCCCTGCGAGCCGTGCTCTGGCCGGCTTTCTGCTGCGTGGCTGGGGTGGCAGCGCTTTGCCAGGGATGGAGACTGCAGCGTCAGAAGTTCTCTGCTGCTGTACTTTCCATGGATGAAACCCCACAAGGATTGCTGTAGATAGCTCCAGTAGCCACTCCTCATCATGCTGGATCCGTGCAGTTCACTGGCCATGCCTGCGTCTTCCCTGTTGCCAGGGCTTCTGCCCGCTCTCCTCCTGCAGAAATAGTAGCCGCACTGTGCTAATGCACCTGAAAATAGCCTGGAAGGAAGCAGAGAAACTAGACCAAACAGAACATAAAACCCACAGGGTTTGCCGTCTTGGCCGTCTCACTGAGACCCTGCCTGGTCCCCAGGCACTGTGCGGGCAGCCTGGCCCCTCCGCGGGGTGCGCTGGGAGCGGCAGCGGAGCAGGATGCGGCCACCCCATGGAGGCTGCAGACCTGGACCCCAAGCCACGAGGGGCTAGCTAGGCTTTTTGGGTGTGGATTTGCTGGCTGCAAGATGAACTGGGATGTTCAGGACTGAAAGCCTGGCGGCTTGCAGCCAAGCGAAATGCAGTGAATTATCAGCCCGTGAAGCAACCCGCGTGAACGCAGCGCTGGCTGTTGCCGTCTGCGGCATGGTCCTGCTGTGCACGCACACTGCTGTACCTGGAGCTGCACAAACGCTCTCTGCTGTGTTGTCCGTCACAACCTTGGTGGACAGAGCGAGATAATTCAGTTTTAGCTCCTTGTGTGGGAAGGGCAGACCAAGGTTGCTTGGAAGTGGAGGAGGTGGTGCTGGCCCTGAGGCGAACGCTGGGCTGGTTTTGTTCCCAACCTCCCCCGGCTTTGCGTGCAGGCAGTTGGGCCTGTTCTTTCCCCTTCTCATTGAAATAAATAAGCAATCACAGAGTTGTTCTTTGGTGGTTGAATTTAGAGTGCAGCTTGGGGGCTGTAGTGTGTGTAAGGGTGGGGGCAGCAGGACCAGGCAGCATGGGAGCACTGGCAGGGTCAGGGACATGGCATGGTCACACCAGCGTGAGTGTTGCAGGGATAAAAAAAGTGTTGAAATTCCTCACACAGCAGAAGGTCCCTCTGCGAGCCTGTGCTTGGGGTGGTGATGGGACGTGGCATGCAGGGACGCATGGGCCTCCTGCTTGCTCAGTTGCCTTCCTTGACTTCGTCCATTACGTGGACATGCTTAGCCCAAATGCAGGTGAACTGTCTGGGGGAAAGCCAAATGAAGAATTTGGTGTCCAGAGTCATAGAGTGGCTCTCATACTCTTAAAGTGATGAAAATTCGTGTAGATTGTTGGAGGTGCCTTCTGCTCCTTTGGTGGTACTAGTTAGGACCTGCAGGGACTTCTCTGGAGGGGTCAGGCTGGCATCGGCTCCGTGCTGCTGGGACTTGCTGAGGAAGGTCGTCGTCTTTCCCTCTCCCTCTCACGCAGGAAATTTAACTTTGTCATCTTTGTTTTTCATCCTGCAGTTTATTTATGGTGTTCCCCTTCTCTCCGCAGGCCTGGCGTGATCACCATGCAGGCGCTTTCGGAAGAGGATCGAAGGCTTTGGATGGAGGCAATGGATGGCCGGGAGCCGGTGAGCAGAAATATTAGTGAAAAAGCATTGGAGAGGAGCGTGGAGAGCGTTTTGTAGCCTGGGGCAGATTGTTTGCTGCAAAGCAAGCAGTCACGCAGCGCCTGCCAGCTGGTGCGAGAGCTGTATCCGTGGGGCAGCATACACCTCCTGCCAAGAGAATAGTTTAATCCTTTGGTTAAATATTTGCGGTAATACTGTATCTCCTGTGCTTGGATTGCTTGAAGGTGCGGTGGAAGGGAGGAGGGTAGGCTTGGCCAGCACAAACATGCTGCTGTGCTGTGCTGAAAGGAAAACATGGCAAAAAGAGCAGTGGAAGAAAATACGCTGTAGATTTCCAGGGATTTTTGAGTCCTGCAACTCATCTGGCAGCCGTTTCTGGGTCTTGCAGAGAACTGCAGATTTACTGTGAGAGGAGGAGTGTTCCCGGTACTCAGTGATATCGTCCTTGTTTCTGTGCTTGCTTCTGCTGTG
Source organism: Chauna torquata (assembly GCA_013399475.1). Taxonomy (NCBI): domain Eukaryota; kingdom Metazoa; phylum Chordata; class Aves; order Anseriformes; family Anhimidae; genus Chauna; species Chauna torquata. The sequence continues at coordinate 823,865 of VXAL01013491.1, read as the reverse complement.
CCAGAGCTGCACAGGCTGCCTCACCTCTGGGAGGGATTATGGAGGCTTTTCAGAAAACTCTAAATTTTTATATTTTGAATGAGTATGCGGACTTCACTGCTGAGTTCTCAGAGCTTTGACCGGCTCCGACTGGGCTCCCCGGGACGAGCACTGCTGGACGGCGCAGTCCCGCGGGCATGGAGTAGCAGCCGTCCAGCAATGGCAAACCCAACCCTGCTGAGCAGCCCTCGCGTGCCAGGCGTGACACGCCGTGGGCCTCTGCCTCAGCGGAGCCAAGAGCATCCAGCATACGAAAAGACACCTTGCTGACAGCTGGAGCAGCCAGGGTTATGATGGGACAGTTTGTGCATTTTTGGAGTAGGTGTCTGTGCTTCTGGGCTGGAGTCAGGCTCTGGCAGCCAGAGGCAAGTCCATGTGGGGATCAGGGTGTCCCATTCCAGCACAGCCCAGTGGCTGCAGTCTGGTGCTGATTTGAGCAAAGCTCCCTCGCAATCCATGAAAAGGTCTGTCTTTGTCAGAAAAAGTGTTCATTAAACCCACATGGATATGCTTGGCCTGTTTGGTGAATGCTGGAAGGCACGTGCTGGGCTTAGTCAAGCAGCTTGCTTTTGAAACACCTGCAGTGATTCAGACATCTGGACAGCTGCGCGTGTCTGAGGGTGCTGCGGTGTGTCTCAGGTGAAGCATTTCGTTGTGGGTTACAGTCAGGCCTTAGCTTGGAGTCAGGGACTCATTGGGTAATTCAGGTGGGACGAGACCTCGGGAGGTTTCTAGTCCAGCCTCGTGCTCTGAGCAGATTACTCTTGGCATTATCCAGCTGGGAGCTGAAAACATGCAGGGAAGGAAGACTGCACAGCCCTTCGGGGCTCCAGCTCTGCTGCTTGACCATCCTCATGGAGGAGAGTTTCTCCTGCTACACAGTCTGAACCTCTACGGTTTCAGTTTATGCCTGCTGTCTGTTGTCCTCCAGCCATGCACTGCTCTGAGGAGCCTGGCTCTGTCCTTCTGATGCCTTCCTCGTAAGAGGGCTGCTGTGAGGTCCCCACAAAGCTGAGTGAGCCCCTTCTCCAAGCTGAATAAACCCTGCTCCCTAGCCGGGCATGTGCTGTGTAGCTTGGGCCTGCCACTGATGGTGATTACACCTGTCTGCCACTCCCTTGAGTGAAATTATGCTTCTGGGACAAAGACGCACATTTACACCTGCAGACATACAGTTTCCAAGAATAGACATTGTGGGAGATGCAGGCACAGAGGCAAAAAAGAGACTGAATGTGCATTGCATGCCCAGGACAACCCCCGCTGTCTTTTTCTGTCATTCAGCCTTGCTTGGGAGAGCCAGCCTGCGCCTCCACCTTGGCTCTTGACCTGAGTGGTCCTGTCCTGGGGCAGCTGTAGTGGGAAGGCACTCCTGTGTAAGGCACTCCAGCCTCGCCAACTCCAGCATGTAAGCTGTCTTGTTCCCTCCTAAATTAACCTCTACTTTGGGTCTGTGGTGGCAGACAGAGACAGGATAATATGTTCTATTTTCACTAAAAAAAAAAAAAGTGCATTCTTGCTCATAATCTGAATCGAGCCTTGTCCTCCTTTACCCTGCTCACCTACTTCCCTCTGCCTCACCTCCACTGTGAAATGTAGTTGCAGGGACGTGAAAACCAGTCACCTGCAACTGGAGCTGCATGAATACAATCATTCAGTTGCATTTTGACCTGCTGATGTTATCAGGATTTGGCACAGTAGTAGAGCCAGTCTGGTAGGACAGGGTTGCAGATGTGCAGCCGGAGATTTTGAGTGTTTGTAAAGTGCTATACACGTGAAAGTTGCTGTGAAGTAACAGATGCAGGACTGCCTGGATTATCCTGTTCCAGAATCTGATTACATGAACTCATTCAAAAACACACAGGTCTTCATGCCGCCACCTGTGTATTTCTGTTCTTCCCTATCATGCCTATCAGCTTAGGGTAGCTTGCTCATCCAGCACGTCAAGCATTGTTGCTACTTATTAATGCTACGCATTAATGCAATACCTCATGGCATTTAGTGCTAGTGGCACTTAAACCTGGCCTACCAGGTGTGGTGCGGGAGCCATGGGAATGAAGCCTGTATGAAAATGGATCTAAGAGGCATTTACTGAAGAAGATGGTGTGTGTTGACAGACAAGGTAGCTCCTTGTCCTCAGTTATCCTCTTAGATCTGTCAAAAGTGGAGTTGTTGGTCTGTTTTGTTTGAGTTCTTATCCCACACCCTCATGTTGCAAGATGTTACCTACTCTGCAGAGATTTCCTTGAGCAAGAAACAAGGGTTTAATGTTTGGACTCCTAGAAGTATCCATTCTATGCTTTGACTGTAATTTTGTAACCAAAAAACCCCTACTGGAAAGAATGTCTTTTTTTTCTTTGATTTAAATATTGAGTGTGGGAAAGATTGGCACGGTGGGGACGGTAATTCCATGTGCAAATTCAGGCTATGGAGAGATTAAAGTGCAGTGGAGTTTGTTTCTTAATTATAATTAAAAAACTAAAACCAAATGTTGTATTACATTTTAGTAAAATCTAAACATAGAATGTTTAGCATTCTAAATACATTAGCCAAGACATTTGTCACAACTTGAAAAGATTTATTATATATCTTACAGTCAAAGCAGTCTCCAGATAGCTATCATCATTCTGTTAACTCTTAACACTTGCTATTAATTTGGCCAAAAACCCTGTGTTGACTTTGGGTTTTCTTTTATGTTACAGAGGCTGGAAATAGGAGAAAATGTTGACTATGTAACAGAGCAATTGCACTCATTTTCGTTAAGATATTCAGGATGTTTCCTATGTTTTTTTTTCCTCTGGTGATGCAGTTTGTGAATGTATATGGTGGTGGCCAGAGTGATTCTGAAACTTGACTGGGGACTGAGTCAAAAATAAAAGCTGTGTTGGCTCATAGTGGTGACTGTGGTAGGCTGTAGGATTAAGAGAGACGCAAATTAGGCTGTTTGCTTTCTGTCAAAGAACTGAACAAGATAAGCATTTTAGTAAGGTTGTGGCTTTGCTTGCCAAGTATGCAGTGAGCATGCCAGCCAGAAGAGAGATGCTGGTGTCAGCGGTTCCTGCTATTACCTTCCGAGCAGGTCAGTAATCTTAGAAATTGCTCTCACATCAGTGCAGGCAGAAGTGGGGTACTGGTGTTGGAAGTGTTTGGGACACAAAAGCATTTCTTCAGGAAAGCAAGCCTAGCAATATAAGGGTAAGCAGAAGATTAAGGATATGAAACGTGTTAAATCACATCCCCGTTGAGCTGTATTAATAAGTTGTCCATAGCCTTGATTGGTGATGGAGAAGTTAGTGTTAAATGGCAAATTCAACATCCTGTGATCCTGTCAGAGGAAATAAGACGTGGATGGGATCTGATCAGTGCTGTTCTGGCACTCACATCGTGCTGCCCTTTGCTCGGTTTTGTTTTGCTTTTTTGTTCTTTGAAGCAATATAAGTCTATAAATATAAAGTAAGCATTTCATATAGGAGTTGGTTTTGTTTGTGCCGTAAAGCCGAGGGCACCATTGGCTGGGGACGAGCAGTCAGTTCCAACTTGGGTCTCGTGCCCTCACAGGGAGGCAGGGAGGACTCTGCGATGGAGCCACATCAGCAGTGCTTTCTCCTTTCCTTCTCTGCTTCCCTCACCTTCTCTTCAGTTCTGTAATATAATCTGCAAATTTGCAAATGCAGGAACAAAGTACAAATCCCTTGCATGCTTTGGGAGGCTAGAGGCTGGTCACTGAATAGGAAGACAGCACTGCTGAGGCTGGCAGGTTTTGTCCTGGGACCTCCCAGTGCTTGGACCCATTGCAGTGGAAGGGCCCTGCTCCTCTTGGCACTCACCTGACTCGGTCCTTGTGCCGTGAGACTCCATTCTCCAGAAAGTAAATAAGGTTTCTGCTCCCATTCCGGATGGCTGTTCCAGGACCTCACTGCTCTGGGGTCCAGAAATCTTCCCTTGGTTCCACACCCACTCACGTTCAGTTGTGTCTGCTGTTCGGTGTGAGGACGCTGGGCTGCAGGGCCATCGAGCTGCATGCGGCTGCTGGGCCATGGGGGATGGATCAAGTAATAGCTGTAGTGTCTGGGTTTTCTGCTGGGTGCTGAGACACCACATTCACGTTCCCAACCAGGGGCTGGGCCTGGCTGGAGCTGCGATGCTGTTTGTCAGTGCTGGGAACTTGTGAAGCTCTGAAGTGGTTACTGCTGAATTAATGAAAGCCCAGAGGGCAAGATCCACAAAGGCTCTTAAATGACTTCTGAGATATTGTGGAGACACTAAAACTCCCCTAAGGCCTTCTCTAGGTGCCAAAGGTCTGTGGGTACCCGCAGCCTCTTCCCAAAAGCTCTCTTCTGTTTAGATGTGCCAATCCTTTGCTGGGGCAAGGAGCACCCTGTGCCCACTCCTGGTCACCACTTTGGCACCACGCTTCATCTGTCTTGTCCTTAGTTTCTCTTCCTCCATCTGAGCCCAAACCAAACACTTTAACTTTCACTTGAGACCTGGCTCTATCTGTAGCTGTCGGTCATCACTTGGAGTTTATGGCATGCCTGTAGCTTATTAGCCTAATGAAATAAGGTGCAGGTGAGGTCGGTGTGTCTGAGCTGTGAACCCACATGAGTACCCAGAGCCTTCTTGGTGGGGTCTGATGCTGCCGGGCATTGCAGGGTGCTGCGGGCTCATGCTTGCAGTCAGCAGCAGTGCAGGGCGAGCAGACACATCATGGGGGTTGTGAAGGACTCGTTTTCCTTTCTGCAGCAGCCTGTGGGCTCCCGACCACCTCCTGGTGGTTATGGTAGCCCCCCTGGCACCCCGGGAAGCCTGGTGGCTGGGCAGTGTTGCACCTTGCCCAGGTTAGCGCTCGGGTGTTCAGGGTCACCGGAGTCTCCCCGCGCTGCACGTCACCCAGTACCGCGGGTGCAGGGACCACACAAAATGGAGCAGGGCGAGTGTGGGGGACGCCGTGCAGCCATCCTCCGCTAGATGGCAAGCTGAGACCAGCCCACTCATTGCACTAGTGCCCTGGCAGGGCGAGGGCAGCCTCTGCGGGTGGGGGGCTGTGGGTCTGGGGGAGCCCGGAGCGGGCAGCCATGGTCCTGCGGCCCTGGAGCTCAGGCAGGGCAGTTTGTGCAGCATGGAGTGGAGAAAATGATCACTTCCCGGTTTTGTCCCAAAACTTGGTACAACCCCAAATTAAAAATGCTTCCCTCTCCTGTTGCTCTGTTCTTCCTCTGCTGCTCCTCCCAAACAAGCAACTGATAATTTTGGGGGCAGGCAGTGTTCAGTTGCGGTAAGCGGAATGAAGGTGAGTGCAGACCTTCAAAACTTTTGTAAGGCCTCTTGCTGCTTGCTCCCCCCAAGCACTGGGGGTCCTTCCCCTCCAGCCCTGGAGAGCCGCCTCCATCGCCTGCATGCCTGCTCGGGTTGCCATGGTGACCATGGCCACCATCTCCTGGCCCTGAGTGTCCTGGGGGGGCCAGGCCTGGGCTGCCTGCAGGCTGAGGCTGTGCCAGGGGGCCTGCAGTGGGGGGCCAGGCAGCCCACCATAGCGGGGTCTGTGCCCTCCTCAGGGCTGGCCGGCAGTGGTGGTCGATTTGGTTTGGTGGGAGTAACAGCAGTGAAACAGCCAGTAATGGGCAGGGAGGCTGCTGGTCGGCTGCGTTCCACCCCACTGGGGTCTCCCGTGGTTCAGCTCGCCCGCCGACGTGGCGCACTGGGAGAAGCATCTGAAGCTCCCGCTCCCTTGCCCCTGGTCCCAGCCCCTCGGCCGCGCTCCCTGTCTGACAGCTGTTTGGCGGCACTGGGGCTTGTTCGTCACTTCTGCTCTGGAAACCTAACGTAGTGTTTTTATAGCAAACCCCAGTGTAACAACAATGCCCAGCCTTGCATTCCTGCCCAATACACAACACCCTCTCCCACCTCCACCTCAGATATTGCTTCTGGGAATTCTTTCTGAAATTGTTTTTCATTTTCCTTGTCTAATTATACAAAATGGTGAGAGATTAATTTCCCAGTGGAAATGATGTCTTTTGAACTCATTCCAGTGCTTTCAACCTCGGCATTCCTGTCATTTTGGCTCATTCAAAAAATAAATTAACTTGAAGGACTTCAGTTGCAACCCCCAAGACACCACAGAGGGACAGCTGGATACCTACCAACTGCACTAATTCCCAACCTTCTCGTATTCCATCGTAACTGACTGGAAGCTGCATATCTGCTTTATTTTAGTTCATTTCATCTCCAACTCCTCGGAGGTCACTTGCTTCTTCTGTATAGGTTTTTGTACTGTGCTCATTAGCTCTGTATCTGAGTGTTTCCAGCAATGCTTGAAAAACCTTCAGTGACTGAGTCGGGGGCCAGGGTTTCTGCTTAGAATGCAATATTTACAACTGCTGCTACATCAGGCTTGGGCAGGACTCGGGGACTAATTGCTCTGGTTATTGATAAACATCAGTGATGTTTTTCTCTGACCATGCTGGCCATAAATTGCACCTCAGACTGGTATTTAATGAGGGAAGAGAATTATTAGAGATGGTAGAAAAATCTTCATCCAGAGTATCTTTGACTACAGGTGGTGGTCTTCAGCTTTTTCTCTTTGTGTGGGAGAGCCCCTTTGCATGTGGGTGAGATGTTGGGAGCAATCATCGTGTTTACTCTTTTGGTGCTCTCAAGGGTTTGGTCTATGTTTGTCTTTTCAGCTTTTTTCCTTGCAGCCTTTTCCATGCTGCTCTGACACAAATGTGTGTTTCTGCAAGCCTTCCAGAGAAAGATGGTTATTTGTATATATTTTATCTTGCAGCTTTTTCATGGTCTTCATCCTCTCCGTGTTTGTTTACAGCAAATTCTTTCTTTCTGTTCCATTTTCTGTGACCTGACTCATTCCAGTTGCTGATTCTCCATCTCTCTGTCTTTGCTGAACAGGACATCTTTCCCCACTCTGCCCCCTTTCAATCTCTTAAATTTGTATTATTTCTTTTTTTGTCTTTGCCTCTAATCTGCTTCCCAGCCCAGACAACCTAGTGAACTTTCCCTGAACCAGGGCTGCCGACTCGCCTGTACTCACTCACTGCCTGGGAGCATCTGAAGTGCCTCTGACAGCGGCATCTTTGTCTCAGTGGAGGTGGGCCACACGCGGGCAGTTCTAGTGGGTGCCTGGGGGCAGTGATGGCGAGCCCCCCGCCTGCCAACAGAACCTGGCCCAGCACAGAGGCTGCTTGGCTTGTCTGCGTCCCACGATTCAGGATTTTCCCCCAAAAAAGTTTGCTTGTTTTTTGTTCTTTGTCCTTTTTGGGGACAGGGTGGTAGAAGAGGATACTCAGAGAATCAGCCTGAGCTTTCAAGCTCAACGATAATTTGTCATGTTCTGTGTTAGTTTTTGTATCACGTGTACTTTTACTACAGCTCCCTTGTTCTCCCTTTCCTGTTTTGTAACCTGTTTTAAGCCTATGGGTAATAACTTTACATTAGGATTATAAGCTTTTGTTTTGTTTCTAAAGCAGTTAAGCCAGTGAGGTCTTAAGGCTTGACTTCAGGCTTTTAGGTATGGTTCCAGCAAATTGTGCTTCAGTGTTTGATGGCTTACTGAGTGAGAATCACTGCTGCTTCAAGATGTCAGTTTTTTTGTCCTTTCCTTAAAAAGCTGATTGGGTCCTAAAGAGAAAAAATAGTGAAATATTCTAGGTCAAAAAGATAAGAGCCCTCTGGACTGCTTTATAAACCAAAAACTGCTATCCCACCCTCTTTTGGAAAGTTTGTGACCTCTTTTTCTTCTAGCACTGTTGTTGGGAAATCCAGGAGCACTACAGTGGCTCCTGTTTGTTATCTCTTGTGGGTGAATGCCTCATCATTTCTTTAATGCATTATTTGCTGTAGCCAGCTTTGCCACGACACTGTTTTGGTACGTGCTGCACAATTTGGCTATGAAAGCTGGATGTTACTTGGAGAGTGGGATGGCCGGTCCTTTGACATGAGCTGGGTTTCGGTCTCCCTTTAGGAGCAGGTAAAGATGTTGGTTTTGCTGGGGAAGCTTTGGCCACTGCTGATATCCTCTCGCATTATCTTGCTGCTGATACCAACCAAGGCAAATCTGCAGAAGAGCGAGGGCTGGGATTTGGGCATAGGTCTGGTTACAAGACACCGAACAACACCCATCTTTCAAGTGGGATACTGGCAGTCTCTGCTGCAGCACAATGTGTTATTCTTTCATTTTGGTTCAGGCCAGGAGGTGAGCGTGGTGGTGAGAGGTAATTTGAGTTTGCAGAGTCCCTGGGGAAAGAAGGCTAATCAAACTTGAATTGCTGCACGCTGGCAACAAGTGGTGTGTGTGTGTGTGTGAGCAGGACAGATCAGCTGACATGTGGTAACTTGTTCCTAAGTCTGGGCCCGGACAGGGGAAACAGCTTAAGAAATGGTTGCAGGGTGGTTGCATGGAGTGATTTCCTTACGCTGCTATGATTGAACCCAGCTGCCCACCCTTAGGCTGCATCTGTCCAGTTGCTGGCAGCCTCTGGGGGGAGGCACAAAGCACTCAATAGGAATGAAATAGCAAAGAGAATATGTCCTCCTTCCTTTTCTCTCTCCTCTTGTATCACCTCTGTTTAGGAGTATTTGAGCAGAGGATTCAACAATCATCTAGAAATTCAGAGAATAGTTGCATGTCAGTAGAACAAACTTCTCTGCTAATTTTAATGAACCATTAGAGTATTTTTTTCTACGCTAAATTAAAAATTAAAGTAGGTGGTTCATTGTACAACCAGTTGTAAAATTAACCACTTTCTTTATTGCCTGCTTTTAATGGTCCTTGCACTTCCTTTTAAATAGCGATCTACTGTCACACTACAGAGCTACCATGGTCCGTGACCTAGACTTTTTCCTTCTCCTAGTTGCAGCCTCAGAAGAAAGTCTGCCCTTCAAAACCCTAAACAATTTAATCACCTTATTCCTGTACTCCTGGCCTCTCTCCCATGCTGCCCTCGGTTTGCTGTCCCAGGCAGACCCTGCAATGCTGTGCCCAGGCTCTGGCAGGAGTGTGCTGCCTGCAGGCTCAGCGCTGCGGAGGAGAGCAGCCTCTGCGTGGGCTCAGGGTGCAGCGATGCGCAGGGCAGACGTGCCCCACGCCGCCTTTCAGCTGGCGTCTGTTGGATGCCATGTGCTAGAAGTGCTACTTGTGAGTGCTGGGTGTGTGTGTGGTGCCATGTAAATGCTCAGGGTGAGTAGTTTCCCCTGGGAGGTTATTAGCTTTGTGGTGTTTCAGGTCATGTCCGGAAAGGACTGAATGTCCTACTGCAGTTTTGGAGAGGAGTGTTCAGGCAATTTGAAGTCTCCATCGGGCTGGCTCCCGGTGCTGGGGCACGGCGAGCCCTGTGCTGCACCCCAGGACCATGGTGTGAAGCCACTGCTGCATACCCTGGGGCTCGCAGAAGTCTCCATCCCGTTTCTGCTGGCTTTCCTGGAGACTGGGGGTCCCCACGGTGGTCTGTGCTGCTGGCATACGGCCAACCCAGCCTCCCCCACCAGTGACTGCGTGAGACCAGGGCTAGAAGTGGTCTCGTCACAAAGATGTTACAGTCTTGGCACTAAACCACCAGCCATTGTTTGGAACAACTGGGCAGTGAAAAACATCTTTTCTCAGAGCAGGAATGCAAGACATGTCTGTGTTACAGTTATTTTAAAAATAAAGATGACACTGTGTCATTTAAAATTAGGTTGGTTTTGATGTGTTCAGACTCCTTGTTCGTCGGTAGATGTTGAAAGGAGGAAGGGCGTGTGTGCTTGCAGGAGAGAGGGAGAACGAGAAGCTGGCTGGGCTCCAGCGCAGATAGCTGGCGGAGGAGGATGTGCAAGTTGTTGCTCAAGCATCCTAGAAAACTTACGGGAAGCTGTTATACTAGTAGAAATTTTCACTTTTAATCAGTCACTTGAGAGACCTGCATATATCTGCTCCACTGGACTCACTTGAAAATGCTGCTCTGTGAAGCTTTAAGCGCCTCAGTTATTCCAAAAATGTATTTTTCTAAACCAGATGACCTTTAGTTACATTGTTCTAGAGACTACTGTATATCTAGCAGGCTTTGTGCCCTGTTGTTTCTACCTACCCTCTTTTTTTTTTTTTTTTAAACTTACAAGCTGTCTGCTGCTCGATTTCCTTTTAACGTTTAGACACAGTAGGCTGACAGTTTGACCCAGGTAATTTTTTCCTTAGGTTGACCCAGGTAATTTTTTCCCGAGGTGACAAACACGGCGGGTTATATAACCGAGCTGAGCTAAGCAGTCCAGATGGCTGGCAGGTAGCCCGGTCGGCTTCGGCTTTGGAGGCTCTTGGGAATGCTTGCGCTTGTAATAAAACGTGGGCTTGTTTTTAATTAGAACCATCGTTTAGTTCAGCGCAGAGACACACAAGAGCAAGACCCACGTAGAGGATTCAGGCCCCCAGATGCTTCACTTTGATAGGTGTTTTTTTGCTTTTAATCAAACTCAGGCATCAGTGTAAGTTCTGAGCTGAAATTTGTGTTGGAAGATGGGAGGGGGAGAGAGAAAGAGGGAAGCGAGGTGGGGCGGTAGCTCTGACTGCAATGCATTAGTTCAGCGCTGAACAGTAGGTTGGGAGGGAAGGAAGGAAGGAAGGAGCTGCCAGGGACCCCAGGCCACCCTCTTCCAAGTGAACAGCCCTTGTTTGAATGACATAAACCAGCATTTCACAGCGGGTTTCTGCTGCCCTGCCAAGTCTTTCACTTTGGAAGCAAGGCATATTTTTTCCTCCCTTCCCCTACAGGGAGGTTTGCAGTGATGTGGGCTGGGAGAGATCTTACTCCTATCTATATCATTCTGGCTCAGAGAGCAAGGAGGGTTATTTCTAGCCACAACACAGTGTAGTCTAGCTCTGAAAATCCTGCTTGTAGTATGAAAAACTGGCTCTTGGACAAAAATAGAACATGGCTGATAAGGCAAAGCCAGAAACAAGGGCTGATTTCATCAAGGTTGCCAGGTGTCCTGCTTTTAACAAGGAAATATGCTTTTTTGTACATGAGCCTTCCTGCTCTGTGCTTTGCTGGCACCCTGCTACTGGGCTGTGTCCCAACATAGCAGCTCCTCTGCAACACTGTGCCAAGCTTGCTTGGGCGTCAGGTGCAGAGGATCCTGCCTGGCATGGCATGGACCTGTGCTGATCTTTTTTTTCTCTTTCTTCCTTCCTTTTTCCCCCCTTACTACTGCTGCAAGAGTCAGGTTATGAGGTATCTTCTCCTCCCCAGGCATGCCCAAACTGTCTCTTGAAGGGAGCCCCAGGTGCCTGGAGGCTCTGACCCAGCCCTGGGCAATCCTGTGCCCTCCATGGGATTGCAATGGGCTCTCTGCAGTGGTGGTGTTGAGCACAGTGGGAACCTGCAGCAGGTGAAATGGCATGGCAGGAGCATCACTGTGACAGCAAGAGCACCAAAATGATGCACAAAGCACTCCTTGCAAGGAAACGCTCATCTGGGGATGTTGGTTTTTCAGAGCAACTTCTGGGGCTCCCTTGGGCAAACTTCTACACGTCATTGTCTTCTCTCCATGTGGCGTGGGAAAGCAGAGGACCCAGCTTATTCTACAAAGCTACAGCACTCCCAAGGGAACGGTGCTCACGGTCTGTGATCTGCCTGGACCAAGCAGGGGAGGTGGGGAGGACTGTAGGCTGCCTGTCTTTCTGGAGGCTGGTTTTAGCAATAACAGGGAGAAGATGAGACAGAAATGCAATAATAGCCCCATGAAAATAAAAGTGAGTAATAATGTGCCTGGCCAGAAGAAGTGGATAACCCAGACCAGCCTTTCTCAGAACTCCATGAAAGTACTTGCATCCAACAGCAGTTTGAGGAAGTGAGTAGATAACTCTTGCTGTTCGCAATCAGGGAAAATGTGCCATCCATATTATACTAAAATTAGGTTTGAAAATGCTATTTTATCACTTTCTTTTTTCTCTTGAGGTGCTGTGAAATAACAATATTTGGCAATAAAACCAGTAAAAACAAAATAATGCTTTATCTTCTAAGCTGAATATGTGCTAAATAATTTGCTGAGCTTTTACTCTCTTGAAATGATTTTGGGTTACCCAAGCTCTCCATGCAAAACCTGTTTGTCATTTACAGTGTCTCTACTGTAGTTCATCAGAGGGGGGGCTTGCATGCTACCATGGCTTTAAGTGAATGCAGGAGTTAGTCTTCTCTGGTCTTCTTCTGCGAGCATCTGAGCACTGTGCAACATATCCCCGAGGCTTTTTTGTTGAGGTGTTTTCATAAGCCTTTCCCTCAATGGTTGCTGCTTTTCAGGCTTTCAACTCTTTGTGTGGGGTTGGGAATAAATAGTCGAAGGCTGATCTTGATGCACTGCAGTTTCCATTATGCTCTGAAGAGGACGAGGACCTTAGGATCTGGACTGTGGGAAAGTGATCAGGTGCTTCATTGGTGCTCAAGTGAGAGAGAGAGAGAGAGAGAGAGAGAGAAGAGAGTAAGAGAGAAGACTTCTTCCAAGCAGGTCTTCTGTGCACTTTCTCTCATGTGGGGCCATTAAACAGGTGGACAAAGGGATGGGCAGGAGTCCCAGCACCAGGTTCCCACTGTGGGGCTGAGCGAGCCCTGGTACAGCAGCTGCTTCGTTGTTTTGGGGACTGCAGACACCACCCCGCACCGTCCTAATGCCCAGGCCACATACTTTGACCTAGGTCTTGTCTGAGTAAATCTGAGGGGCTGGACTCCAGCCTGTATGCTGTTTTTCACCCTATTTCCCCCTTTCATTTATTAAAAGGTTCCAAAAATGTCTGCTTCTCCTGTCCATGTCTTCACAACCTGTCCTTGGGCGGTTGGCAAGCCACCTGGACTACCAGTTCTGAGGGAACATAATGATTTCTATTTATACATTTTTGGCTTGTTCATCTTCTGAGCTGAAAGTTGAAAAACTTGTTCATGTTTTTTTTTTTGAGGATTTCTGAATGTGAATCACAAGGAAATTGCATAACATTGCAGCATTTCCTTCTATTGCTCATGGTTTTACAAACACTGCGCTCCTCCAGGGAGACCAAGGAAATCTGGCAGGACTGGTCCGTTTTGACAGCACGTTTTAGTCTAAATACAAAGTGTCTGGGTTGAAGAGTAGATCCCAACACCAGTAAAAGGAGTGTAAGGAGGAATCTTCCATGGCAGGACATGGACTAGGTGATTGAAACAGTGTTTCTTCTCAAATGGAGATCCCTCAGTCTGTGACTGCAAAACAGGACTGCTGCATTGCTGTTGGTTAAGGCTTTCTATAAATCACTTCTGCCTCCCACCTCTGAGAAGCTAGACAATTCTTTCTTCTAGTTTTTAGACATTTAGGCAGAATCTCGTGCTGATATTTGAACCTGACAGATTTGAGGAACTGTACTGAACACTGTGCAGCCTCCAAGGGTTGCACCTTTGGTTGGGCCATTTTCAATTGTAAGTAAAAAAAACCTGTTTTGTGTATGAAATGGAATTATTTTATATAAAGTGCGCATATATGTGTGTGCAAACATGCAATTGCTGTATGAAAGCATAGTTAATTTATCATGGAGGTTAATAGGCATCATGGCCAAACCAGCGTGAACCCTGAAATGAGGAAATAAACATAAAATTACTCGACCTCTTCTTTTCTTAGTTCCCTTTCCAAACCTCCATTTATTTCTTTTTTCCTTTTCTTTACCCACAATCCAGTTTCATCCTAAACAACCCACAGGCAGCCAGTTGTTAGCTGTTGGCACTTTTCATGCTCATGTGTGCTGTTTCTTTAGGATTGGGTTGTAAAAACTGGTGAATTAGATTCTTGTTGACTTACTGGTGTGCAAGCAGAAGATTGCATCAGGCTGTGAATGGTGACTGCAGAGGAATTTTAGGCTGTGAGCGGTGGTTCTAGGGGGATGGCTCTACTGAAACTAAGGAGCGGTAGCTGCCACTAAAAAAGATAGTCTGATTTTGTTCAGGGTATTTGACCATCTACAGTGTGAATTTAGAACACTAAGTTCAAGGTATCAAGCAAATTCTGTATAAGTTTAATAGATATTTTTTCTATTAACATCACCTCTGAAACTTCCTAGTAAAGATAGTTTGGCTCTGAAGATATAATCAAATGGGAATAATTAGCGAGAGAATTATTTTAAAGTGATTGCAGTGCTGCAGGGAAGGGATTTGTCTCTAAGTTAGTCACTAGCCCCAGTTTTGTGAGTTTTATAACTGTTTCCACACGTGATATGTGGAGCATGGGCCCTTCACCTCTGAGCAAATGCTTTCTCCTCTCAAATTTCCTGCGCTTGGTAAGTAACTAATATTGAAAAGTAGAAGAAGCTTTTTATTTCATGAGAAGCTTTCCAGCTTTTGGTTTGTTTTCTCCAGCATGTTTTAACAACAGGAAAATGATGTGTATGCATATACAAACAGATATATTTCGATAACTGCGCTTTCTTTTTTGCCACTAACATACAGATCAGTTTGGTTCCAACTTTTTTTTAAAAAAAAAAAAAAAAAAGCGAAATTGAACCCCCCCCCCCCCATCTTTAAACTAGCTAATTTTTGACAACAGTTTGTTTGAAATATAAACAGCAGGATCAAATCTTTTCACATTAAAAAAACAAACAACCAAAAAACCCAAACCAAAACAAAAAAACCCAACCCCTAGGATGTCATTTTGCTTAATCTCCATCACATAAAATTGGTAGTCTGGCTTGTGCAAACCTCACACTTTTAGCAGTTCATTGCATTCTGCAATTTTCATGGTTCTTTTTTTCTTAGAACTGCCTAGAGTCATGTGGCTATTCTTCATTTGTTTGTTTTTTGTTTTTGTTTTTGTTTTTTAAAAAGCTAGGTTTCTATTTTTGTTGTCAATAAACAGAAGCATGAAACCTGTGATCTGGCTCCATCCTGGGAGATCTGCACGCTTGCAGAGCTAGCTGCCTGGCTGACCCCTTCCTGTTCTCAGCAAACCTTCTCACTTCTCTGTGACAAACGCCAGTCCCCCCGCTAGGTGAGGCCGCGCGGTTCTTTCCTGCTCGGGCTGGTGCAAGCGCCCATCCCGCATCTTGGTGCTGCGCCTCGCGCCCACCCGGCGCCCGCTGCTCGCCCACTCGTGTGCTCGGCCGTCAGCGGCCGTGGCAAGGCAGCCCCTGGCAAGCCCCAGTGTGGGAATCGTGCACAGACACGCGAGAGAAAGGATTTTGGAGAAAAAAATAAATTATTTGCCTCTTGCCTGCCCTGAGCCCGCTGTGCAGCTTGTACCCCAGTCTGCGTGCTGCGAGCAGTGAGAGCGGGGCAGGTGAGATGGCATTTCCATTAAACCTCGCAACTATTTCAGGGGCTGCGTTGTCCTTTTCTATACACGTCCTGCGGGGAAACGCTGCTAGCACTTTACACAAGCTCAGCTCTGCACGGAGAGCTTTGAGGGTTTTGTAGTCCAAAGACAGATCCAGGGGTGGAGCAGCCCGTAGGTGTGGGGTTACTGGAGGTGTCCCCGAGTTTTCCCGTTCTGCACGGGGTTGCAGAGCTTGTCCACAGCTGGCTCGGGCAGCGTGCTGGGAGTGAGGAGCACCAGGTAGCGTGGGGCTGCCCTTACGCGGGCCCTTGGCAGAAGCGATCGCGTTTATAGCTTTCTGCAGCGCTGTACAGGTGAACTGATGGTGTAATGGTGTGATGGAACTGCAAGGAGGATGGTGCAGGTGGAAAATGCGCTCCTGTCTGAACAGCTTGTAACTTTATCTTTGCCAGTAGTCAGTGGAGACTTGGGCATGGTGAAAAGTAAGAACCTCTGTAAAATTCAGCACCCTCGCGCAGGGGAGCAGGCTGGTCCATCAAGTAGCTGACGGGTGTGTGAGGCTGGATCTTAAAATGCGTTCTTGTGCTGTAAGCCCTGCGTATTACCGAGGCTATTTTGGAAACAGCCCAAGTGTTAGTACCTGTAGAACCAAGTGGGGCATGAATGAACTTTGCTGTGCCAAGGCCTCGAGTCAGTCCCTGCAGCTGGGGCCAGGCACAGGCTGCCCGCGCCAAGTGCGTGTCCTTGGCTGTGGGGCAGGTGGTGGCCGTGGGGTGCTGCAAGAGCTTTGCTCTTGGACCTCTTACACAACCCTTCTACAGCACTTTCTTCAACCTTGGAAGCTCGCTTATCCTAAAAATCTCTCTCTTCAGAAGGCTCGGGGTATAGCAAAAGGGTTTCTTTTAAAATGTAATGTTTGTCTTGGAAAACAAAAGGATATTACAGAACCGGGGCTTGGTTAAAACCTTGATGTTGAAGAGTGGTGTTAATGCATTAACACACTGACAGTGGATAAAAGGTTTGTCCTTAGTAAGATGGATGTAGAATGACAGTATCTCCTTGTTTTATGGTTGTATAGTTGACCTCTGCATGAAATTTCCTTTATACTGTGTGCATACTTTGCAGTTAATGGCATAAGCATATTGCGTTTCCTTGTCTGTCCTTTCTCTTTTTTTAAAGAACAGTCTCTGATGATTAATAACCTCTCTACAGTTCCATTTAACCAAATTGGAAGAATGAAGATGCAGGCAGACGTGTTTTCCTCTGTAGCTTCTGCACTGTGCACTGTAACTTGGAGCTGCGCGACTGGTCCTTTAGGCCTGGGCAGCAGAGGAGGCCGTCGGGAGAAGGACAACAGGCAACGAAGCTGTGCCAGGAAGCACGTCAGGTGCCAGAGCAAGGGGCTGAAACCCGTGATGACCCAGAAAAATTGAAAATGCTTGATGTCCCGAGCACAGGAGCTGGTGTGCGCTCAGCAGGGCAGGTGGCTGGGCTGGGACTGCAGCCCCGGGCAGAGCAGGGTGCTGGCAGCCGGGGCCTTTGGGATAGTATCCTGCTGCCGCCGGCAAGTGAAGCTGTAAGAGCCGAGTCGCCCTTTGTTGTGAACAGTTCAGCTGTAGGTCTGGGCTTCTGCGGTGAGCTGGGGCGGGCGGCAGGGCTCAGAGCGTGAGCGGGGTCCCGAGGGAGGGCCGTGCGCTCTGCAAGCCCCTGATGAGTCGGAGTCATCGGAGCTGCCTCCCTGGTCCCTTCAGCAAGTCCTCAGTGGTGGAACTGAAGCTGGAGAGAAAAACATCTTTAGGGAGAGCTGACTTCGTGGCCAGGGCTACGAGACAGCACCGCTGGTGGAGGAGCCTGCTGTGCATTTCCTTCCCTCTTTTCACTTATTTTATTTTCTTGGTACAAACACTGTTTCTGGAGGAAAACTCACTTGCTGACTGGCTGTTTTTGCTGCTGAATCATCCCCCGGTTTCTGGGTGTGGGATGATGGACTTTTCTCCTGCAAACAAAATCTCTACTTTGTCTTGCGCCACGTAGCCAGGTCCCCTGGGAGGGGGAGAGGGAAGGTGTTCCTTTGGAAATGTTACAGGAGGAGGGGGAACTGGCATGGCGGGGTCAATCTCTGCCCGTGCCCTGGTTTCGAGCCGCTCTGTGCGATTTGTGGTTCCAGGGAGCGCCTGCCGCCCTCCGGCTGGTGCCAGCACAGCTGGTGGTGGGCAGCGCCTGGCATCGAGGGTTAAAAATAAACCCACGGGAGACAAACGAACAGAGAGATGTCTTTAACGCTGATGGAGTTTCCTCGTTTGGCTCGCTGTGCTGACCGGCACGTGCGGCTGGAGGCGCGTGAGGCGGGAGCCGCTCGCATCTGCTTTGCCGCCGCAGAGGTGGCCGTGGGGCTGCAGCTTCGGTGGCTCGCCCTGCGTCCGAGAGTCAGGAGGACGCAGGAATAACGTGTGGTTTTGATGAGCTCCAAGGAAGGCATCTGTTTAAGTGACTTCACAGCGATAGTGCAGAAGTGCCATGTGGCGCACGGCCTTTCTGTGGGTTGCTTGGCAGGGGTAAGGAGGCGTTGGGTTGCAGCCGCTGCTGGGGTACCCGGGGCGAGCCGAGTGTGGTGCCGAGCTCTGCCGCGCTCAGCAGCCTGTGTCCGGCTGTCGCTGGCACCCCTCCTCTGAGGACAGGATCCTGTCCGCTTCCCAGCCTCCACTCCTGCCAGAGCTCCAGGGGAAATCCCAACTGCGGCAGCCCCTCTGGAAGTGCCTGGACACTCTGTGCCCAGGGGCAGCTCGTGAATCCCTGTGTCTTGAGTGTTAATGTCATTAACTGGGAGCCTGCGGTGGGAAAGGTCAGGAACTGCCTGCACACCGGGTGGCAGATTAGAGCCTCTCTTCCTCCCCGCTCCCCTCGGATGTGTCGGTCGTTGTTGCCTTGTGTGTTGCTATCAACATTGCCTTTGGAAACTTTCCTTCCCTGCTTGCTATTTCTGGCCTTAGCATGTGATTAAATCAGTTCCCTGAGCTTTGGTCCCTGTGGAGGGGGGGCTCCCAGCTTTGTTCCCTGGGAGAGGAAGGGTGTGCACACCGATTGCTTTGTTTAACAGCCTACACAGGCTTTTTTTCCTGTTTTAATAGATGCTGCCACACTCAGCTTCAGCTTGTGATGCTGACGGAGTGCTGTGTGTGTTTCTGTTTGAGCTCTGGGTTGATGAAGGATTTTTTTTTTAAATACATCTTCATCTTTTGAGCTGGCAAGCTTTGAATTTGAAGGCTGATCTCCTTACAGCCACAGTTTTCATTATGCTAGGCTTTTAAATCGTGCTTAAACTGTGATTAAAACCTTCTGCTGTCTTTTTTCCCTTTTCTTGTACCCATTGAAGCATTGCTTTAAAGTAGCCAAGCTATAATAGTGGTCAGGGCAGGAGGAAGAGCACTGGTATTTCGAGATAGGAGAGTCTTGGGGTGAGGCCACAGCATTGACTCTGAGGGTGGCTCATCCTGCTGCATGTCAGGTCCTCTCTGAATTCATGATGGCTTTTTTTTTGTTCCCCCCCCCCCCCCTTGCTCTCTGCCTGGCTCACTTATTCACTCATAAGCACATGTGAGTGGGGATGGCTTCCTACTCCTGGCCTGAGCAGCGCTTATCAGATGTTACTGTAATGCTCATGACATAAAGGGAATTGTCTGCTTTGCTCTAAGTTTTATGTCCTTTAAGTGTTTGAGAAGAGTGTGGAAGAGAGAAATGCCATCTCTGTTTTGTTTTAAAGCCTGTTGAGTTTCCATCCTGACCTAGCCTGTCCTATGGGCATTCTCTCCTTTTGAAAAGTGTTCTAGTTGTTACTTTAACACAGCTCCAGAGCTGCAGCAGCCTGGCATTCTGAACGTAGAAGTCTGTGGTGGCCATGGGGACCTGGCTGGTGGGGGCGGCAGGTCCTCCTGGAAGCTGCCCCCAGCAGGGGTGACGTGAGACACATCAGCAGTCACTTCCCAGCTGGAGCCAGGGTCTTCATAAGACTTTCTTCTTGTGTTTTCCAGGTCTACAACTCGAACAAGGACAATCAAAGCGAAGGCAGTAAGTATTTCTTTTTAAGCAAGACCCCTGAGAAATGTCTGTGCTGTGCAGTTTGCAGCCCTGGCTGGTCAGCGGGGAGGCTGAGCTGCTGGTGGCGGTGACACTGGGTCAGGGTGTGGGGTGACAAGGCTGGGCATGGGGACCGCAGGGTGACCGCTCAGCTGGGGATGGTCACAGAAATGGGGTGGAGGTGCCCATGGTCACAGAGAGCGGGGCCAAGTGGTTCCCTCGGCACCCTGGGGTGCATCCCCTCCTGCCTGCCCTGGTGTCCCCAGCAGTGGGACAGGCCTGCTGGCATCCCTCGGAGCTGGCTCCTTTCGCGTATTGGAGCAAATGGGTGCAGGTGGCATCTTGGAGTCACCAACTTGCCTTGCTGAACCAGGACCTGGAGGACAAATTTGCTTTTTGCAGGGGGGAACAGGAATGCAACATAGACTATGGAGGTCCCACCATGTTGACAATTATGATTGTTGACAACAGCCCCTTAAAAAACCAGGCTGTTTTTATTGTAGTTCAGGCAAAGACTTGGGTAAAGAAAGCACTTGTTTCTCTTCCTAGAGGAGCGGTTGCACCTGGTCCTGGATCTCATGTCCTTTTTTTTCAGAACCTTAACGGAGCCATTTCCCAGTAGGTCTGAATTGCCGTAATTGCAATACTCAAAACTGATCCCTTCCCTCCTTCCCCCAAAGTCACTGGTCATGCAGGAGCCCAGCCCGCGAGGATGGTTGGTAAATAGTTCATTTTTATGCTGCCTCAGACAGGGCATTTTCATCCTGAGTGGAAGCATTTTTCTCACAGTAATAGGTATAATTTGCAGGTAATTTTCCTCGCACCCATTTTCAGCCCTTGCATGAAACAATCTCTTCCTCGTTTCTGCTCTCTCCGTGGTGGCTTCTCCCCTCCACATTGGCCTTCCATGTTGTCTTTTTGTTGTTGTGTGACCCAAATGATCCTCACGGAGTTAAGCACTGGGCTTCGTGCTTGTGAAGGACAGCATGGATAATGCCCTAACTGAACATGAAGCCTGCGTGGAACAGCTCAATGTTTTCTCCATTTTACAGAGGTTCAAAAAGAGTTTTTTAGGGACAGAGAACAGGACTTTCTCAGCTCTGTCCTAGTCTGGCCATTAATTGTCATTGCTCTGTGTGTTCCCTACACACAGCCCCTGGCTGTGCCAGGACAGTGTGTGCTGATTTGGCTCAATAAGCTGTTTAAAATAACCATTTTCTAAACGTTATTGAAGGGTGATGCAAAAGCAGGGAAAACATTTGGGATGGGGTTGGGAGGAAGGATCAGTGAAGCAATTACTGCTTCTGAAAGAAGTGCTTGTCAAACTGTGACCTTTCCATCTTACGTGCTGTCAGCCAGAAATCCTCGTGGGGCTGGTGACTTACACTGAGGTCATCCCGCAGAGTACCAGTGGCTCTTGTATAAAAGGGAAGAGCTCGAGTCAGATGTGTCCATGGCTTTCCCAGGGTCGTTTGTGTTGTCTAATCCCAGTTTCCAGCTGCCAGGCTTGCGGCGGATCCCGTACAGGGGCTCCTAAATGCCTGCTCAGGGTTTCCTTAGGTAACGGATGCCTGGGTCGTGCCTGGGTTTCCTTAGGCATGGGGCTGCCTGCTGTGGCCACTGCTGGCATGTAGGGTATTTTCCTGGCCTCAGTCTGAGCCGGGTGCTTGTGTTGGAGGGGGATTTGGCAGTCCTTTGGGCGCTGGGCTGAGGGCACTGTGGCATGCAGCTGGTGCGGTTGCGTTGCAGTGCCAGGCCCTGATCGCTGGGCGTGCTGGAGGCTGGTGGCTTTGAGGAGAAAGCCCGTTTGTCCCTGGGCTGGAGGCAGCCTCCCGTGGTTGCCTCCTGTGTGGGTTCCCAGCCTGGCCCTGGGCTTCCCGTGCAGCTTTGGGAAGTTGTTTGTTTACTGTGCTGGTGGTAACTGTAGCCCACGCTGCTGCTGTGCCGCTCTCTGGAGCTCCTCAGCGTTTGGCAAAGGGTAGTGAGACTTTGGCAAAGACACCAAATGCCAAGTTTTTCCCCACTCATCTTCACCAGATGAGTATGAAGTTGGGATTTAATCAGCTGAAGAGGCTGTGGCAAAGTTGCTTATCTTTCAGTATCTTTTCCATGTTGATGATCTGTCTTAAAAATGAGAGCGGTCCCACTTTTATGCTATGGAGACCCTACTGACCAGCCCTGCTTTGCAGGGTGTGTTGGGACCCCAAGATGAGGGCTGCTTACGTAGTGGTGTTCCTAAACGGTCTGGTGGCAATTATTTTCACACATGCCTCTTGCTGGGGCTGCTGCTGGTACGTTCAGCCATCTGACCCTGCTTCAGCACTCACTAAAACCCTGTCTATAGTGAGCTGCTTGCCTCACTAGCTATACTTCAAATTGATTCGGAGACTGGCTTCGTGCCATGGAGCCCTTGATACAGGAGCTTCCTATAAGGACTTGAAATGAGTGTAATGATTGAATGGAGTCCGGATGCAATTCCTGACCCTGAAAACCTATATAACTCAGCTTCCTGCTCCTACTTACGTTAGTCTGAAAGAGACTCAGAGTACTATACTGAGGTCTGCTTTTTGGCCACTATCTAATTTTACAGAGCTTTTGGATTTTACATCCTGCTGTGTGGCCAGATGGCCATCAGCCTGCAGGGTGATTTATCTTAATCTTCTTTGGGAGCTGGGAGGAAGCAGTGCAGAGTGCTGGGGGGTGAGCGGGTATCAGTGAACCGCTAGAGCTAGATGAATTTAGATGCACTAGTTCGCAAACCAAGAGCACTTGCTCTACTCTGTGGGAATAAATCCTCAAGGCCATTTGTGCGTATTGCATGGCAAAGCACAAAGGAACTCCTTTACCTTCTGCTCCCCACCATTTTCCCCTCCTTTTTTCATATCCACTTGATTCCCCATCTAGCTCAGGACCCCGTGAAAAGCTGTCTTTATTTTCACAAGCTCTTCAGACCTCGAGTCCCGTGACTGCCCTGGCTGCCGGTGCGCTTGTCTGGGTGCCCTGGCCCTTCCCAGCAGTCTTCATTCCCCACGACTTGGCAATGGTTTGAGCCTTGAACTAAGACTGAAAACTCATTTCTCTCTGGTCTCCACTTCTCGGTTTCTCTCTCCCTCAGTGTCTCTTAATACCACAATGGTCTTTGAAAGAGTTAATCATTGTCTTCGTCATCTGGCACTTTGTTTTATGGCACAAAAATGTGCAGTTGGGTCTGCAGAAGAGCTTGCTTTGACCTTGCATTGCTGTGACCGTTGCACACACATCTGGAGTCAGCAAGGTTGCCTGAGGCTGAACAGAGCTGATTGTCTTCTTGCCCCCTTACCGATGCTCTGATATGCCATATCAGCATAAAGCAGAAGAATTAATGGATTAAATAGTAATAATCTGCTAGGCAAAAATAGAACAGGATGAGACCAGCTCAGTAGCACTAAAAATATGATGCTACATGAAGGTCAGAGAAGTATGTGTGTGTGTGCAACAGCTGTAGTACAAATGATGTGCGTTACCTTTGTTGATTTAAAGTATTTCTCTGCTAGATTACAGTATGAATACTGCATCTCAGTTGTGCATTGAAATGCTGGTCTTGTATGAAGAGCCTGTGACATGGATCTTGGGCTGGAAGCTGCGTTTCACATCTGTCCTCTGGGGAATGAGAGCCTGTAGGGACAGGGGAACAACAGGAGGAAGGGTTGTAGGCTTTGCCCCCGCAGCATGTTTGGGTGCATGAATAGAGTAAAATACTGCCTCTGCTAATAACAGACTCTGTAAATCCACTCCCTCTAATGACTGAGAGGCAGTTTTAAACATATAGGATGGGGATTAGGGATGCCTGTTGTGAAGAGTGGAAATTGGCCATGTTTTTCTGTGGCAGATCTGAGAGTTTGCTCTTCACTGCTGCCTTCCCTCTCTCCTTCCCTGACCACAGCTGATGGCAGGAGGCAGCTCCACAAGGGTTTAAATCTGAGCCTGGGCTGCGGGGTCCTGTCCTCCTGTACCCACCTTCCCGCATCTGCCTTGCCCCAGTGGTGGCTCTCATTGAGATCAGCTGACTGGAGACTTGGGTTTGGTGTTTTCTTGTTAGTGCTGATGTACACACACACACACACACACACACACACACACGTATTTTTAGCCAGATTAGCTTGCTGAACCCTCTCACTGTGCTTGCCCTGGTGCCAGGGCGCGGAGGAGACTGAGGCCGTGGATGGGCCCATAGCAGGATAGACAAGGTCTGGCCGAAGCTGCTGGGACTACGCACCCTGCATTTGCTGTGGCCACGCTCAGACAGCATTGCTCTGCAACCCCGTAGGGCAAGCCTTTCTGCAACCCCTTCCCTTCCGATCACTTCCTGACCTGCAGACGTTATCAAACAGCTAAATGAGGACTAAGCTGCTGAATCGAAGCTCGGGGCTGTCGATTGTTTTGCTGCTGGGGCGAGTGGAGCGAGCATTAGGATCAGGACTGCAGTAGATACAAATCTGACTTTGATCTGTGCTGGTGCTGTACTGAATCATTGGGTAAATGAATGAGATAGAGAAGCTGCTTCTGTGAGAGGGGAAATCAAGCTTTTATGATGCTCATTAAAAGTTAAATTTAAGGATGAATAAAGGCAGTTTGGATATTTAATCAGATATTATTTCTGGATATAACTACTGCAAATAAATCCCTGACCTTTCCTGATCCAGAGCTCAGCAACGAGTTGGAGAGCTTATTCATCTACTTGGGAGGATTACGCTTGGTCATTTCTGTCCAGAAGGTCTGCTCCTGTTTCTTACCTCTGCTATTACCGAGCACCGCTGAGAGGTGCGGGTTAACTTCTCGCTCAGCCCCAGAGTGCTGGGCTCTGCAGAGGGGCACGCGGGGAGAAGGACTGGTGCTTGTAAGTGTCTTGTGCTCAAATGTGAGTGTGCTAGGGACTGAGTGAAAACTGCTGGGTTAGAGGAGTGCTTGGCACTTGAAGTGTGTGGTAGAGAGCCTGAAATGGTGAGCTGTGTTGGCTGGCCAATACTGTTCAGGGATACCAAAAGATCAGGGTTAGGGTCAGGACTAAGCCAATGCTAGTAAGCCCTGCTGAACTGGCTCTGTCTGTTCAAAAGGGTTTCCACACCACGGTTTCCTGCTCCTCAAGTACCCCCACACTTGTGTTTTTTGGTGATCTGGGGTATTTAGGTGGTGTCTCACTCACCAGTGTTGCATTGACTTTGTTGTGTCTGTGCTTGTAGAGCAGCTGGGTGCTGTGCTGGAGAACCCTCCAGGTGCCTAGCAAAGCACCCTGGAGCTTTGGGGTATTTGTACATCCTGTGGCACCAGCATCCTCCAGCTTGTGTGCTTATGTTGGCTCAGCAGTCCAGTGTGCTTGCCCAGAAAAATATAATAGAGCTGTTTTACTGTTTCAGGTTTTTGTGCCATTCATCATGGAAGTAACAACACCAGCAGAGAACTCAAACCGAGTGATTAGTAAGGGACAGCACCATGCAAACCATAGGCAGCCCGTGAACTGGCAGCTTATCATGAACCAGCAGTGAATGTGTTTAAACAAATGATGTGAGCAGGGAGAATGAAAGGAGTAAAATAGCATGTGCCTTGCTGCGAGGACACTGCCAGCCCTGGGCTCTCCTCCGTTCCTGCTGGGCTCTAGACAAGACGCGGTGTGTTGTCTCTTCCAACATGACGTTCCCTCGTGTCTGTGCAGCATTAAATGAAGTCATCTGCTTTTAAGATAACGCTATGCCTTTTCTACTTCCAGGAGTTCCGCATCTCAAAACACTCAGCAGCTTCATACAGTCCTTCCACCAGACGGTGCTGGGAACGCCGCGCACCTCCCGGCTGCAGCGGGGTCGCTGGCGCGGCCAGGAGCCCCCGCTGCTCCTCGCCCTGGGGGAGACGGCGGCACGAGGGGCAGCAGCGCGGGGCTCGCCCCGGGCGCGGTGGGGAGATGGAGCCCTGGGCTTCATGCCCTCAGCGAGGTTGCCCAGACTTTTACGTAGGGGGGGAAGTAATTTTCCCTGACAAATTGCTGCCTGTGGGCGGTGTTTTCCACATAGCAGTAGAAAGCTGACTAGGATAAATTCTCCTTCCAGCAGGTATTTGGATCTGTGTATTAGTAATCCCTTGAAGTTAAATGTGAAAACTTGCAGTGGCATGAGTTAATTGGGTTTTACATTGCATTAACACGGATCTTTTAGATCTTACTCTCAGGCAGAGTGAGCTGCCTTCAGGACACCCTAATTTGTGCTAAATAAATATTTCATTTGTGCTAATAAAAGGAAGGGGCAGTTCTTGAACTGCGCCCATCTGCACAGGAGGCAGGGTAGGTGGGCTGTGATGCATGGCCTTCATGCTACTGCATAGCCGGCCCTTGCGTTGCGGGGGAGGCAGGCACCTCGGGGGGCAGGGACCTGGCGGTCCCAGGCTGGTTCTCTGCTCCCCAGGGACAGGTCTCCTCCTGCTGGGCACAGGAGATGCTTTGGACAGAGTGAAAGCCGTTCCCATGTCCCAGCATCTGTTGCTCTTCCACTGCCACATGCCATCAGTACACATCTGTGTTACGTTTTTACCTCCACTCTTTCGCCTTTCTTTTGACTTCTTTACTCTGTATTCCTTCAGAGAAAGCTATTGCTGCTCGCATCTACCTCCTCCTCTCTTCCACTTCTTTCCCGGTTCTTTTTAGCTATCTTTTCCTTTTGCCAGCACTTTTCAGTGCTGTAACCTGTCATATGGTTTGTCCTTGAAAAAATCTGCATCTGCACAAAAACACCTCAAAAGCCACTACAAGAAATCCAAGCCACCAAAACGCCTCCTTCCCACCTCTCCAGGCAACGCGTGGGAGGTCAGTCATGTAATCCGGATACGCAGGCAGTCCCCGGTGCGAGGTGATGGAGGTGGCCTTGAGATGAAGCCATCTCTCCAGCAGCAATAATGGTTCGGTTAGCTGGGTGGATGGTCAAAAGGATTTATAGGAGTTATCTGGCACTCAGATCAAGCAAGTTGATTTGTGTGCTGTTTTCAAGGATTTGTTGTGTCAAAAATATGATTCCCCCCCCACTTTTTCTAAGCAACTTAGTGTCAACTTTCCAGTCAAAGATCTCTTCAGGATATCTTATCTTCATCCCAAATTAATATTTTGACCAGCTGCGGAGACAAATCTCTGGCACAGCCAGGGGCACTGCCGGTCAGCAGAGACGTGGGAGGTGCAGGTTCAGAACAGTGTGGAGGCTGAAGTGATGGATGACTGTTGTGCGCTCGCCGCGTTACACCTGCTACAACTACTGTAGTCATGCCTCTCCTCTGTGAACAGCTAATTTATCTCCTTTTCCTTCCTTCCCCCAATTTGAGCAGTGGTACAGTATTGCTTCGTATGTCAGCAGTGACAGCGGAATGAATGGCACGCTTGGTGTGAAACCGTCCCTCTGCTAGGTGTTTATCACTTCTCTCTTCTCTTTCCTTTCAGCTGCCCAGTTGGATAATATCGGCTTCAGCATTATCAAGAAATGCATACATGCTGTTGAAACAAGAGGTAGAGCAGTTCACTAGATGGTCTTGTTTTGGGGGAAGGCGTTGCATCTGTTTGTAGCATAGCAATTGCTTACCTGCTCTCTTCATGAACAAAAATGATTCATTAACCCTCGGAATCCCACATCTGGTAACCACTGTAATGGGCTCACACAGATACCTCTGCTGAGACGTGTTTGCCACATGGCCTGTGTTTGCAGAGATTAAGCAAACTTCAGAAACGGGGCTGAGTCAGGAAATGCTGCACTGGACCTGCAACGTGGAGGGAGGGAACGAAGCTGCGGGCTTCACTGGAGCATGCGCTCGTGCAGTATTAATGCATAGCATTTCCTCTCCTCTGGGCTAGCAAATAGACGTGCATTTCAATCCTTCCCCTCTCGCAAAGAATGTTTGTATACAGACAGGCTGTCTTGGTAGCATCTGAGCCCCCTCACAGTGAAATATGGGTCTTGTTCTCCCATCCTTTCTGAGAGAGCTGATGCCTGCATTTACACAAATAGGTAAGAGAGGCATCACAGGAAACTTTTGGCTCAGTAGGGCCCAGAATTGACAGTACTTCTGCCAGTATTCTTTCACTGGGGTCTTCATCCTGCTCATAGGTGATGTAACACGCTACAGACTGTTTAAACTTGACATTTTCCTCTATAATACTTGCAGTGCAGAAGCTGCTGTTGAGAGTAAAGGAGCACCTAGAGGTTACTGGGATTCTGCAGCATCCTGCAGGAAGGGGAACACCTCGAGTTTTTCATGCTAGCCACAACTTTCTGTAACATTCAGGCCATGGTTTAAAAGCCATATGGGAGCAAACAAATTAAAAAATAAAAATAAAAAAGATAAAGGAAACACATGGGTAGACGAAACCAAACAAATCAACTGTAATTATTAAGGAAAATTCAGAGAGCTTCAGCATGTGAGGTTAGGCATCCCTCATCTGAGGTGCTTCAATGGAAAGAGGGCTTCTGTCACCAAGTCCTTTGGCTGCTGTCTGCTGTAGCAAGTAGTTTGTTTCAAGTCTTGTTGTTCCAGGCCCTGTATGAAGAACATGTAAAAGTCTCAAATCTCAACCTGAAGAACTTGGCACAGTAAAATTTTTCCAAAACTGCCTTTCTGTTATATGTTGAGTGCAGATCCTTCATGGTGTAACCATACTCCCTCACTGATAGCGATGTGGTGACAAGGAGACCGTGGATCTTTGATTCCTCAGCTAATTAGGGACATTACTTTTAATCAATACATGAAAGCCCTGACATCAAAACCGATTTTTACCCTCTTCTGTAATTTTGTATGTAGTTGATGAGAGGGTTTAATTATTGTTGCTATCAGAGAGGCCAAAGAAGTGAAAGAAATATTAGTAGCTCTTTTGACATTCTCCTGATAAACTCTTTATTTTTTTCCAGGGATCAATGAGCAAGGGCTCTACCGAATTGTTGGAGTAAACTCTAGAGTTCAAAAGCTGTTGAGTATATTAATGGGTAAGTATCTTACATTTTGTTAAAGGCAAGTAGACTGTGCTGCTTTGAAGTCTTGCAAACCAAGAACGGAGGCTCTTGACTTCTCCGGGTACCTAATTGTGGTGACTGTGCTCTTAGGACCACATGCTGTTAGAGGCCGGGAGGTCCCAGGGCACCACTGGCAGGTTACAAAGGTAGGACTCGTGTAGGGCATTGCTCTAAAAGGTCTTCTGGTGCAGTCACTGGTGTCCTGCTCACGTGCACTATGAGTTTTGGCAGCCTTCCCTAATGCAAACTAAAATCTTCAAAGAAATAGCTGAAAGCTTTGTTTTTTTAATCTCATACCTGCCACATTGTTCCCTGAATACTTTTTAATTATTTTCTCTTGTGTGTTGCATGCTGCCTGTGACTCTTCTTACTTTCCCCTTGGACCTTCCTGTGCCAGTTTTAACACGATATTGCACAGACATTTCAAGCATGCGGTTCCCTCATGCCTGAGGCATTGGGTCCTGCGGTTCTGGGTGCTCGGGAGGAGGGAAGGTGTCAGGTCACACCACCAGAGCTTGGTGTTGACAACATGGCCCCAGCATGCAGCCATTCTGCGGCTGCCCTGCAGCCCTCAGAAACCTCTCCCAGCCTCTGAGCTGATATGACGGCAAGGGAGAGGCAGGGGTGCCTGCTACAAGTGCCTTTTTACTCTCACCCAGCATACCCACGGGCCTGTGCTGAGCACTAAAATGTGCAGGAGCAAACAGGTCTCGTGACGGTCAGCGAGCTGATGGTTGTGCCTGGTGCAGGGTAGACCTGGGGCTGCTTTGGCTGACTGTTCATGGAGTGTGGTTCCTTGTCGGTGGTGGTAGGTTTCCATCACCCTGTGACCTCGCAGAGCAGAGCTGTTTGTTGGGTTATGCTTGTATGTCTGCGTTGTAGTATTTGTAGCCTGACTCCCAGCCCAGCTTCTGTGTTAACTATAGCCCAGTGGTTATACTTGACTCAAAAAGAAATGCAAGTCGTTCCCTTCTCCTGTCTCTGGTCTCTTTGCCACCTTTCCAGGCCTTGGCCTGTCCAGAAGAACCACCCCTGCTCCTTATGCCCTTGTCTGCGATGCTGGTGCTAAAGTTATGGCTATCTGTGACTGAGCAGATGGTTTCATCCTTGGAACTAGCAGGGGGGCATTTGCATCCCCCAGCTGCAGCCCTGGGGGAGTTTGTCCATTTAGACATGCATGAGGCACATCTGAGCAAATACACACTTGAGTTGGAGGAGCAGCAGCTGCACTCCTCCGGTCCTGTCTCATGCTTCTTAGGCTTGGCAAAACTATATATGAGATAGGTGCAGTAATGAGGAAATAAACGCCTGATAATTTGTTAACAGCCTTAGGAATGTGTTTGTTACTTGTTGGGACAAACGAATGATATTTGTGGTTGTCTTCCTCTTTTCATTTGCTTAGTGTCATTCCTTTGCAATGTAACTTCTGTTTCCTTGCCTTCACAAAATGTCAGTGCTCCTTTCTCTGTGTTTGTCCTTGCAAAAAGTTTTAATCTGTTGTGTTTCACTTTCAATACCTTTCCTTCTCCTCTTCCAACTCCTTCTTCTTTTCCCACCATTGAAGTGTTCACTGAGCAAAGCCCCTGGTGGCTGTTGCAGTTGTCAGCACTAACCTATCCAAAATTGATAATCCAGTGAGACTGTTAGGAAACAGAAGGGTAAGGCTCTAAATCACAGTCCTTGGCTCCTGCCTGACGCAAGGGGACATGTCTGCATCAGTTATGCTCTGGCATTTGGAAAGTTCGCTGCAGTCACAAGAGCTAGTGACTACCTCTTTTTCTTTTATTAGTAGAAGTTTGGCATAGGCTCTGGAGCATGTGAGTATGTCCTGCTAGCCATGCAAGTATGGCAGATAAGTTGGCTCATCTCATGGCGCGCACATTTGGCACTGTTGCGTTAGAGCATCAGTTAAAGAGCATTGCTGCCCACTGATAAAAATAGGCTGGGGATTGGGTGCCCTGCGAGGTGGGCAGGTCTGACATGCCAGGTCCTCTGCTTATGGCTTTCATGCCGGTGTGTATCATCTCGAGAGCTAGAAGAGCGACTGAACCTCTTTTCTTCTCACACAGGCATAATTCATCCCACTGGTTGCAGCCTCGCGGTTGTGTCAGTTCTGGTTGGAGGCGCTGGGGCTGTGGCAGACGGCAAAACTTGCTTGTTTTAAGAGCTCTCCGGAGCTGGGAGGGATTCAAAGTTTTGGACACCATCCAGCATCCATTATCTTCTCAGCGACTGAAGCCACTCAGCTGTCGACCTCGTGTCTCATAATGTGGTGATATATAGTCAGTGGTTTCTCTTTGTCCCGGCATGTCTTCATTAGCTGTCGGTGCTGGAAGGCTGCTGAGAGGCGAGTGCATGCCGGTGGGGCTGCCGGTAGGGTGGCCAGTGGCTGTTGGAAGCATGACTCCCTTTGGGGATATCCCGTGCTATCGATTGCCAGGACTCTTTGCAAACCCAGGTCTCCCTATCTTTCTCTGGATCACTGGCAATTAAATCATCTTCGCACAATGGCAGCCTTCAGGTTGTCTGTAAAGTAACTGTCAAACTGAAACATGTCAATTGTCAAGTCCCCTTTTATTCTCTCCAGTCCCTCGAGGATTTGACATCTTGAAGGCAGCAGCACCGCTCTGCGTAAATGCTCGTGCTTGCATCAAACCCTCGTGAACTGCGAAGCCAAATTTTGCTTGCAACTTCAGGTTTCCCTTATATTTAGAAATGAATGTGGGCAGCGTTAGTGATTCACATACAGTTTAAATGGCAAAAAGATCAAGTTTCAGCGAGCGGTAGCTGATGTAAGTGACACTGCCCCTGGCATGAGGTGTTTTTGCAGGAGGTCGGCACCACGCTCAGCTGAGCTGTGGAGCAAAGGCGCTTCAAGTGGGCAGCAGCCCCGGGGTGAGCTGCTGCACGGGTCAGGGGCTTGGGCAAAGCCCTTGGTCCTGGCTGAAACTCAGGGGGAAGCAGGGAGGTGTGCGTCCCACCAGGGTTTGTGGGAGGCAGGTCATCTGAGGCAGGCTAAGCTGCCTTTCTCCAACCTTCACTATTACCATGTACCATCAAAATGAGGGCAAAACCCAACAAATAAATAAAACTTATCAGCTGGAGCTCCCGTGGAAGGGTTTACTGTTGAAGCGGGTGCGCACAGGACGGCAGTGGTCCCAGCTTGCAGATCTGGTGCTGTAACTCGGCGTTAAGATGAATGGACATGATAGCATTTGATCTGGTCTCGTCTCTGCTTCCCAGTGTGCAGCAGTAAGGGTGGTGAGTGAGGCTTCCTATAGGTCGCAGCTGCCGTGATCAAATGTGTCTTATGGCTGTTTTGGAAATCTGTCAAGCCACCCAAGTGCGGGTGAGAATTACGGCTGGGTGATGGGGTTCTGCTCCAGGCAGTTCCTCTTGCCATGGAGAAATTGGTGAGGAATTGAAACCAGCTGTCTTACGGCAGCAGCTTTCTCCATCCCCAGGAATAGATGGAGAAATCCCTTAAAAACGGGCTTCAGGCAGTGACAGTGCTCGATGGGGTATTTGGCAGCCAGGGCCGTCGGGGGTGGCTGCTGCAGCAGGTGGCCCCGGTGCTGCACGTGAGGGTCTTGCTGGGGGTGTCCGGTCAGCCTGGGCTCCCCCCTGCCTGCCACGCTGCTGTGCTGCGGCCAGCCTGGTGCCTGCCCCGTGGCACCCGTACGGTCACCCCGGGTCTGCGTGGACACGTGGATGGAGGTGAATGCTGTCCCAGTCCCCTCCGCTGCTGCTGCCTCTGAAAGAAAACAAGCCAGAAAATTGGATTCCTTTTTTTTTTCTCCCTCATGTAGGAATGGATTCCCCCCACCTGAATTTCTCTGTAGACCCTGCCCTAAAACAAAACAAAACAAAAACAAAAACCCACATTAATTTCTTTTTGATTTCGATCTGGAGAGCTGCAGCTCCCTTTTATTTCTTCATATTATCCCCGTATGAGGCTTTAAGTGATAAATTCCTTTGATCTAGCAGCCCGCAGAGAGACACTGTCCTGTGTGACATTTGCGACCATGCAGAACAAGCTTCCCCCATACAGAAGCGTGGAGTGGCTGACAGTGTCATGGCATGAGCAAAATTCTTCCTTCAGTCTCTGCTGGAATAAAAGGCTTAGGGAAGCTAATTTTTTGCTCTCTTTCCCCTTAGTCTTCCACTTTAGCCTTTTCTTTATCTGCTAAGAGACGTTGGATTAGTAATTTACAGCAATAAGCAACTTCAGGGTTAAAACTCAGTTTGGCTGCTGGATGTTTTATGGGCACTATTTCACAGTTACACCAGTCCATGTGAAAATTTGTCCTCTTGTAGAGACAGAAGTTAGCTCGTGGTGCTAGCTGCATTCATCTTTAGTTTGGGAGACAGATGCTGCATCTGAAACCCACCAAGCTGACTATTGCTGGCTCATAAATTTGAGGGTGAAGGAGGACTGATTATCAGCTCTGAGCCTTTCCATGAGGCTGACCATACAATTTCGCCTACTGTTTCATGAATCATATTTAAAACGCCTGAATGAGCTTTTGAAAAGACAGCCAGTCTTGAGTCGTGTGCTCAGCTTCAGCAAATGGCTTGGTATTAAAAAGTTTGTTTGTTTGTGTTTTTGTTTTCCTATGCTGGGCTTATCTTTAATCTGTTAAAATTGCCTCCTTAAAAAGGTAGTGCAATGGGAAGTTGCCTTGGCTTTTACAAGGAAGGATGGTGTTCATTTGTGTGATTAACGTGAGACACGTGATCTTTGTGTGAATATACATTTCTTAAATGTTTACTTTTTCAAGTGCTCTTCTTGATGCTTTTTTAAATTAAAATAAACCATTTGCCCTGAGGGAAATCCTAACTCTTATTCAGTGCATTCTTTTAATTAGTTTTAAAATTACACTGTTTACCTATTGCTTTAAAATTCAAAAGCACGTTATACATGTCTGTGAAGAGAAAAATACCCACTGAGCTGAAGCCGTGGCACCAGATGGTGTCGGCAGCTGTATCCAGTGTCAGCGCTTGGCCTTGGTAGTTGTATCTGTAGTGCCTCTCTGCCTCCTGCTTGGCCTCTGATGGGAGGTTTTGCAGTTTTGTATCGCTGAAAGGACCCGGTCCTGTTTCTCCTGAGGTCTGGAGAGGTTTCCAATGCTTTCGATGGGAGTAGGATCCTGCCTTGTGTGTGTCTGGGTCCTGCTCACCTGGAGCTCTGTGCCTGCAGCGCTGTGAGGTGCAGGACTGAGTTAGCAAAGAGAGTTCACAAGGCAGCATTAAAGCAGGGCAGAAACGAGGCGCTTACGCCTGCGGACGGGGTGTGTTTGTGTCCTGCTCCTGCCTCCTCCCCAGCAGTGGCACGTCCCTTGCTTCTGGCCTGGAGGGGTCGCGGTTTTTAGTCTCAGTACTGTGAGCCTTCAGGTGTTTGTGTGAGGTACCCATGGCCAGGCCAGTTAATGCAGATGTGACGGTGATTTTTGAGTTGACTGGTTCTAATTGTCAGCAGAGATTCAAAACCAGTGTCATCCGCCTTGCCACGGTGTTTCCCAGTGGTCACCGAGCAGCCACCCAAGCGTGGCCGGCTCAGCTCCCGCAGCCCGCAGAGCCTGGATCTGGACGTGGGTGGAGGTGCTGGAGAAGGGAGTGGTCACCGTGTGCCTGAAGGCTCTCTCATTGTCAAAGCATTAAGGTGTTTTCACAGAAATCAGTAAAAATAGTGCCTTATTGATCTCACTCTGGAACTTTGCGCAAACAAGTCTGGCTTCCTGATCTGGTTTGGTGGTTTGCAAAAAACACGGAGAAGCAGAAAACTGCAGATTCCTGCGAGCAGAGTTTCCACAGTGGTTGGTTCAGGTCGGCGTTTGGAAAGAACACGCTGTTAGTCCAGGGCCTCGTATTTACACCGTGCAGAGCAGCTGCACGTTTTTTGATTTCTTTAAAGGAATTTTGAAAAGAAGAGATAGGAGGGGAAAAAATGCAGAAAGGAAGGGAAGGCCCCAGAGGAGAAAAGTATGCTGCAGTATTCGACAATAAAAATAGAGAAGCTCCGGAGGCTCGCTCCGAGCAGAGGGAGGCCCAGAACAGCCTTGTGCTGCCAAGAGCGGCTGTCTGTTTGGAAGTGCAGACGCGTTTCTCTGCGGAGGCTGGGGCAGCCCGTCCTGCAGCCGTCCCGCGCAGGCTGCCGCGGAGGCTGGCACCGCTCCCCAGCCCCGCTGGAGCACCAGTGGCGGGGAGCTGTGGTACGGGTCCGTGGTGCTCTGCAGGGCTGGGTCCTGCCGGGACACTTGGGTAAAGGTGCAGGAGTGTGCACGGCTGCTGAGATGGAGGTGAAACCTTCGTCTGGAGATGGGGATGAGGACCTGACCCAGTTTTTTGTGGGCAGGGATGTCAGCTTCAAGTCATTCCTCCTTATGCTAGGAAAAAAGACCGCTTCTGGTCCTGGCACGCAAGGACACGTGGTTCAGAAACCAGCTCCATGGGCAGTAATTGCTGGTTCGTGGATGCTGGAGGGCTCAGCGGGGTGGGATGGGGCACCTGCTCAGCTCAGCAGGAAGGTGGCCACGGTGCCTGAGGCTGGCCCCAGGGACCTGCTGGGACACATTGCCAACAGCAGCATCCCATAACGCAGCTCGTGCCTCTCTCGGGTATCCTTTGCTGTCACTTGTCAAAGCTGAAGCTATCACAAGGAACTAGTTATGGCCAGGAAACATTTTGTCATCCGTTCACATTTTCATCTAACACAGCTGCAGAGGGTCAGGAATTCAAACCGGGGAGAGGCAGGGGGAGCGTGGCAGCGGCTCAGCCCTCTCCTCGGCTCGGTGGTGGGAACAAGGACCCGAGGAGAAGCGTCCTTGGAGGACGGCGATGCTGCAGTGCATGCACGTAAGCTGTAGCTTAGAGACCTTCCTCGCAAGCGCTAGGAGAGCCGCGTTTGCTGGCTGAGCTCGTGGCTGGGTCTCCGCAGCGCTGTGCGCGGTGCTCGGCGGCGGGGCGGCGGTGGTAGAGGCGGCCCATGGGTCGCTCCCTGTTGGTGCCGCGCTCCCGGGGGCTGCCACCGTCCCTGTCCTCACGGGGCCGGGGCTGGGTTCTCTTCCCAGCGGGAAGATGCCACTG
Organism: Chauna torquata; assembly: GCA_013399475.1. Lineage (NCBI taxonomy): Eukaryota > Metazoa > Chordata > Aves > Anseriformes > Anhimidae > Chauna > Chauna torquata. Next base: position 788,391 of record VXAL01013491.1, on the reverse strand, counting down.
GGCCTGATGCTGCTGCCGGTGGCTCAGGAGCTGCCGCGGGGCCTGCGGGTGGAGGAGGGTGAATCAGGTGCTGGAAAACTAAAGATGGCAAGAAACAGCCTGCTGCGGAGAGGATGTAGGAACAGAATGGGATGACATCAAGAGGCCAGAGGTGAAAAAAAAAACCAAACCACAGCATAGTTCTGCCGCGCCCAGCCTGAGCCACCGCACACGCTGCTTCGCTCAAGCTGGGGCTGGGCGTCTCCGCGCTGCCTCCCGCTCGCACAGCCGCAGCGGCGCGGCCTCGCTGCTCCCCGCGTGCCTCGGAGGCGGCGAGAGGGCTCTGCTGGACGAGGCGATGGGAGCGTCCCAGCCCCGGGCCACCTCACCGCGGCCCTCAGGCTGGCGACGTGTTTCTGGAGCAGCGAGTGAGGGTCTCCCGTGTTGGCCGCCCAGCAGATGGTGCGCGAGCGGGCGGCTGTGCCAAAGCTGCTGCCGAGCGCTGCGAGCGGCGGCCCCGCTTCCTCCTCCCCGTCCAAATGAAAGGCAGCTGTGGATCCGCACTGAGGGCGTGCGGATCTGTCTTCCCACAGCCTCCCTGCCAGCCCAGCTGGCTCCAGGGACTCGTCCTCACCTCAGGCAGGAGAACCAACCTCCCCTGTGCCCCTGCCCACCAGTACCTGCCCCTGCCACCCGCTCTGTCCCGAGAGCCTCACTGCCACCCAAAAGGCCGTGCTGCTGCTGCATGCTCGTGTTCGTTTAGGCTGTGGCAACGCCTTGCAGCCCACTCGAGGCTGTGATCTTTCTGCCGAGTCCTGGGGTGATCTGTGGTTGTCTTGGTCCGCGTCATGTTTGTGCACTGCTGTCACTGCTGTCATTGGCCACCACAGTCTCCTGCACCCTGTTTAGTGTAACGCTCTAAGTCCAACTGCCAGGCTCGTTGCTGATGATTAATGTTTTTCTTTTCTTTTCTTTTCTCTTTTTTTTGTCCCATACAAGTGAGTGTGTCCCATCTCTGGTGATGAATTTTGCTTCCTTGCAGAAGCGTCTGCTGGGGAACAGCTTGTGGTCACTGGGGTTTGGAATAGCTAAGAAAATACAACATATGATCTTCCCACACAGCTGGCTGTGTTCTGCTGGTGCTGGAGTGGTACGAGCTGGTATTATCTTCACTTTGGTTCACTTTTTTCTTTTTTTTTCTTTTTCCTTAGATCCAAAAACAGCCACTGAAACAGAAACCGAGATCTGTGCAGAATGGGAGATAAAGACCATTACTAGTGCACTGAAAACTTACCTGAGGTAAGGGAAAAAAGGCTCATCCGTTGTGTGGCTTCAGGACAAATTCAGTAATGATCTGGGATGTTGCTGCATATTATTGCAGATACTTAACAAAAGCACTTTAATATAAGCCAAGAAGAAACTGCTCTTAGAGGAGTTTTATTCTGGCTTTTTCCTTGACCCTCCAATATGTTGGAGTAGCACGTGGGGAATATGTTGAGCTCTCTGACAAATGCAGATATCATACGAACATAATTTAAAAAGCTCATTCTTGTGTGCCCTGCCTTGATTTAGGCTTTTGCCTAAGCTTTCCACAGTAGGCTTCCGCCCAATGAGTATGTGTCAGAAAGTGAGCACAGTGCTCCTGTGAGGGCTGTGGCAGTTGTTGCAATCCTTTTTCAGAACTGGGTGCTAAGCTTTATTTTAGTAATAATTTCTGTATGAAAGGTGACGCCATTATCATTGTGGATTATCTTCCAAAAATGTTAGTTTGTTGGCAGCAGTCAGTATTTCATTATCCACAACATGCTTCTGCCTGTTGTGACTGGAGGTTTTTGCTTTCTGTTGTTTTGTTGTTCTGTGTTTTTTTTTTGAGACACAGGGAACAAGAGAGTAGCTAAATCCAATTAGGGTGATGGGTATAATTAGCTCAGTGGATCTCAGCCTAGAAATTCGCAAAACACTGCATAATTTTGCTTGACTGGCAACCTTTGTTCCAGAGTTTAAACTGTTTGCAAAGCAGTGAGGAATGTCGGCAGCACCCAGATGTCCCATTGAAGGGATGTGGAAGTGGGACGAGAGAACGGGAGATATAATGGGAACAGTGACTGTTAAAGTTTTATGACTAGGCTTGTTTCTCTTTTAAATTTATTTTTAAACTTACTTCGAAATCATGGGCTCACTGATGTACTAAAACTCTGTGTTACTGTGTTATCGAAGGAATGTCAAAATTAAAAATGAAGTTGGTATGGTACAGAAAAGGGAGGAAGAATAAGCTGAAGGTGCTTTAATAGATCTTATGCCTTCTAATGAGGGGAATTACTTAGAGTTGCTATTGCTTAGTTCTGCTCTTTAAAAACAGAGCTGAATTTATGGTAACGGCAAAGCTTTATTTCTGCAATTTTGTAGATTGTGTTACTCAGATGTGTTTTGTGCATTACCTTTTTATCTTCCAGAATGCTTCCGGGGCCGCTCATGATGTACCAGTTTCAAAGAAGCTTCATCAAAGCAGCAAGTGAGTTTGTTGATGTTTATGGTATCGGTCTGAAGGAGGAACAGAACTTGCAAGCAACTGAGCATAACCTCTGCCCTACCACTCTCCCACTGAACCCTTGTTCTTAAATCCTGGAGAGTAGAATGAGAATCGAAATACAAGGGGCAGGGTGTTGTTTGGGACTTACTGGATAAAAAGGAAACACATGTGGTGCGGGGTTAGAGTAGAGCTGGCTGATGGCAGTAACTGGTGTTGCAGTTATTTCTTTTTCTGACCATCAACTGCCAAAATGAGCGAGGCTGTTGTTCAAACACCTACGGTGTTCTGATTAAATCAGTTGCGGTTCAGATGTCTGTGCTGCTTTCCTTCATCTGCACTAGGAGGACGCTTTACATGGAAGCAGGTAATTGTCAGTTAGCAGCTGTGTGCTGGTACAGCCTGCCTGCACGCAGGTGAGGGCCGGTGGGTTAGGAGGGCTCATGTGGACAGTGGTCACACTGGTGGTGGCCTCCCAAGAAGGGTCAGGGCAGGGGAATCCTTGGACGGCTCCCGCGTAGGCTGTTGGGGCATGTCTGCCAGCACCTGCAGATCCAACCAGCTTGTTGAAAGCAGATGCTAAAATCTTTCCGGGCTTTGTGCTGAGCACATACTTATGGTGCTTGGAAACACATTGGACAAGAACGTGCTGATGCTTCCCTTTGTTGAAACTGGAGAAACACTCTGGTTACAGCCAGCCCATTTCCTGATCACAACTGGCTTCTCATATGGCTGGCATCTGCTCTCAGCTCATTGTTTCAGCCCATTAGTTTCTTCCTTTTTCAAACAACTGATTGGAGTTGGTAAAGAGAAAAACTGCTGTGGAGAATACCCGCAGCATGCCTGGGTGTAGGTTGGAGTTAGGGAGTGGGATCCGCAGGTCCCTGGGATGTCTGTCTGTGTTGCTGTTTGGGCCTGCATGCCTTCTTCTATAATAAATCCCCTGATGCAGAGATAAATCATCTTTTATTTCCAATGCAGAACTGGAGAATCAGGAGTCCAGGGTGTCAGAGATCCACAGCCTCGTTCATCGGCTCCCGGAGAAAAACAGGCAGATGCTGCACTTGCTCATGAACCACTTGGCAAAGTATGTATATGACTGATATGTTTTTCTCTCCATTTTCCACTTCCTCTGAAAGTTAATAGTGGTAAAAAAGTTTCCTTGTGTGTGTGTTTGGTGTTGAGTCATATCTGGTTTACGGGTAAATGGAAACCTGCGTGTGAGTGAGATGCGACTCGATAGCCGCGGCAGTGTGGGCGGCAGGGGAGGTGGGCTTTCCCGCTGACCTACATCGCCGCGGGCACTGCTGTGCCCCAGCCCCGCAGCGGCAGGAGGCACCGGTATGCGTCTGGGAATACGGCATTGCTTTAATGGCGTGCCAGTGCGCTTTGGCCAACTGGAAGGTAGAGCTGAGGTTAAGATCCTCGCTAAGGTTCAGATCAAGCTTAGTATTAAAGGACTAAAAGTTATTTCTTTGCTACAACAGGATACTATTCTGGGGCATATTTTCTGCCTTTATGCAACTTGATTAGCCAGTACTTCTAGGTCACCTTGAAACTTTTCAAGGGCAAAGGAGTTGAATAAATTTTTTGCTTTCAATGATAGAGCTGACCTATAATTTCCCATCTTCCTGTTCCTGCTGGTTACCGTGGAAACCTTTGATTAGCGCTTAAAAAGTGAAAGCATCATAAGGTGTTTGTGCCAGCCTCAAGGCTGCGGGGTCGCACCTGCCCTCGTCGTTTGCTCTGGCGCTGTGTGAGCAGGAGGGATTAGGCAGGATTTAGAAACCTGGGGAATGAGTTAATTTAATTGGCATAACTGTTCAGAAGAAAATCTGGGAGAACCTGAAGTTATCTGTTTAAGAGAAAAAAATAATAAACAATACTTGAAATATATTTAAAAATGACTCCAGATGCTTTCTTATGACGTGTTTGTATCTGTTCCATGGACTCCCCGGCAAGACTGTTAAAAACCAAAGAGCTGGTTTCCAAACCTGCTGCATTTACAGGCTGAAGCCAAGGAATAGGGAGTTCCAGGTACTCCCATCAGCCAAATATGTGCAAGGAATCTCGTAACTGCTTAAGTGCTTTTCATTTAAAGGAAAACCTGGTGGTATTCAAGTGCGAGATGTGGAGAGGGGGAGGCAGGTAGTACAATGGGTTTCAAGCTGTTTTAGTAGGGAAGGAACTAAAACAAAACACAAACAAACAATGAGTGTAGTGGTGCCTGCTATATCAGGAAGAGAAACAGCTCATAGTGAGTTATTTAATGGGAAAAAAATTATCTCGGAGAAACGCAGGAAGCTGCTGGAGCGAAAGCCTGTTCTGTTGCAGTGGGGCTGGAGGGCTGAAAGCTCTCGCTGAGCTCCTCAGGGTGCTCCTGGATGTGTCTGTGATGGAGAGGGGGTTTTGTGTGGGGTCTCAACTGGGACGTCCCTAAGGGCAGAACAGCCCAGACCCTGAAGCTAGGTGATTTTCCTGGAAGGACACCGGGCGGCAGGGGCCGAACGAACGTCCAGGACCCACAGCGTCTCTCCTGCATCAGTCCCGCACCCCCTGCTCCGTGGCTTCCCGCCCGTGTGCCGTGGGGCTGCTCTGTCCCCAGGAGCACCTTGCTGGGGCGTGGGCGCAGCGTGGTGTGGGACTTGTTGCAGCTCGTACAGACGAGCTGGCTGAGGCAGCAGTACCGTACAGCTGGGTTAGTGGCCTTGCAGTCAATCTTTAGCAGAGGTAACGCTTCACTTCTGCAGAAGACATTCAGAAGGAGGGAGAGCATGGCAGAAGGATGGATGCCTGGCTGGTGCAGGCGACCTGCACGGGGAGGGGATGCTCCGGAGCGGGGGACAGGCTTTGGGGGCTGCTCCATCCCTGCCTGCGGGGAGCCAACAGCAGGCTGTCCAGAGCTGGCATGGCAAAACCAAAGGGCCCCTTCCTGCCCCGGCCAAGCCGGGCTGCAGTTCTCAGAGGGGGTTGCCTCAGCTGTTTCTGTTTTGTTTTTTGTTTTTTTCTATTTTTTAGCAATGTATGAATAATCAAGATTTGCATTTTTATCAGATGAGCTAAAAAAATATTTCTCACAGTATTACTGTGGAGATCTCTTGCACTAAAAACAGAACTGAGTCTGTATTGGTCAAATAGAGAAAGAGAGTCTATCTGTCCTATGTAGTTACATCTCTTTTATTTGGTTTGTATGTTCACTGTTGCTTACTGAAAAGAGAAACCAGGTTGCTTGTTTGGCGTGGGGCTGCTGTTAATAACAGCAATAAAACCATGCTAACACAGCTGATACATTCAAAATGGCAATTATTAATACAAATTAAACATCTGCTGGGATAAGCACCTTTGAGGTGGCTGAGTAGTGCACTTCTACCCTTGCAGCAGAGCACTTCTGCAACAGCGATGAGATAAATGCCACGGGTTTCCCATGGTGGCGTGGGTGGCCCTTACCGAGTGGGCGCTGGAATTTGGAGAGAGGCAAGAGGTGCTCGAGCACTGCCCGTGTCCCGGCCCTGTGCTGACAGGGAGATGCCACGCTGGTGTTCGCAGGGTCCGTCCCTGCTGCGCGGAACGGGGAGAGGAGCTGGAGGTGGGGGACACGGATCCTGGGGACAGGCATGGGAAGGGATGCGTAAATAGAAAATGAGGTTGATTTCTGCCTCTTGCTGTATCTTTAAGCCTATTTGCACTGCCTCCTGATGGTGCTCAGGTGTCTAGGCAATTATCCCCTGTAAAACGTGGAGCATGAGCAATCCCTGTCAGTGCTCCTTCATCAGTAACTTCATGCTGTGAATCTCCCCCTCTCCTCTACAGATACCAGTTCCAGGGAAACTTGCTATTATTATGTTAATCTTTGACCCGTGAGTAGGTGAAACCTTTAATTTTCCTTCTTGGGACATGTTCGCACTGCCAGGATTTCTGTGATAAACCTGACTGTGATTTACTGTTCTTGAAAGACAGGAGAGCTCCTTGTTCTGATGTTTTCTCAAGAGGATCTGTGCCGAAAGCCTGACCACGTGCAGTCATAGCGTTCCTGGTGAGCGCCCGCGCCTGTGGCCCCTGAACGTGCCCAGGGGATTTCTAAGGATGCATCAGTTGAACTTCTTAGTGTGGCTCTGGATGGCCTCAAAAATTGCATGGTTTCTCTCATGTCAGGCCAGAATAACCCATGTCTTTCAAAGAATTAAAAGGCAAAACCAGTACCTATCTTTTCCTTATTCTTGTAGCTGTTTTGGTTGCGAAAGTCACTACTGCCAGTCAGACTGTTACTTCTTGGACCTTTTGATGTTTGCAAGGGATGACTGGGGAGAGTGCTCCTGATCCCCTGGTTTAAAAACAACAAAAAAAGGCTTTTTAAAAAGCTACATGAACAATTGATGCCAAGAAACATGCGAGCTCACTGAGTGAGCATGCACGTTAAGGGAAGCGCACGCTGTAGCAAAACTTCCCCTCACCACTGTGCTGGCCCAGGAGTCTTCTGAATGCGTTTTTCAGCACCATTTTTTAGCTGTTTGCCCAGACCTTTCCGTCGCCCCTACAAGGCAGCTGGGAGCCCCCTTGTTCCTGGTGCTGACGCGGGAGCCGTGCTGCAGCAGCGCTGGGGTAAGCAGGTCCAGTCCTGGCTTCCCCAGCTGCTCTTTGTTTTGCAGCCTGCCGTGCAGTGGTAGATTTGATCTGTGCTGATACTGAAGTGGAAGAGCCACATACTGCTGTTGAACAGAGGAAAATCCCCATTAATATTCAAATTAAAACACTTGAAATCTGCGGTTTATTTTTTTTCCCAGGTGCAACAGCCAGAGCAGAACCAGAGCTGTTTGGTGTGCAGGAGCCTGAGCCCAGCACATCCTCTCCACAGCCCCTGCCCTTCGGCCCCGCATGGCATGGGACTGTTCTCTCCGTGTTTATAATGGGAATTTTTTATCACCTTTTCTGGCTGAGAAGGGAGGGGAGGAAGGCATCGGGCTGCCTGCGGAGCCCCGCGCTGCGGCAGGCCATCCCCAGCTGTCACCTAGCAACTCGCTGCTCCACGCACATTTTGGAGTTGTTTTGCTGCAGATATATCTCCTTTTGGCCCAGCACCTATCTCCAGGAACGTCTACACTTGAGTTCCAAATGCTTTTTTATCGATAGCATGTGCCAGCTCTGATGAAACCAATTTTTTCCCCTGCCAAATAAATTGAGTTCAAAGTGAGGTGCAGCCCCCCAGTGTTGCTGAGCTCGGGGAGCACTGAAGCTGGTTGCAGGAAATTGCCATTTTTGTTGGTGGAGCTACAGTGTCATCCCTGTCTTTTTGTTCTCCTTTAATGTGCTTTCTCATAAAGGAATAGAAGCTTTGGGGGTGCAGAGCAGGAGGATTTTGCACTGATTATGTTTCAAGAATTTTGGCATAATTTTTTCAAATGGACATAATTTGACTCCTGAGGCTTGTGTTACTGCAGCGATCAGGGCCAGGTTCATCGGTGACGATGCTCCATGCTTCTGCGCCCGTCAGCAGGGCTCCCGACATCCCTGCGGCTCGGCACTGGCTTTGGGCATCGCTGCTTCCGCGGGGCAGAGCTGCCCTCTGCCCTGGGTGCCCACGCCTCTCCTGGCGAAAGGTCAAAATAATTAACGAGGCTGCAGAAGAAATGTGTGTATGTGTGTTTAGCAAAGTTAATCATCTTTAATCATTCACAGCTGCGGCGTGGCCAGCAGTGACTAGTTCCCTTTGTTTTTGCTGCGGTGGTGTTTTCTAGTTTACGTGTTTTAACCAACATGATAGTGATTGCTATCTCTAGCACAAATCATTTCCCACTTATCAGCGTGGATGATTTCCATTGGCCCTGCGGGGCGGCTGCTGTCGGTCACAGCCCCAGCAATCCAGCAAGTGACACCCCCGCCACAGCTGCCGGCAGGACGGGGCAGGGGCTGGATGTGGAGCGGAGCGCGGGATGGGACGGGGTGCTCTCTGCTGCACCAAGCGTCGTTGGCAAAGGAGAGGAAGAAAAAATCCTCCAGGGTCTTCTGCCCAAAAGCACAGCCCAGTGTTTGTTTTGGTTTGCCAGAGCAGCCCAGTCCTTGGCTGCTGCCTGCGCAAAGCCCCGCGGGGCCGGCTCCTGGGCAAGGGCAGGGTGCTGGTCACAGCGCTTTGGTGCCCGGCGGCTTCAGGAACTGCTGGGGTGCCCGGTGCAGCACCGGGGCGGCTGCTTCCTGCAGAAATGTGCTTTTCCTCTGTTTTTTTTCCCTGTTTTCCCCCCGAAGGTGCAGCAGGCAATGAGGCTGACGCCTCTTGGCACGGCAGGTCTGATTTCATCCCCGTGGCAGCTGTTTATGCTGCTGTCTGGTAACTATTCATTTGCTTGATTTATGTATTACTTCCAGTAAGTCATTCTTGTCCAGGACATTCTGGAAATTTCCACTAGCCTCTGAGGCCTTTAAGATACGCTTCTCTCATATGTTCTTCGCCTGATTTGGCTGCCAAAAGAAAATAGCGAGCAAGCTCTCTTGACCTTGCATGGAAAGTCTAAGCAGCGTTCCTCCCTCACCGCTGCTCCCTCTTCCTCACTTCGGAAATGCTGTCCGTGCCTCGTGCTCGCTCCAGAGCCCGCTGCGTCGCGGCGCTGTCGGGGCCCCGGGAGACCCGGCGCTGTGCGGGGGCTCTGCCAACGACCAGGGCAGCGCCCGGGCTCTGCTAGCACCGAGCCCCTCGCGCTCTCACTGGCGCTCGGCGTCCTCATGGTTGGGAACTCGGCAGGACTTGGAGCGCTTGAGTGACCCACAGGATCTGGGTGCTTGCGGAGCTAGTGGAAGGCAGATTTTATTGTGAAGAAAGCTGTAAAGGTCACCTGCAAGCTGGCTCCCCATACATACGCTCTCCCTTCCAGAAGTTGGGAGAATCCTGCCTGGGACCCATCTATCCCAACTGTTGCTGTGCCTTTCCCTTTCCCTTTCCCTTTCCCTTTCCCTTTCCCTTTCCCTTTCCCTTTCCCTTTCCCTTTCCCTTTCTTTTTCTTTTCTTTTTACCCTGGTTTGAAGTATTGGGTCCTGGCGCCTGTTGAGCGGGGGCAGGGGCGGGGATGCGCCGGCGACACGGCG
>VXAL01013491.1:708410-777526 GCA_013399475.1 Chauna torquata | reverse complement strand
AAAAAAGAGGCAGCAACAAACTTAGTAAGAGTACCAGGAGTTCATGAATTTGCTGTGGGAGCCAAGGCAGCGGGCACAAGCTGAAATGTGGGAAATTCCATCTGAACATAAGAAAAAATCCTTTTCATTCGGAGGGTGGCCAGTCACTGGAAGAGCTTCCAGAGAGGTGGTGGAGTCTCCATCCTGGGAGATGCTCAAACCCAGCTGGGCATGGTCCTGGGCAGCGGGCTCTGGGTGTTCCTGCTCGAGCTGGGGGTGATTTCCAGGGTTCTGTGCCAACCTCAGCTGTCCTCTGATACTGCAGCTGTGCTCCTGGCCCACCAGGGCCTAGTTCCTTCATGCTGTGGGGGTAGCGGATTGTATTTCTCTTTCCTGGTTTTGAAAGTACAGCTCCAAAGCAACTGTTTTAAATTGTCCTCTTCCTAATTGGAGCCAAGTCCATGATGATCAATAAAAATCCTTTTTGTTTTAATGCTTTGACATTATTAACAAGTATAGCCAGTCGTCTGTTTATTTTTTTGTTCCTGAGTAGGGAGAATACCGAACCAAAACAAAACAACAGTAATTCAGTTGGCTGCCTGAAAAAGCCAGGAGAGAGGGGGATTGGAGCGGTGAAGCCTGCGGACGCCGAGGCAGCGGGTGGATGTGCAGGGACCGGGGCACGGGGACCCGTTCCTCGCTCACACATCCCAGGAGCAGTGGGAAATCCTCCGGGCTCATCCTCTTCCATCAGATGTGGGTTTGTGTAAGTCTGGGGTATTTTTAGTGTTGGACACAGGCAGCAGTGGAGAGATTGCTCTGCAGATTAGTTTGAAATCTTAGCGCAACCATGTTGCACAGATAATTTAATTACAGCATTTAACTGGAACCACCTGTAGCTTTATGGGAAGACAAAGGCCGCAGAGGGCTGTATTCCCCTCGCAGTGCCTCCAGCGGGGGCTCTGCTGGCTCTCAGGCTCCTCCAGGCTCACACGCATTTTAAGCATTAATGAAATCTGCATGTTTTTGTAGTAAGGTTTCACTCTCCTTTGTTTTGTTAGTTTTTGTATTGGCTTCCTGAAGATAATGATACCTTTAACATAGTTTATTAGGGCTTTAGTTTTCTGAACAAAGTAGATCTTGGGGGGAAACTCCAGAAACACTACTGCTAGGTACCAGCCCTGGCGTAACACAAGGCACTGAAGACAGCAGACGTGCCGTGGAAATACAGCAAACTTGAGCTGCAGATCTAGACTGGAATGTAGCTTTGGAGCCAACGGCTGAAATCTTTGTTCATTTGCTGTTCAACTCCCACCAAGGTCAACTCTGCTCGAGTAAAAGAACCTGAGCATTGCTGAAAAGGCCACCGAATTTCAGGGGAGAACAGCAGTCCGGGAGGAGAGGAGAGCAGTGCTCCTTCAAACTCTGATCAGCTCAGTATTCATTCACACTGCAGCATGAGACCCACTGGGTTCATGTCTTGTGCAAAAAGGATTGTTGGAAATGGGTGCATCGTTCTCAAAGACAAACAAACGAAGTCTGTGTAGCACAACAGGGCTTTTCGGACACGGAGGAGTCTCCCTCTGTGCCTTTCCTGCCTCCTGCAGAAATCCTTTGTATGTTTAGGCCATGTAAAGGAAGAGGAAGCACTTAAACGAGGCCAGTGGATGTTCGAACCTCTCTAGCAATTGCAGGCGTTCTCTTATACGGTCTTGCATCTGCCTGCAGATGGCACGGGTCCGTTTTATTTCTGTTGCTACATAACACTCCACTGGATAACCGGTCCTGTGACGGTAGATAGGCGCCTTCCTCGTGCTGCAGTTGGGAGCGCGTTGTGCCAGATACACAGCAAGAGGTGGCTTGAGAGCGAGCGTGACGCCAAGCTGCCTTTGTGCTTAGCAGCCGGGGTAGTGATGAAGCTGTGAATGCACTCCCTTGCTTTCTGGTATTTTCTCTGCCCACGACTTGAGGCAAGGGGGATCCATTCCCACTGCCAGAGCCTTCCTGCATAGCGGCACCACGCCGGTGAGAGGTGTGAGGCTCCCGGAGACGTGACTGGGGAAGCTGGTCGCACTGCCGGCACTGGGCTGGCTGCAGCGCCCAGGCATGTGCCGCCCTCACCAGCTCTGTCGGTGCCTTACTGGTCTGGTTTTGGTTTTAATAGGAGATTCTGCAGAATTAAAAATAAATAAATAAATAAAAATCCTGTAGGTGTTCTCTGTGTTTCTTGTGCTTGGCTTCCTGTAATGTGTAAATTAGCAAAAGGTTTTTTCTACTTCTGCAAGTGAACTCTTAACCTTCTAAAACTAGATTGGCAAGAGATTAGCTGTTTGCATTTTCTAGTTGCTTTTTCTTTCATGTTGCTTCTCCAAAAGGGCCTCATGCTTTCTGAAGGATCCCCGGTTCTTAGCACAGAGGAATTAGACGTTGGAGACTGCAGCATCTCTCTTATCAGGTTCTTCACAAGTCTTGTGTCTTCATCACGCATAAGAGCCATCTCTCTGGTTATGATGACGGGTGTCTTAAGTTAGAGTGGGGCTTGCACCACCAGGGCTGGCAGGACCAGTCGCTCAGCAGCGCGTAACGTGGTGCCGCGGGCTCGGTGGCTGCACGGCCCTGCTCCCGGGCCGCTCCCCGCCGCGCAGCTGGGCTCTCCGGAGGCACCAGGCTTCTGCACGACCCAGCAGGGAGCTCCTGCGGGGCTGCATTTGAACTCCGTGCTGTGGGATAGACGTTGCTAGCACATAATTATCTGGATTCGTTTTAATTGTTTATCAGAGTGAAACTGAAACTGTGTACAGAAGCAGATTCAAGCTAGAGTGAGCAAAAGATTTCCAATAAGTAGCTGGTGTCTCTCCCTGGTTGTGTCTCCTGCTTCCCACAGACAGAGTGGGACTTACACGTTTAAACGAGAGTTTCTCTAGCTTGCTCTTTATGTCACAGGACTAAATCGAATTCAGTTATATATACTTTCAGTCAAATCTTTCTTCAATGGAAGAAAGGGCAATAAAAGTCACCAGCGCCAAACGTCTTTGAGCTGCAGCTTTCCAGGGGTGTGGGAAGCGATCCCCAGCGCAACCTGGAGCTTTCCTCCGTCTGCCTTGGAGCGACTGAACTGCACATCTAGCTGAGGTTTGTTTTTTGTAACTACGTTCAAGCTTAGAAGCGTATATTTGTAAAAACATCTGCTGTTGCTTGTGAAGCGTGCCCTTGGAGGAGCACGTGGCCGCGGTGGCAGTGGGCTGGGAGCTGCGAGGGCAGGATGCCTCTGCCAGCCGCTGGCTCCCGTGGCGGCAAATCAGTCACGAATGCAATCGCAAATTTCAGGTAGAAAAACATGGGTGATATGGAAACCCACACGGGTAAAGGCGTTGGTTAGCATAGGACATTCTCTGGCATGATAGGCGATGCCTGGCTGACCAGGATTAAGTTGAGGGAGCTGGTCCTGCTTCCCATGGGCTGTATGCATGCATACACGTATGTATGCATGTGGGGCGTGTGATTCTGGAAATGCTTTTTTCCACTCCTGCTCCCATGGTCTGCCTTACCCTGCAGCGGGAGGTGGAAGGAGCGTCAGTCCATCAGCTGCCCAGGCACCCCACTTTGAGATGGCGGATTAGCAGGCCATTATTTTTTTAAATCATATAATTATTGTACTCTTCTAATGTAATTCCATGGAAGCGTGTTGCAATTTGATGGTTACCTCCTGCCATGAAAATAGGAAGGATTTTGTGGGGTGAGTGGGTATGCCCAGGAGTGTGCGCATGTGGCAGGGTGCGCAACATCCAAGTGGATTTTTTTTTAGCTGTTGGGTAAAATGTTCTTCCACTGGCAGAGGTGGGACCAGCATTTTATGTGCTGTTTTTAACCATGACTTTAATTTATTCTACAAAGCCATAGATTTCTGTATTCCATTTCTTTCCCTCTGAAATTTTTTTTTAAAAATTCATTATTTTGGGGGAATGGTGCTAGTCATGCATTTGTGAAGAGGACGTGCTCCAAACTACTTCTAAGGTGGAAGAAAAGAGTTAAAAACCCATTTTGTTATTTTTCACTGTGGCCAGCGTACCTGCATGGAAATGCAGGTGTGTGTGAGGGTAGCTCTGCTCGTTACCCTGCGACCTGGCTCTGGGCTGTGAATTGCTTCTCGTGCGTGCGTGGAGGGCGGGCTGGAGGGCAATGGGAGCTGCTCGTGCTGGAATCGGTGCCTGGCCCTGCTGGGAGGCTTTCTGACAGCTCCTTCACCTCCGGTGCTTTCTGTTTTTCCAGTGCGCTTCAGCATGTTGCTTATCATTGTGGCAGAACTTCCAGAGGTTTTTTTTTTAACATATCCTTTCTCTTTCAGTGTTTTATCGCATTGCGGGCCGTGTAGGTTTTCTTGTTGCAGTGCTGCTGCAGCAGCATTGGTGATTTCTGTTCCTGGCCGAAAACCCGCCCGTGCGCCCACGGAGGCGGCAGCGTCGGGGGCACGAGGACACCGGTGCTGCTGCCCAGCGCAGCTCTCGCGGGGCCGTGGAGCTGGCCAGAACCCAGCCACGGTGGTTGTCCCTAGTGGGTAAAATAGCTGTTATTGTTGTGAAGAGGAAAGGTGTAGCTGAGCGTAACAGACTGAAAGTCTAAATGAGTGCTGTGCTTGCACACAAAACTGAGGGAAGAAGAGAAGGGTCGCGGGTTCAGGGTGTGGAGTATGGGAACTGCATCCAGCTGGTGCCATCTCTTCTTCCCCGAACATGACGTTTGCTGAGGGTGCACCGGCGCTGTGCCCGGCGTGGGGAAGGGCAGGAGCCCTCATTTTTTACCGCGGAAATCGAGGCTGCTTGGTTTGAAAAGCCTGAATCGGAGGAGCGTTGCAGCACCACATGTTCACTTGCAAGTCACAGCATGTATGGTATTCACACTGATTAGGCTTACCGATACTGAATTTAACATTTGGCCTGTGCATCTGTTCAGTGTGATATGAGCACTTTTTTTTTTTCCCTGGGAGTGAACCCAAGCATCCAGCTGTGGCCAGATTCACCCGGGAGAGAAAGGGAGTCTTGTTGGAGCAAGTCAGATCTCACCGAACCAGAGCAGGCACACATCCCATCCTAGCTGAGCAGGGAAACCTGAGAGCCGTGAGGATGCTTGTTGAAAATCCATTTTAATTCTCAACGTTGTATCTGAGTGCTTTGTCAACTGCTTTTAGAAAGTTTCTCCTTGTCTTTGCTAGGAGGTTTTGTATTTCCCTGGTGATCTGTCCTCCTTTTGGATCCGCTGGCCTCCATTTGCATTCCTTAGTACTTGGCTGTCCACACTTCTCTCGAGCGGCAATGCTGTGCAAGTTACGATGCTGTAAGCCTCGTCAGCCTACAGGAAGCTGGAGCTGCGTATGGTGTTGTTTTATCCATGCTCCAGTCCCTGTTGCTGCATGCTGAGAACACGCAAGCATCGCATGGCACCGGAGCGAGCGCCCAGCACGCTCATCCTCCAGCAGCTTGAAACTCCTCTGGCCCTCGTAGAGCTTCCTTTGTCCAAGAGCGGCCTAGAAGAGCCCAGGCATACCCAGGGCCTTAATAAACATGACAGGATAAATAAGGGTTGTGCAATTCGTAAGCGTGTCATTTCTATATGTGCGCGCTTTGGCGTCGAAGATGAAGCTTATCCGGTTGTGCTCAGCGGTTCTGCGCTCCCGTGTGTTTACGGGGTGCAGTGGCACCGCCGCCTGCCTGCGGTCACGGATCTCTGCCTGCCCTAACTTCATGCACGTGTGCCTTTTAAGAACTGTTATCCAAATGCAGGATTAGCTGGTGTAGCTACCTGGGACACCAACAGTTAGCTCTGCAGGTGTGATTTCTTTTTCATGTGCTATTTTGATTCTCTTACCGTGAGCTGTGGGTGGCATTTGTGTTTGCAATGGTACTTGATGAAGAACTTCTGTTTCTAGTCTCCTCTGTTCCTGATATTGCAGGGAGGGGAGCTTTGATTTTTAAAAAATTTCCTTTTAGTAACTTGAAAGCACTTCCATGATTATTGTTATTAGTGTAGTTTTCAATCTTGAGCTGTTTCTTTCCTGATAGACATTTGCTTTTGACAAAACTCAACGTTAGGGCTTCCTCATTTTTGGATACCTTCAGCACAGGTTCATGGTGCCGCTGATAATCCTCCTTCCTGGCACAAGGAGGTGGCCGCACACAGGCAGATTTCACAAGCTTTGTGTTGTACGCAGCGTTTTAAGATACGCCTGCAATAAAATACCTGCTGCGTTTCCCCCCGCCTGACAGCGTTCCCGAGGCGCGCGGGCTGGAGGTCGCGTGCTGGGTTTGGGCAAGGAGCAGGCAATCCCCGAGCAGCAGGTTGCCCTCCATGCCTTTCTCCCAGCACCTTTGCCTCCCCTTTTTCCCCCCCTCCTGGTTACCTTTCCCCTGCCCCCTCTCCGCTCCCCAGCGGTGCCGGGGCAGCGTGCGGTGGGAGCCTCGGGCTGCCCGCGCCGGTCACAGTGCTCGCGGCGAGGCAGCGCGTCCTGTGCCAGCACCGGTTCCTGCGGTGCTGCTCCTCCGTCCCCGCCGAGATGGGGCGAATCCGGCTGCTGGCGTGGCAGCCGGCCCGGCCCCTCGCCCCGCTCTCCACCTACACAGTCATCAGCTGCAGCCCAATTAAACTCACTAATGTGCAGGGATGACTTGAATGCACCCAGGAACATTTCCCAGAACTCATTAGATTTTATCCGATAAATACCACCAATTGTATGCTCTAGCAGCCGCCTGCTGTCTGTCTGGGAGTGTGTGCGACCTAAATTAGATTGATGGAAATGGGGGGAGCCGAGGCGAGAGGGACCCTGCCTGCAAAGCTTCATGGAAATGAAGCTGCCTGTGAAGCCCCAGCCACCTCCGAGCCTCTCCCCGAGCCCCGGAGCTGTACTCCAGCCCTGGCAAGGCTTTCGTTGTGAGGCAGCCTTGGTGGGAGTGCAGCTTCTGCTTTGGCTGTGTCTTGCCTGCATGGTTTAGTGCAGCTTTTGAAGTTATTGAGTTGCTCACCCCCAAATTGCTGTTGAATCCAGAGATGCAGAGATGCTTCCGTCACCCAACATGCTATCTATGTTCTCTGTGCTTTTTGACTTCAATTCATCTCCAGAGTCAATGCACATTTAATTTGTAACAAACTACCTATGGCAGCCTAAATAAATTTAGGATTGCTAATCCTCTGCATGATCGGGTTTTCATGTTAAATAGAAGCTTTACTGGTGGTGGCAGACACGAAAGATATTTTGACCTGTAGCAATATGAATTAGCTGCATTATTTTCCGTCCTATAAGGTCTCGTTAGGCCAGCCATAACAAGCACTTTGTTTTCAAAGGTTTGTACCAGGAATGGAAATAGAACCACTTAAGACTTAGCTTTTGTTTCCTTTCAGATGTTTGTTTTCTCAGAGATTTTTCTCTGAATCAGGGAAGATATTCGAACTAATAACAACGCTCTTTGGCTGAGGCTTATATAAATTCTATATATGAAATGCATGCACAAAATAATTCCAGCCACAGAGAGCCCGAGCTCCGTGCCAGGCAGCGCCAGGTACGCCGGCACGGCGTCCCTGGAGGACGGCTCTGCTCCGCGGGGGCCGGCTGGCTGCTGGTGGCCCGCGGGGCTGCAGGAAGTCTGCCCTGGCCTGCGTGAGTCAGAGGAGCGTGCTAGCGCGAGGTAGCATCGTGTACTAGCCGAACCGTGTCCGCTGGCATTAGACGATACCGCCGATGCCAGTTTGCAGCCCAGAAGGTCAAGCGCGTGCGTTTCTGTCGCCCTCCGCTCTGTGCGTCGCGTGGGATGTGGTGCGGGCTGGGCGGCGTGCGGGGCTGCCCCGGGGCTTCCTCCGCGCCCCTCGCAGCATGGGCTTCTTTGTGGGTTGCTGGAGAGGCAAATGAGTCCTTTAATTGGATTTCCATAAAAGTAAATAGGAGCTGTGGACCAGGCTGGAGAAACTGAAATGATTAATGTCTGTAAAAGAAAAGGGCGAGGACAGCATTTCCCACAGCTTGCTGTGCCTCGGCTGCAGTGCGTTTGTCCTCTGTTACCTGATGCTGATTTCGAGCCAGTGCAACAAAGAAATATTTACTGTTCCTGAACGCTTTTTCTGCACTGAAGCTTGACTGCAAATTATTCTGTATTAAATTATGTTTGGTCATGCCAGTGATTATACGGTATCCAAGCAACACAGACATAATCTAATTTAACACACAACATGGATTTACTCTGCTCCCCTTCTCCTTTGTTTTTCTGGAAGTGAATGCAAAGTGAACAGGCTTCCGTGGAGCACAGGAAACCAGCGCTGCCCGGGGGCTGCAGCCGCGGCGCTTCCAGCAGGAGCCCTCAGCTCCCGGCTGCCCCGCCGGCTCCGGCTGCTTTTGCTGGGTGCTTGCAATGGCATCATGTGCTGAGAGGAGGAGAAGCAGCCCGTAGTCCAAAGCCAGTCGGTGTCCCAGCACGTTGCAAGCACCAAGCACTGCTTAAGAGGTTGTTCTGGGTTCCCATCTCCCGTCTGTGCTGGAGGTGACTTCTGCAGAGTGTGGATGGAGAGAGAGTTGAAAACGGACCCGTCTAAATTACTATTAGTGCAATTGATTTCAGAGTGCACTGAGGGCCAGAAAGAAACAGCAGGTTAAAAGGAAAATACAGGAAATACTTGGAAACCTTCTGAAGGGCAGCTCCGGTATGGAACTAACGATGCCTGCAGAAAAGCATCTGTGAAAAGCACCAACATTAGGCTCCCTTTGGGATGAGAACACCCCATCTTTAGAAACTAGGGCATTATTTGCTAGTACAAAGGAAGATGAAGAGATATAATTTATAGTAAATCATCATGCGGGTAACGGATGTGGAATTTGAAGGATGCGAAAGGGGAATCATGTTTTGTAGCATAGCTTTAGTAACCAAGCACTATAAAGACTACTAGTGGAAAAGTACCCGTGTCACAGTTCAGAAATTCATGTGCCACGCTGATAAATTCCAGAAAGACTGACACCTGTACAGTTGCAAAATGTCGTTCACACTTTAGAGTCAAAGCACCATGGCAAAGAGGAGCGTGGTGCTGGCGGTGGCACGGAGGCGTGGGCCAGCGCCTGCGCCGGGGGGCTTCCTCGGGGCAGGGGCAGAGCTGGGTCTGCAGCCGGGGTGGCAGGATCCTGGCCTCATTGGGAAGCCATTAATACTTTAGTCTGTAGTAATTAACAGGACTGTGTACAGCTGCCTGGTGGTAATAAGTCAATGACAAAGCAATTTATTAGAGTGATGTACTATGCGATAATGGTAATGAGAAATGAAGGAACCTAATTTTGTAAGACTTAGATCAATTTGGTTGTTTTTTTATAAATGAACATTGTTTTAGTAACCACAGAAGATCATTAAAATTATTATTTTATTAGTACTATTCAAAACTATTTCAGTTTCAGCTGCGTTTCTCAAAATCCAAACAGGAGTATGTGAATGCGTGTCTGAAATACAGATGTTGCTGCAATGTAAATATTTCATTGGCATTTGTAAATGCCTTGTTAAGGAGGTGGGATGGAGCGGGGAAACAGGCTTGGATATGTTACTTCGATTTATCTTGAGAGTGCTACGACCTGTAGCCCAGCGCTTGATTTTGTACTCAAATGTGAAGCTGAAGCTGCTTAACACAGCGCAAGGGGTGCGACGTGCGGAGGGGTCGCGCGATTTGCCTGTGTCGCTCGTGCTGCACGTTCCCATCGTTTGAGCTGAGGAGGTGCCGCTTCTGCAGGCTTCTCCCGCGGTGCTGCAGGTGCCCCACGTGATGGAGGCTGCGGCGAGCCGGGGAGTGAGCGTCCCTCGGGACATGAGCAGTGGGGACGCGAGGGCCAGAGCAGGGGACTGCGGAGTTAGGTGCTTCCCCTGGGGAGACAGTGATAGGGAAAGAAGATTACATCCCTCCAAAAGTAGGAGGGTTTTCCTGCAAGTAAGCAATTTTTTTCCTAAGCAATTTTTTGCTGTTAGACTTCTGCCTTTCTCTCTGCTCCATGAGGTTGTGACTTCCTCAAGCAAATTTGCTTCTACTCTGCTAATTTTATCGGTGAGGGAAGGCTGGCGTCTGCATTGCTGCGCATGCAGCTTTGGCATGCTCTCGCTCAGCAAGGTGTTGATGGGAAGAGCAGCGCGTCGGTAATCGGAGCCTCTCACCGGGGCAGCCCGTCTCCCGCAGCACGGCGATTTACTGACAGGAGATTTCTCAGACACTTGCAATAAAATATTCAGAGCTTCCTGACACCGAGGGAGGTTATGGGTAAGAGGGAGGTCCTGCAATGCTCCCAAGGGACTTTCACCAGGGCTTCTGCACCTTTGAGATCGTGACCGAAGCCCAGGACGTTCTCAGCATGCTGCTGGAGGTGACCCCTCCGCGTGTTCTCCAGGGATGTAGCACGTGCCAGGGGTGAGGCTTCTTGCCTGCACAGAAAATGGGGCTGAAGCTCTGAGGTGGAGGAGCTGGGGCAGCACTGCCAAGCCTGAGCATCCCTCTTCTGCTGCCCGAGGAGCCCTGTGTAGGGATGAGGAATAAAGAGTTCTTCACTGACTCAAGTGAGACTTGGATGGAAAAGGATGGAAAGCCTATTTTCTGTTAAGTCAGCCCTAGTTTACGCTGTGCTGAAATAAGCTACGCCTGCGCGCAAGTAGTGAGCACTGTGGTCTTGGCTCTGTGATCAGTAATAAAGGCTCATGGCAATAATTTCTTGGGATGATCCAGAAAGGTCTGAGAATCTCACGTTCACAATGTGCTAGCCTAGTGTATTTGTCCAGGGAGAAAGGGAGAGAAAGACTACAGGGAGAAGACACTCACATAGAAACATAAGCTAAAGTTCTGTGATAGCAGTGCCTGAACTCACCAAGTTTCCTGGTTGAAGAGGTCAGGAGAAAACCACAAAAAAGACTTGCGGAGATAGGGCTGTAGGGCTCCCACCACAGCTCCTCGTCGCGTCACTCGCGCATGTCATTGCATGACGTGTCACAGCGTGGCTCGGGCGTGTGACTCAGCCAGGGTCCGTGCCGGGCGAGGAGGTTTGGGCTGTGGCCGAAGAGCAGCCACGCACCTTGGGCTCCCCAGCGCTCACGGTGGGACGTGGCCGGGGGAGCTCCCTGCGGTGCCTCGCACGCAGCCTGCCCTCGGTGCACGGCACCGTGGCTCCCTGGGGCTGAGCCGGGCTGGAGGACGTGCCTGGGGCGTGCTGCTGATGCTTCGCACCACCAAGAGCAGGGGCCAGACCAGAGCTGCTCCAAAGTAACCCCTCAAGGCACACATTATCGGCGGGGTGCCAGGTCCTCAGCATGAGCTACTTCGCTTTGCTGAGCTGATCGGCTCCCGCGGGGCCACAATACTTACTGACATAAAAATAGACTGAGATGACAGGGAGGAAGGCTCAAGTGTCCACGGGTCCCTGGCCGGGAGGATTCCTCGCTGGGGTGGGGAAGGGCGCGAGCGCATCTGCTGGTAACGTGAGGTCTTCGCTCTCCAGCCTGCTTTGGCTGGGCTGGATGGGGCTGACCTCTGGTGAAGGCAAAAGCTTAAATGGGTGAGAAGGAATTGGATTTTGGAACATATTAGGTCACTCGTTCAGCTGGAGAGCAGCGTGTGTCAGAGGTCCAACAATTTGTTTTTAGAAGGGTTTCAAGCATTAATGATTCAAGATGTTTTCCTGGGAGTGGTTTGCAACATGAGACTCAGTGGCCAGGGTAGCGTTGGGTTTTATGGGATTAGTCAATTCCTGAGGCTGCAGTGTCTCTAGTAACACAATAGTTAACATTGTACTTTTCCACATGGCTGAGCCTTCAAGGAGCTCACCAGGCTTGTCAGAAATGTAAACACAATTGTAAGCTTGGTGCCAGCTATAAGGCGGGGAGGGGGTTTCATTGTGATTATTTCTATCACCTACTTTTTGCTTTGTTTTTGTTTTGCAGAGTTGCAAATAACCACAAGCAGAACCTGATGACTGTTGCTAATCTGGGTGTGGTGTTTGGGCCAACGCTGCTTCGACCCCAAGAGGAAACAGTCGCTGCCATTATGGACATCAAGTTTCAGAACATTGTGATTGAAATTCTAATAGAAAACCATGAGAAGGTAATGACTTTCTCCTTTCCTTGCTCCTTTCAGTGCAATTCATTTTTTAAAACAAATTTGTCTCTTTGCGAGCTGCAGCCACCTTTCCCAGGGCCCTCCTTGCTCTCCATGGCCAGCAGCCACGAAGGGCTAGGCTTGGTTCCTGCTTTTCTGACTATATCTGTGTTTGTTCAAGTACTGGCTTTATCCGCAGTGTCGATCTCCTACATTACGATGCAGATGTCTGTCTGTGGCAGGGATGCGCCCACCTGTTGCTCCTCTGCCAGTGGAGCCGAGTGCTGCAGTGGCCTGTGCTGCAGCCAGGGGGCTCCTGTCCCTCCCTGGGGCGCTGGCTGTCCCCCTGTCCCACTGGCTGTCCCCCTGTCCCACTGTGTCCCTAGGGAGCTGGCCACCCTCAGGGTGGCACAGGAGAAGGCTGTCAAATGACTGCCCACGGAAGGCTATGTAATTCTGCAAATGGCAACTCTAAAAAAAAAATCCATTTTCTTCTAAGTTCAAGCAGTTCTCTTTTTATGATCTTTTGTTTGTCTGGTTTGGGTTGGAAAGGAATACTGATTTGTGTATGCTGGCTAAAAAATAGAGTGAGACTTGCCCCGACCGAGGGGAGCGGGGGGACCACTGCCAGGCGACCTTGCGGCTCTGGCCTGGCTCTTCTGTTTGCAGACACTGTGAGCCTGAGCATTGCTTGCAGGCTGCGTGCAGCATGCCTACGTGTGCACGGGGTGGTGGGGTGAGGCACATTTGGTTGCCCGGAGGCAGCACAGTGCATCGCTAGAAACACGGTGTTCTGCAAGCACGCTGGCCAAACGGGATGCATTGCCACGCTGTGCTGCGCCGTGCCGCTGGATGCCCGTAGCACGAAAGCGGTGTGGGCTGGGAAGCTTGAGGCTGCAGGATCGCGGGATCTGGTTGTCAGTGCTGCCAGGTACCCAGGGCTTTGGGTTCTCTCTGAAGTTTGGCCCGCAATTTCATGTGTGAGGTGCAAGGCTGAGTCCCTGGTATGCACGATGTGGGTATCAGTCCTGGGACGCGTCTGCATGGGTCTGCCAAGGGGCAGCAAATGCATGATGGATGGGGAGACTGTGTGTGGTTTGCGTGTTCTCGGAGAAGTTGCCTCCACAAGCAGATAAACACCATGGTATTTATTTAGCACAGGGGAGCTATTTTCTTCTCCTCTGCGTGGGGTGTAATGGCAGTGATTGCTTAATTGTGAGCTGCTGCGCAGAAGGGCATGCGAGCAGCGGCAACGAACCTGTGGCTGTGGGCAAAGCCCGGTGCCCCCGGCCCCATGCTGAGGAACCGGCACCAAACCTCATGTGGGCCCTCGGTGGCCATCTCTGTCTGTCTGTGACGTCCCGGTGTCGGCACAGGGAAACCCTCGTTGCCACATTCTGGCTCCTGGTGGTGACGAGCTCGTTGGCCGTGCCACCAGCACCTCGAGCAGCGTGGCGTCGCTGCGAGGGTGCTTTGTCACCCTGCTCCTCGCTGAGCTCTAGGGGTCCCCTCCCCTCACCGAGTCCTTAGAGGAACAGGTCTTCAGACATTGATTCTTGTTCTGCCCGAACTGAGTCTCCTGCCATCAGTTGACACCTGACGGAATTGATGACAGATTTCTGCAACGATCGCGTCTGCGTGGGCTGCAGTGCTCATCCCTGCTCACCAGCAAAATTACACCTGGTATCGCAGGGTTCCTGAGCACTTCCATCATTACCCTTCCTTAGGAGTAATTTACGGCACCAGCAGGAGGAGGAAGCTGCGACTTGGTTATGTGCTTTCGTCACCAATTAACTGCGGGTGGGCGTGCGCACCGCTTGCTGTCTGTGCGCCCGGGCTGCTCCTGTGCAGCGGGTGCTGATGGTGCAGGATGGCGAGCTGCCTGCGCTGCCCACACTGCCCACACTGCCCGTACAGAGGCGCGGGTACCACGTGGCACAAGGATGCTGCGAGCAGGATGTCTCTGGACCCGTGTCCCCATTTCTCCAGGGCTCTTGGGAAGTGATCCCACGAAGGAGGGAGGTAGCAGGAGACGACTACTGGAAGGAAAATCTCTTTTAAATCCAGCATCAGTGCTGGTTCGGCTCCCTCCTTAGGACTGTTTCGTTTCAGTGTATTCCTTAATTTGAATTGATTGGAACTCACTGAAGTTTCCCCACAGGAGCTGCTGTAGGTGATTAGCAATATGCAAGCCCTCTGTGCTTGTGCTGCTGGTGCTTTATATTGTTTTACACTGGTGACTCACAGACACTGTTTATGATTAAGTGCATTCACAGGGAAAATGTAATTGATTTGAATGGTTCCTGGCAATCAGCAACTGTCTGGTATTACATTATATTTCCCTCAGGTAAGTGGGATGCCTCTGCCGTTAAAATTACTGTCTTCATTGTGTAACCAAAAAAAAAAAACAAAAAAAAAGCTTGGTGATGACATTGCTTGGTCTGAATAGCTGCTGGCAGCTTGTTTACAGTTGCTCCAGCAGGCTTATCTGATTGCTGGAGCCACGGGGAAGGTTTCAGTGGAGGCAGTCACCCTTCTCTGCTCACCAGCGTGCATTTGCAGTAACCCCACATTTAGCTCATCCTCCCCCTGAGGCTGTCCATGGGCAATAACATTCATCTTGAAGCCATGAAAGTAGCAGGGGAGGGTGGTGTCGGATATGGCAGTGACAGTCCCATGTCAGCACTGGTTAACGTGAGCTGGTGCTCCCTTCACCCGT
This sequence comes from Chauna torquata, assembly GCA_013399475.1. NCBI lineage: Eukaryota > Metazoa > Chordata > Aves > Anseriformes > Anhimidae > Chauna > Chauna torquata. Next base: position 762,744 of record VXAL01013491.1, on the reverse strand, counting down.
GCCCCTGGCTTAACACATGCCCTGAGAACGCGATGTCCCCGTGCATCTCAGGAGCAATGCGCAGTTTTGAATCATGGTCAGCAAAACGGCGACTTTCTGAGGGTTCCCGGAACGCCTGGTAAATTATGGCTTGCTCTGTGTTGCCAGAGCCTCCGACACAGACCATTAAGCTCTGTGTGTAATCCAAAAAGTTGAATCGTTTCTGGGGATTTTACAGGTTTCCAGGTCTTGGGTCCAAGTTGTTTGTTGTATTTGCAATAGCACCAATAAACTCAGACTGTTTGTAAAGCTTCTCAGACATGTTCTCCTTGAGAAGGTCTCTGCGCCTGTAGTTATCGCAGTCCTTGCGTTTATCTTTATAACTGCAGCTGTCAGTGGGAACTGTTGCACTTTGGGTTATTTCCCATGGGCTGTATTGACACCAGATCTTCTGGAAATGTGGAATAGCAATAGGATGGTGTAGAGTCGGGGCTTGGGGAGGAGGGGGGAAGACAAAAAAATCCTAACGACCGCACAATTTGTGTGCCAGATGCTCCAGCAGAGCAAACAGGAACCCTGGAAAAGCTGAGCTGGAGCAAACGTGCCCAGCAGTGCCCAGTGAATCAACAAAGTCTGAAATTGTTCCTTAGCAAGATATCTCTGTTAGCAATTCTCAGCCTTTTCTGTGTGTGTCTGTGAATACAATACACTAGCGTAATGTGTTATAAAATACACACTGACTATATATTTTTAAATGGATAAAATGATTTTTTCTCCCATGGCTTTGGATGTTGCCATGACAAGCAAACCAAGAGCGCATTCTTTGCAAAAAAATAAGGCTGCTGTGTTGTATGCCTGGTTACTCAGGAAAGTGCTATTTAACACTATATTTCTTAAAAATTGACAGTAAGTTGACTTAAAAATTAAATGTTAACCAAAAGCAATATTGAAATATTATTACATCTGTTGGTATTTAATTTTCTGAAAATTGTGGCTGTCCATCCATTTTATTTTCCAAAGGGTTTATTTTCATAGCCCTCTGGAAAAGGCCGTTGTTATGAAGTGTTACGAAATTAAGAGATCGGTATACTGTCTTGATGATGTTCCCTTCAGACAAAAGGTTGACCAGCTGAAATGTCAATGCATATGCAGTATTGATGACAAATAAGAGACCAGTTTGTGCAGGAGTTACACAGACCCAAACACTAGCCTTAGTAAATGGCAAGAATTAATACTGAAGTCAAAGCCCTCAGCACCTCATCTTTATTTTATTCTTTTCTTTAATTAGCAAAAATTTTTAGCAATGCTGTTGGCAGCAGTTTTAATTGGCCTCGTGTAAAATTTGTACCACCTCCATTACCCTCCCAGTTCTTGGAGTAAGTCCGTGCAGTTTTGTGGTTGGGAATGCACCGAGCCGCTGGCTGGAGCAGGGACCGGGGGGTGCTTTTGTGTCCTCTTGTATCGTACTCCTGATTTGGGAAAGGAACCCAACCTGGCACTGTTTCAGCTCCTTTGTAATAAAATGGGCATGGCGCTTCTCCGTCTCGTAGAGATCAGGGTAATGAATGCCAGGCACCTGAAGTCCTCCACAGGCAGTTCCTCCGAAACGCACCTAAACCGCGTGTGCCTGATGACTCTGCTTCCTCTGGAGCAGTCGGCGCTACGGAGCCATCATCTATAACCAGCTCCAGATAATGAGGCCAGCGGGCACATTCCTTGTCCTCTGGAACAGCCGCAGAGCAGAGGATTTAACAGCGTTTGGATGCGTTTCGTTCAGAGGTGGGGGTTGTTCAAAAAGCCTTTTCGCTCCCGTGCGAGACGGGGTGCTGTCGGTTCCTGGCCGTTCTGCAGACGGGGGAAGGTGCTTGTGGAGCAGCGAAATTGCCACTTGCATCAGACAGAGCGAGCACAAGGGCTGTAAATGTAATTTATGAATCCTGGCTGCTCCTCTCCCAGTCCGACTATTAAACTGTCTCTGTCTCTCTGTTAATTGGACTCTGGGAGGGAGAGAGTTATAACACAGGTTTGCACAGTGAGGAACACATCTCGGTTATTCTTGTTAAATTAAAAAATGAAGCAAACCTGAGAAACTTTCTGGTGAAGAAGAGTGGAGTTTTTATGCCAGTGATGCCTCAGCTGGGGGAAGTGCAGTGGGAGTTTCTGAGGCTGGCGGTGGGGGTTTCCTTTGCTGCTGAAGAGGCCGGCGTAGTTTCCGTGCGTATAACACCGGCAAAGTCATTTCTAGAACAAACTATTTCTCTTATGGGTCTTTGAGTCTGGAGACTCCTCCCTCTTTGGACGTTCAAAATAAGCATTGGTGCTTTTTAAAATGTAGCTATTTATTGACTTCTCTCTGTTGCGAGCAGTTAAATTCAGGGGGGTGCTGCATGCCGCTCCGAGGTGGCAGAGGGGCGGCTTCCCATAGCCCTGCTGCGCCCGGGCGGCCCCCGCGCCTCCCTCGCCGGAGACGCGCTGGGGCTGCGGGGCTGCAGGGCTCCGGCAGAGCTCTCCTGCTGGCCTCGCCACTCTGCAGGACAAGCCGTCTCCAGCTTGCCCCCTCTGAAACTGGCTGGAAACGTGAGCACAGAGCCATGTGAGCTTAGTGGTTGGAAGCCATCCTGGTGAAATTCGGGCACTCCCTTTCATCAGGAGGCAGCGTTGTACCGTTGTCGCTGGACGGCATGTCGGTCCAAGCCCTGCCCTCCCCAGGCAGCGGAGCAGCAGCGGTCACGCTGTGCCCTGCCGCGTCCAGCCGTGTCCTGCCGTGTCCAGCCACGTCCAACTGCCCTACCATGTCCTGCTGTGTCCAGCCGTCTCATACCGTGTCCTACCACGGCCAGCCATGTCCAGCTGTGTCCCACCATGTCCTACCATGTTCTTCTGTGCCCAGCCATGTCCAGCCACGCTGCTGGGCCCAGGACAGCAGGCTGGTGCAGCCCTCAGGGCTTTAATCTTTGTAGTTTGCTGCACAAGAGGCATAAAAGAGCTTGTGGCTTAATAAAAGAAGTTTATAATGTAGCAGGAAGCAGCGTATTTACTGAGCCTTTACAATTGCAGTTGCGTCAGTGAATAAAGCGGAGGCTATAAACCCAGCGCTTCAAGTGGAGTGTGAGCACATCAAAGCCTGCGATGGGAAGGGCGGTGGAGGGGAAATGGGGATGGGGAGGGAGCGTGACGGAGGACACGGCTCCAGGTGCTGGTCCCCGCCCTGCCGCCCGCTGCCGGAGCAGCATCTCTGTGTCTCCCCAGTCACAGGCAGGAGCGTGCCGGCACGAGGGCCAGGTGTGGGCTGTCTGTAGGGTGAATATTTGGGCTGGTTAGACACTGTAACTGAAATAGGGTTGGTTATGATAAGTTGGAGGGTGTAAGATACCACATGCTGAAGCTTTTCAGTTGGAACTGTTTCATAACGTTGCAGCTGCTTTGAAAAACACAAGCTCCTTGTAAGCTGAGGCTGGTTTTAGTCACTGAATTCATATTTATGAGCATATATACCTTCTATGATTAAAGACAAAAAAAAAGGAAACAAAAACCTGGAAGTTTATTTGCAAGTGTGCTGTGGGGAATCATTACATAAGATGCAATTCAATAATGAACACTTTTATTTGGCTTGATTCTGTATTTCATCATTTTCCTAAGGAATCTGAGACACATTTTAAAGCTGAAAGTGGCCGTTCTGGGTGTGGAGAACAGAGCTCAGGCGGGCAAGCTGCCCGCTACTGGGGGTCCGGCGCCCAGGAAGCCGTGCTCAGGACACAGAGGGAACGGCTCCCGCCTCGGGGCCGGGCAGTCGGGCTGAGCACCTGAAGCACGGCAGCTGCGCGGCGTTGCAGCCTGGTAAGCAAGTGGCACGAGTCGCGTCCCCCTGGGCGCTGGGGCAGCCGCCGGTCCCTGTCCTCGTGAGAGCAGGCGCGGTGGAAGTGAGCGGGGCTGCGAGCAGAAAGCACGGCTCGGGCCGGTTCTGCACCGGGTAATCCGCGGGCCCGGGAGGAATGTGCGAATGAGATCAGCAGGGCTCTCCTTCCCGGAGAGGAAGGTCGGCTGCAGCGCTACGTAATCCGTCCATCTGTCTGCAGCGTGTCCAGCTATGTACAGACTCGAGCGCTCGCTTTACCAGTGCCTGTATCGGGGCCTGCGATGCGTGCGGGAGTTTTGCATGGTGACTCATCTCTGCTTCCTCTTCCTCACGCTGCATGCAGGCTCCAAGCCCCACCTGAGCTCGAGCAGCGAGCACCCACAATCAGAAGGGTTCCTGGAGTGCTTTCGGAGACGTTCTCAGCCGTGAGGGGTTTGCTTCGCTGAGAACGGTTTATTAGTTCTTCGCCAGGGGCTGTGAGTACTGCCCTTAACACCTGCCTCTCCGTGCTTTTTGGGAGAGATGTGACATGACAATTTTTAGCTAAAGCATCTTGGCAATTTAGCATTGATTTGTGAAAATCAGCATGGAGGGTTTATGCGTGTGCGTGCGAGGATTTTGTTGCTGTTCAGTGAAACAAAGCAATTAACTCCTGGCAGCTGGCTGGGGGGCAGCATCTTGCAGCTCTGTGCTGCGGGCTGGGGCAGCACCCCACCATGGTATGGGGCAGCACCCCACCACGGCACGGGGCAGCACCCCACCATGGTACGGGGCAGCAGGCTGCTCTCAGATGCAGTTCTGCTGTTGGCAAACCGCAGCAGTGCCGTTCAGTGCCCGGCTGTCCCTGGCATCTCCAGAAGTGCCAGGTAGAGTGGGAAAAGGCGCCAAAGGATGGTGTTTAATACATTCTTGTGAAGGGAGACCTTGGAAGAACTGGTGTTGAACACTGATGTTGTCTGAGCCTGGGATTACAGAAAAGAAACAATAAATAACCAAATATCAACAACAAACAGAACTGCTGCTCGTTAGGTTCATGCAGTTTGAAAATTCCATCCCCTTGAGAAAAAAATGTGATTACTCAGTTTTCTGACAGCTGTGGCTGGAAGTTGGGAAGACTTTCCCAGGCTGGTTTGCATCACCGGGCGCCGAGCCTGTGGCAAGGACAGGCGCATGCTAGTTGTTCTTGCCTGGTGTCTCCCACCCACACCTGCAAGGGCACCGCAGAGCCTTGAAAACTGAAAAGCGTACCATAATATCAGGGTTTTTCACATTTTGCAACATCGGTCTTGGGTGAAGCATAGAGCAAAGGAATGCAAACAGGGTGGAAATGTAGAATTCAGGGAATTGTACCCAAGATGTTACTTTGTTGAACATGTGTCTTCTGTTGATGCTGTTCTTTGGAGCGATGGCAGGGCGCTGCAGACCAGGCAGGCAGAGAGCTGTTCTGTTCAAATGGGCGACGCTAAAGAAACTCGTTTATTATTTTTAACAGATATTTAACACTGTGCCAGAGACCCCGCCATCAAACTCGCAGCTGCTGCTATCTCGCAAGAAGAGCACGGACTCGAAGCCTCCCTCCTGCAGCGAGCGGCCCCTGACTCTCTTCCACACCGCGCAGCCCAACGAGAAGCGTAAGTGCCGCTCACGCGTTCCTGCCCTAATTGCCGCTACCAGGTGGTAATTCCTGTGCCACGAAATGCAGCTGTGTTGGTGTTGATGAAAGAAGCATCCTGTAAGAGGATAGGGCCTCGGTTTCCTGCACTGTCGTGTTGATGGGGAGTGCAAAGACTGGCTGGCATCCCAGGCTGTAACCGGGGGCTCGGCGGAGGCCGTGTTAGCGCGGGGTAGTGGTGCTGCCCCAGCCCCACCTGGCGGGCCCCGGCGCCTTCCCCTTCTCACGCTCCCCATCCCCTTTGCCCCAGCTGCCGAGGCGCTGAGGTGCGTGGGGCAGAGCCTGCATCCTCCGAAGACGAAGACGATCCTCTCTGGATTCCCACGGGCACTTTTCATTTTACAGACACAACAGGCTTGGCCAGGAGGTTCTGCATTTTTCTGCAGATTAGGTACCACGGCAGTTTAAAAATGCTGAAGATCATCTTTCCATTTCCGTCACTAAGCGGTGCTCCAGATATTTAGGTGAGGGAGTCAGTGTGCCCTCCCGTCTCATGCAGCGGCAGCAGTGTCTGCTCACTGCTGCCCTGTGTGCAGCGCGAGCCCCGTCCCTGGCTGTCCCGCTCCTCCTGGCCGCGCTGGGAGGGCAGGAGCGCAGGCTGGCAAGCAGGGCACTGCTCTGGGGCTCGCGTGCTTGCTTGGGCAGGCAAGTGAGCAGCGCGAGGCTGGTGTTAACCCCTCGCCCCATCGCTGAAAACTGCGACGTAGCAGAGTGGCTGCTGTTTACTTTTCTGATTCTCAAAGTATTTGGGCTTCTCTGCCTCTGATTGAGTTCCCATAAATTATCAAGCACTCTCATTTCGGAGGATGTCATAATGATGCGTGTGGTTTTAGGAAGCAGTGGTGGTACCAACGTGCACACTGGAAATAGTATATCATAGTGCTCAGTGGAACCTGGAATATTAGAAGCTGCTTTTGGAAAATTTCAGCCTAATTAGTTTATTTGCTGCTAACTAAGCAGGTGTTTGTTGGATGCTGGAGTCATCTGGCTGCCAGGTCCTTCATGTACCATCCTTGCCTTGCCTGGAAGAGGAACTGAGTTCACTCATTTATTTCTGTATTTATTTACTCCCATGAGAAGCAGTGTTTTCTCAACATTCCTCCCAACATTGTGTAGTCCTGTGTCTCTGTGGGAAGCCACTACCTGTCTTAAAGTGTTTGCCGTCCCTGCTGCCCGTGTGCCATGAGGAGTAAAGGCAGGTTTCCTCTCACCTGCCTGGCCAAGGCTCTCTGCTGGGCTGAAGCGTGAGGGCTGGGGCAGTGGCTGGAGCCGAGCTGAGCGCCACGTCTGCACCAGGACAGCCGGGGAGAAGCAGCAGATGCTGTCCCTGTCCTGAGCTGTGACACAGGAAGAGCTCTGCTTTTTGGGGGCTCACAGAAGACAGCACGGTCGCTTCCCGCCCCTGGCCATGGCTTCTTGTGGTCTGAAAGGCAGCAAGAGGGCTGTGGGAGTGCGGGTCGCTCTGTGCATCAAAGGATGCTCCAAGGATGAGTCGGGGCAGCTTTCCAGCCATGCAGGCTTGCAGGATTTGTCCTAACCGTCCTTAAATGCAGCAAGGTGCCTGGGGTTATTTGGCAAGCACTGAGTCTTCCCAGCTCCAGCTGTGTTTGCAGCTGTGTTGCTGGTGTTCAGAGGCACTGTGAGGTTCATTTGCTGGCTGGGGTTTGTGCCTGAGATGCCTGCTCCATCCGCCCCCGCAGAGAGCTGCTCCGCGCAGGAGGGGTGCGCGGCTCCGGCCGGTCCGCGCCTCGGCCAGCGTCCCCATCACAGAGCCCCTGCCGCTCCCTTTTTGGGTGGAAGTGCTGCCTTCTTTACAATTAACTGCCACCAGGACTGTAGGGGACGGGGAGCCCTGGAGTGTTTGGCCACTTCAGTGCTCATGCCTCAGTCTGTGTCAGAAGAGGTGGAGGGGGCTCAGGGGAGCCCTAAGCACACCAGGGGTACCGACAGCATGCCACGGGAGCCTGCTCTCTGAAACAAGACACGGTAAGATCTGATAGCTTGAAGTTGGAGCTGGACACGTTCAGAATGGAAACAGTGTGCACATTTTTTAATACTGGGAGCAACTTAACCGTAAGAAGGAGATAAGTGGGACAGTGAATTTTCCATTATTTGAAATCTGTTCAGTGAAGTCAGATATCTTTCTAAAATTTTCATTGAGATTCATCATACAAAGCTATGTGTAACTCAAAAATTGTCATGTTCAACACGCAGGATCACGCAAGAGAGCAGATTAGATAATTATAATGATTTTTTTGATGTTAAACACTGACATTTTTGCCCACAACTGATCTGGGACAAGCATGACCCAGGAACCGAGTGGAAACAAGCATGGTTAACAGAGCAAATACCCCACTTTGTTCCTTATCAGTTTTTCCTTATAAGCAATGTTTTGGCACTTTGCTCGTGTTTTGCTGTGCAGAGTGCTTTTGTCATCACTTCTGTGGTCCCTGTGGATAACAGTTCTCAAGGTGCCCTAGAGCTGGGTTCCCAGCCACAGGTCGCTGCTCTGGCACCTCGCAAGGTGGGACCTCTGCAGAGGCTTTGGCCAGGCTCTGGAGGCTCTGCTGGATGGCTTACAAGGGTTTGGGTAACGGTGGTGAGAGTGCAGACTGGCTTCGATGTGTTGCTGGCTCTGGAGCTGGACGTGAGTGGAACGAGAGTGGCTGGGTGATGGGGACGTTGCTGGTCAGTGCTTCGGCAGGTCCGCAGAGAGGGGATGCACGCTGCCTGGTGGCGAGGTCGGTGGCAGTGGTGGCAGTGGGGCCGGCCGTGACCCCTCGGACCTGGCGTGTGGGCGGTTTGCAGAGCAGCTCCGCTGCCTCAGCGTGCCGGAGCAGAAATACGCTGTGGCAGGCTGGCTGTTCTGCTCCTGTAGCTGTGAGACTGAATTAAATGCTGCAGCAAAGAATCCTTTGCTTAAGCTGTTAAAATCATGAAGCAAAACACAATATCAGCCTTTTAAAAAGGAGGAAATAAAATAAAGGCACGGTTTCCGATTCTGCCATTCATCTCCCATCCTCTGTAGATGAAACACTTCCAGTTTCTTGGCTGATAGGGACTTTAATTCAATGTTGGCTGGTAGCGGCGTCTGAGATTACACAGGCCATTGACACTGATTTGTTAGGCTTACAGAGCTTATTTTAGGACTTCAGCCTTGGGCAGAAAATGTTTGGAAACAACAGGATGTCGCATCCGAATACGCTGCAGGGCGCAGCTCTGCGCTGCCGGGGCCACACTGTGCGCCCAGGGGCTGCCAGGCACAGGACGGTTTTAAAACCGGCACTAGCGGGTGCAAAGATCGAGGAGTGATTCGGATTGGCCTGTTGGGGTTTTTAGGTCCTTTGGCAGGCGAATTTCTCCCGTATTTCATCTACTGGCTGCTCTGTCTTCCAGTCAGCGTTTGGAGTGTTCAGCACTTTGCCTGTCTTCACTTATCTTCTGCTGGATAATCTTTTCCATCACAGTGCTCACACCTCCGTCAGCACAACTGGGAGGCAGAAGCTTCTCGTAAGCACGTTACCTTGGCCCTGTTGATGGGAGCGAGCCGTGTCTGGGACGTGCGTGGGCTGCACGGCTCCTCACGGTGGTGCTACCACACAGAACCAGGTTGTTTGCCCCCGGAGCAGCCTCGCCCTGAGCTCCCCAGGGTGCTGGAGTGGAAGCGACATTTTCTCCTCTTGACAAGCGCTTTCAGAGAGGCCGGTGCACAGGGCCCCGCCGCCCTGGTCTCCTGCCACCGTGCCGCCCCGTGTGCTTGCACTCAGCCACTGTTCAAGTCGGCGTTTCCTTCCACCCCCTGCCCTCTTCACTCCTGTTCTTCCATCGCTAAACCAGACTGAGCTCCATGAGCAGTGCTCCTCCGCCTGCGCAGCACTTGCAGCCAGAGCCCTCCGGCCCCAATCCCATCGCCTACTGCTGCTGGAGCTGGCCGGGAACTATGGGCCAATAAATATCTTTAAATTCCACACTCTGGGGAAATGACTCTTCTTTGTGAGCCTTTCTGATGTGGTTTAGGGAAAGCACGGCTTGTCGTCTGATCCACCGTATGACTCATTGCTGAAGAGGTCGTTTGTGTTTTCCTTTTAACAGGTCAGATGGTGGCAGGCTGGAAACCAGGGCTGGGCAAAAAATCCAGCTGGGTGCATAACAGGAACAGCGGAGGGGACAGAGAAGCGTGTGAGATACCTGTTCCGTGTTAGCTTGTTGGAGATCAAGGTTAATGACATGCAATTTCAGGAACCTGTTAACACCTATTGACATAATTATCGCATCCTTGGCTTTGGCGAATCTTTGGACGATAACCTGAGATAAACTGAGTTTGAGCCCTCTCGCTGCCATGCAAGCGCTCTGATTTTGTCCAGGTACCAGGAGAACTCAGTGACCCCAGTGTGGCGAGGAGCGTTACACTTTGCTCCTCTCCCTTGCATCCACAAACCTTTTGCTCATGTAATCCCTTTTCTTTGAAACAATGCCACGCTCCTCTGTCCCTGAGACAACGCTGCTTCCAAGCTATTTTACAGAGATGTAAGGGATTTCTCTCTGCTGTATGTTCAGGATTAACTATCCATATAGCTCAAGAGTTCCTCTTACACTGTTTATCCTTCTGTAAATGTGTACAGGATATGGATGAGTATTGCATATTGTCCTTCTAACACGAGCAGATGTGTATAATTTGAAGGGATTGAGAATAAGGGGTTCTCTATTACTATGCACTTTTTAGTGGCAATTTGATCATATTAGTGTGCGTAGGAAAAATAATTTCTTTGAAAGATTTATTATTAAAGTAGCACTCATTATGTTTTCCAGCAGGTGCCTATCTTTCAGGAAAACATCATCACAGAAGTAGCAGTCCTCTGCAATAGAGCTGCTTTCCATGCCATCAGTGATGATAATTGCTTCTGCCAATTACAGTTACAATTGCTGCTTATATGGAAAAAGCACCTTATGAAAATGAATTAATGTGATTTTAGGTAATTCAGCGCAGAGCTGAGGAGGGAACCCATGCTGCGGAGGTTGGTTTGGGATGCGTAATATTTTCACACCTCAGCGCTGAAGTTACACAAATAAGGGGGGAAGTCTCTCAGCAGAGTATGATCAAGGGAAACGAGAACTCCAAGAAACCGTCAGGTTGTGGCAGGGAGGTGCCAGCGTTTCCGCGGGCGCGGTGCAGCCGGCGCTCCTCCGTCCGGTGTCCCGGCACTGCCGCAGCCGCCTGCGAGCGGGCGTCCGGCGCTCCGCCGGGTCCGACAGGGAGCGAGTGACCCGCGGGGGCTGAGTGTCGGAGGAGCTTCGCTGAAGCGGAGCGCAGACCCCTTCAGCTTCTCCTCACCCCTATTTTTAACAATGCTGCTTTGTGATTATAGACCTGGCCAGAAAACACCGATAGCAGTTAATGCCATGTGCTAGACTGAAGCTTTTTTTTGCTGAGATAAACCTTAACTGGGTGATCTGGCCTTTTCTGCTTCTAAAATGTTATCCTACTCTGTCACATGAACGTTCAGTCCTGTGGTAGCTGATTTCAGTCACAGAGAAATTCATTCCTGTATGTAGTTTGCATTCTAATTTTTTTCAGGTTATGTGGTACTTTGGAAGTCTTTAGGAATATAAAATATTAATGCCTTGAGAAAAAATAATATTTTCTTTAAAATGGTATTAATATAAAATGTACTTGTGTCATTAGGGGGAAAAAAAAAAAGATTAACTGGTATTTCTTATAGATTAATGTACACCATAGAGAATATATGGCCGTAAACTAACTGCCTGTCTTCGGGGATCTGGTGGGATAGTGCCCTATTTACGTTACGGCAGGGATTATTAATAGGAACGCTATATGCCTTCGCAGCAGTGTGCTCTTTTTTACGTAATAGAAGCTATGTGTGGTGTCTGATGGTTCTTGGGTCTGGGTGTTTTTCAGAGGAGAACAGGAACAGTATCATCAACTCCAGCCTGGAATCCGTCGTATCTTCAAACACAAACAGCTTCCTCAACTCCAACAGCGCTCCCCAGCCCAACCTGAACTCAAGTGATCTTGAACTAGAAGTAATTAAACCCAACAGGCCAAATTCACTGTAAGTACAGTAGTAATTACTGTTTTATAGGCTCTCCGTCCTTAATCATTAATCGGGGCTGTTTCTTACTCTGAATCCCAGCAGTTTGTGGAAGAATACAATTTAACATTTTAATTTTTAATGGGTGCCTAGCATGTGTCCTGCATTTTTAACTCGGCCTAAGTGGTAGGATTAGTGACTGCGGGTTAGATCTGCTGGTGAGTTCAGCCCTGGTTATTTTGAGCACGCGGGATATTTTTCAAGCAGAGCTCCGCGTTGCTGTTTGAACTGCTTGACCCATCTGGAGATAACTCCAGCAAACACAAAGGACTTTTCTTCTGAGTTAAATCCTACGACTGTTGTCAGTACAGTTGATCTCCAGCCAAATCTGTGCCATTGCTTCTGCTATTGCTTCCTTCATCTGGAAAGTTCAAGGGAAAAAATAGCGACCTTAGCAATGACTCCCTGGGGACGGCCGAGTTATTTATGAAGTCCCCTGGACTTGACACAGCTGAGCCCTCGCACCAGTGGCCAGCTCTGCTGCGGGGAATTTCCTTCCTGCCGCGGCCCTGCTGGGCCCCGTCGCGTTTTCCCACAGAACCTCCCCTCCCGCACACGTGAAGATCTGCTCAGACCCCCAGCAGCCGCCGCGGTCCCTGCGGATCGGCCGGCAGGAACGCCAGCGATGCGCGGCTTCGCCGTGTGCAGCGACCTTCGCGATGAGGGGGGAGCTGCCCCCGGTGCTGCCACGGGCTGCACGCGCGGCCCCTTCCCGCCCGCCCGTGCACGGCCCCAGTCCCTCGAGAGCACGTGGCGAACGCTTGGCTTTAGCTGCTTTCTTCTGGTTCCCCACGGAGATGGCAAAGTGCCGGGGCCGGTGCTGGTGGGGCCGGTGACCCTGGCTGCGGTCCCCCTGGTTGAGGGGAGGGAACGGGCTCGGGGACCAGGGCGCAGCACCCGCGCCCTGGCGGGGAGGGCTCAGCCCCGCGGCGGTGGGACGGGCGAAGGTAGGAGTGCGTCGGCACGTGTCTGGGCTGAGAAGGGCTCCGGCTTTCGCCCATCGGCTCCACCTCTTTCCTGTCACCACTGCTGCCACTAAAACCCTCACCTGCGTGCATGCAAAACCAGCCAGACCTCGCGTAAGGCTGCTCCGTGCCTCGCCTCTGCCCCCGGGCTTACCCGCCGCGAGGAGCCGCCTGGCAGGGTGTGCGGCGTGAAGCAGCGTCCGCACCGCAGGACACCTCCGCGTCAGGGCCGCGTGTGGTGTGTGCTGTGAGCTGGGTAAAGACGTGCGGGTGTCTCGTGCCCGTGCTGTCGGCTGAAGCTCTGGAGGTCGGTCACATACCATTCCCCCCAACAGGATGTTTTCAGTTTATTTATCCTCCAAGGGAAGAAAATTGTGTGACTTATATTACAGCAATGTTTGTGAGTCCCGTTGTGACCTTACATGAATTGTTTGCCAAATTTGCAGTTTTTCAAATTCCAAGGGTTGCTTCTTCCTAATAATTTATTTTTTAAAGAAAATCATAAAGAAGTTCAGCAGAATGAATCAGTTAAAAGCTGTGGGGGGGCTTTGGGGAGCGGAGGCGTCTCGCTGATACCCAGAACGCCGTGAGCGGACTGGAGCGGAACCATTCGCTTGCCACTGATAAGGGGCCTTCAGACTTTTGCAAAGTGAAACAGTGCTTAGCAGGGTAGCCCTGGCAGTGCTTACGCCTCCGACAACATTTGTGGCATTTGGTATTTTTCCTTTCATCCAGTGATTATGTGATAATTTTTATACATGCAGAGATGTGCAAGCTTTTAGTCCAGGTTGAGCTAAAGGTTGAAAGGTGGGTCTGAAAGTGAATACTTCAAAGCAAATATTTTCTTCTCTATAACCCCAATTATGTAAATCAAATGTCTTTAAATTTAATCCAATCTTTCAATGAGAAATGAAGTGTTTGACTTCATTTTATTCTTGTTTAATGCTACATATAGAGGTCTCTTCAGCCACTGTGCCAGCTTACCCATGAGCACAGGTCTGCTCCACATGAGCCCATTCTGTTCTCATACTTATCTGTGCTCCTGGGTTTTAATGGTTGCTGAAATGCATTACTTTGTTTTTAAATATTTGCTTTTAACCTAATTTGTAATCCCATGAAAATTTTATTGTATGGTGCTCAATCCCCACTCCGCGTTTGGGGTGGACTGGAGAGAGCAGCATGCGCGGGAAGGCTGGCGTGGCAGCGGCGGTCCCCGCGCCCAGCCCCCGGAGGTGCGAGGCTCCCCTGCTTCGCCTCCGCCCTGTGCGGGTGCTGATGGGCAGCGGCGAGGAGGAGGAAGAGGAAGGAGAAGGAGGATGAAGGCTGTCGGGGCAGGAGCGTGGCGAGCAACGCATTTTCCTGCAGCTGTGCATGGGCTGCGCGCTCGGGGTCAGGGCGCGCTGCCTGAATGGTGCCAGTGTCCCGCGGCGTTGTCCTTACTGCCCTGCGGTGCTGCGCAAATAATGCCTGTATAAAGCCGTCCCTGTTTCTTTAACCAGCTGAGTAATTCGGGCTTTGCAAAGCCTTGGGCAGCTATGTACACTGAAGTCGGTTGCTATTATCTGTTACTGCTGTGCGAGGGTTTCCAGTCCTCCCCTGTAATTACCGGACCCACAGTGAGGGTGCCCGGCAGCAGGGAGTGTGTCAGGGTGCCTTGCTCTCCGTGCTCCTTCAAAACCCTGCCAAATCCTCTGCCAGTCCTGCGAGACCCATCATCGAGCCCTGCTTCAGGAGTTTGTTTTTTTCTTGCATTCCTCACCATTTTCTGTAGGTTTTCGGCTGTGGGCCAGGGCCATCTCATCTTTGGACCGGCTTGGGAGGAGCTGCCCATCCCCGCAGCCTGCCCACAACTGGAGCAGCTCACTGCGCTGGCAGCCACAATGCAAACCCTGCAGCTGAGCAGCTGTAAAATTCCAGGTGTGAGCATGCCGGGAAGCCCTGCTTTCCTCCTTTAAAGAAAAAAGGATTTCTTTCTGAACAAGGAACTCTTTAAGAGAACAAGTAAAAAGGAATCCTGGATTTAGCGCTTCCTTCCCTAAAGCGACAACAGCAAACGTTAGTAAATTAAAAACTACCCAGACCAGAACTGATCTTCTTCTTTTTTTTGGTGCCTAAAGTCACCTCTGAAACAGATGAGCCGACGGACACTTCCATGCAGGCTGTCGTGGACCAGGGCCATTTACTGCCTTGTTCTGCAGCTGGCAGGTGGAAGGGTTTGGTGCCTTTGGTTGCTGATGCATCTCTGGCCCTTGGCCCGTGTGGGCAGGGGTGACACGGTGGCCCCGCTGCCCCTGCCCACCCCAGTCCCAGCTGAAGCTGTCCTGGGGTCAGCTCCCTAGTTCTGCCCTGGCTTGCGCACCAGGCCTGCGGCCATCCGACCTTCATGCCACCAGTGGCCTTCTCTGCAGGCTGCAGCAGGAGTCAGTGCTCCCACCCTCATCCTTTGCAGAGCGCGAGCGTGGTGCCCACTCGTGTCTCCATGGTGGACACCCAGCTGCTCGCTGCCCCGGGGCACCGCCGCTCAACGCCTGCAAAAGTGCCCAGGGGTGCTGTCAGGAAAGGAGCTGTATCATTGTGATGTTCGTGCTGCTTAGCAAGCTGGAAACCGATGTTCTTGTTGAAATAAGACTACGAAACTCCTACTGATCTCAGTGGGAGACTTGGAGTAAAAATGTTAAGGATTGCAAGTCTGGGGGATTTCTTGTTTTTGTTTTGCTGCAGTGAGCACCGGTACCTTCAAAGGTGGCCTTAAAATGTGTGACGTTAGAAATTTCGAATGCCGTCTGTGGAAGTAGAGAAGTTTGTTGGAGCTTTGTCTACAAAGCTTCTCAGGTCACTGGTGAATGCTGGCGTGTACCTCGGGTCTGCTCCACGCGGGGCTGAGCCCAGCTCCTGCTGCTCCGATCCCTCCCGGGGGTGCAGCGCCAGCTGCTCGCCCAGACCTTCGCCCGGTGGCCGCGCCAGGGCGCTGCGACAGGGAGCGCGCTTGGGCCGGTCTGCGCGCCGCCCGCGCCCGGCCGGCCTCCTTCGACTGGGGGAACTCGCTCGTTTTCAGGTTTGCCTTCCTCAGTCACGGTCCTCCATCACGAACCGGGAGGAAAACTGTTTTGCTGCAGGGTGAAGGCTCTTCCTTCCCAGCCACCAATCAGGGTTTTACGATGGGAATGCATTTATTTATTAGGGCTGGTTTTATTTTTATGGAAAAACTGCTCTGGGCGGGAGTTGTACTGGTGAGTCAGCAGGGCTGCTGTCCCCTGCCAGGAGCTGTTGCTGCGGCCGCGGGCGCGAGGGACCGGAGCTGACTGCCTGCTGCCACCAATGCCCCACACGGGGATTTGTTAATAGTTTTTTAAAATAAGCACTGGTATTCTTTACCCTTGCCATTGCAGAAAACTTCTTCCTTGGAAAACATGGCAAAACAAAAGCCAGAAAAGCCTGTATTTCTAGCACGGAGAGGTACTTTAGCTGAAATGGGGGAAGTTCTCAAACTACATTGTGTGATCCCAAAGAGCGTAAGATTTAAGAATGCGGTTTTTAAAATCCTTAAAAAAAAAAAAGCACCTTGCTCTGGTGGCTTGGTAACACACCTGTGAAGCCTCTGCAGTGGGTCTGTCTCTGCGGATGACCCGCAGAAGCTGCTTCTCAGCTGCTTGCTGGGCACGTCAGGCTAGCAGCTTCCACCCTGGTTGGTGCCTGCCTTGTGTGTTTTGTTCTCTGCTTCAGTGATTTCCCAGCCTCGCCGGCGCGCCCCGTGCTGTTCAAAGACCCCTGCTGCCTGCAGGGCCTCCGCCGTGCCGGGAGCTGCGCGAGCGGCGGGCGGCTGCTCCGGGCTCTTGCGTCTGAGCGGTGGCCAAAGCAGGGGTGGGGGCCGCGGGTCGGGTCGCCTCACGCAGCCTCGCTAGCATCACCTGCTAGCGCGCAAAGTAAGCTCGGTACCTGAGTCTCCAGCTAGCTGCTCGGTGTGACACTCGCTGCTGGCTGGCTTCCTCCCTCTCGCCTGCGAGCGACTTCCTGCAGGCTCTTGCAGTTGTTTGCAAAGCTGAACAATTAATGTGCTGCAGTTTGTAAAATAAACAGCAGCCGAGGCTTACTGGATGTGGTGGATGGAGTAGCGAGGGTTTCGGTTTCTCCTCTCACGGTAATTTCTGTTTGTGCGTGACAATTTTGAAGGTGGGATGAGGCCGGATGATTTTTTGCCGTATAACTAGATGGGCTGGATTTTTGCACTGCAACTTCATGAAGTCGTCAGCCTGTGCTCTTAGAAGTACGAGCGTGCAAATGATATCCAGGAGCCTTCTGCCTTTTCTTTTAGAAGGGGAGATTTGCATCCAAAGCGCACAGGCTGGTTGGAGCAGGTGGAAGAGCACCCAGAAGTCACAGCTAACCCGCGAGGTGCTCGCCCTGGCCCCCAGACGTCCCACTGCTGCTGCAGCGGTGTCCCCGCTGCGTCCCCCAGCCCTGGGCGCTGGGACTGGCGTGGGCAGCCCCTTGCCGGCGCCGGGCTCCGCTCTGCCTCACCACCCCCGTCTCGCAGGGCGGTTGTTGCTGGGACAGGCTGCCTGCCGTTCCCTGCCCTGCAGTGTGAAAGGTGAACGCTTTTCTCTTTTTAAATTCCTTGGCTGTGTCTTTGCAGTAATGTTTCCCAGTGGTAGCTCTGAGCATTCATTTTATCCCCTCCCACCCTTTTTAATTTTTTGCTGCCACTGAAGGACCATTCCGCTACTTCTGATAAAATAAAGCGCAGCCTGACAGTACTTCTAGGATGTTTCTGAGTCACATGGGAAGTTCCAAAAGGTTACTTCTTACAGGTTTCTAATAGTCTTTTAGGGGCTTGTTGATTTCCAAAGTTACGAAACCCTCTGTGCATTATTTAACAGCATTCTCAAAGGCAAAAGCTCTGTGTTTCTGGGCCACCTTCATGGCAGGGTGCCCGGGGGAACCTGGCTGATGCTTGCGTGACCTGGCATCCCCCCAGCTGGAGCTCGCTGCTGTGGGGGGGTTCATGCAGATCTGCTCTGCCTTCGGCCCTTGGGGTTCAGCATCCCAAGTACCGCACAAGCGGCGTTGCTGCTGCCGCCTTCCCGCGAGTCGGGGCCCCGTAACCACCTGCGGGCGTTTCTCTTGCAGTCCTGTAGCTCTCCCCGGCCTGGCTGCGGGTGTGCGCACACGGGTGTGCGGGCACCATCTGTGCCGCCTGCCCGGCCACCTCCCTGCTGCCTGGCCCGCAGCGGGGGCTGCAAGGGGCTCTGGTGAGCACGGGCTGAGGGCAGCGATGGGCTGTGCTGTGCCATGCCGTGCCGTGCTGCGCTGTGCCGTGCCGTGCCCGGTGCTCTCCTTGGAGCACCGCAAGCACACGTGGCTCCCCAGGTCTCCGAGTGGTGACAGGGCAATTCAATCTCAGGGCTAATTTTAGAGCGGCTGTGTGAGGCTGTCCTTTCGGAGGGACACCGTAGCTCTGGCCATTGCTGGCGGGCGCTGGAGGGGGGCAGGGAGAGGCTGTCCTCACGCGCCTTGTGCGCGCTGGGCGTCCCTCCCGCGCCGGCTCCCTGTCTGCTGGCACGGCGGCGCGGGGCGAGCCTGGCTGCAGCAGCCAAACACGAGGTCTCCAAAGCATGGCCAGGCGCTTGGAAGGGCCACCTGATGCGAATCGTGAGAGCCCTGGAGAAGCCCCCTTGGGTTGGGACCCCTGTAGAGTTGTTTGCTGCGGCTGCACCAGCTCACACCCTCCGTGCCAGCAGCTGCGAGCCCGGGCAGGGGCTGCGCTGCCGTCACAGCCGTCGAGCTGAGCGGGCGGCTCTACCCGTGGGTTCACCGCCTCCACGCCGACCCCTGCGGAGCCGCCACACACCCGGCCCCAGGCTGCACTCGGTGGAGGCTGGAGACTGTTGAGGTCGCCCTGAGAGCAGAGCTTGCTCCCGGCTGGTGCTCTCTGCAGTGTCCGTGCAGCCCCGTGCCCACCCTGTGGGGCTAGCTCAGCTGGGGCGTGCGCAGGAGACCCGGGAGCTGGGGAGGACAGCGGGAAGTGGAGGCTGCGGCTGGGATTGCGGGCGGATGAGGGTGAAGGCAGAGCGTGGGACTCGGGGCCCTGGGGAGAGTCTGGGGGAAGCCACGAAGCCTGACGAACAGGAACCGCTGCGGTGATTAGAGCAGGGTGAATTGCAGGAGGTGTGGCAGGAGGCTTCACCTGTGCAGAGCAGGCGCAAAAATACACATTTTTCTGTGGGGTGGGACTGGAGCATCGGTTGTGTGCGTGGATGTCTCCAGAAATACCAGGCACAGAGCTCGGGGCTGGCACAGCCAGCAGCCTCCTTGCCTCGGCCTCAGGAGGCTCAGCCCTGCCCGTGGGAGGACCCTCCTGGGTTTGCTTTGCTTTTCTAAAAACCTGAGAAAGCATCTGCGCAGCAGGACGTGGGAAGGGATCCCCTGGGCTGGGAACTCGGCTGCACGCACAAGGAAACACCAGAATTAAAGCTGACTTCAGGCCCTCGAGCCCAGGTGATGCATCCTTTAAGCCTCTGTGTTTTCTCTCGGAGGATGCAGCATTGTCCAGTGCATGGCTGCTGGGCTGGGCATGAAGTGGTGGCTGTCCCGCGGGGTGGCCGTGCAGCCAAAGAGTGGAGCTCTTATTAGCACTTTGCAGCCAACTTGTTCCAGCTTTTCCCAGTTTTGGAGTTCATGACTGGGCACCTTTAACGCCCTTTTTAGGGTTCGCATGCCTGTCCGCATGCGCTTGGTTTTGTGTCGGTGTGATAATTACAGAGAGCTCCCTCCACAATATCAATGCCTTTACCAATTGCTCTTGGAATCAGCTTTTTATGTGCAAACCAAGTCAAAAATAATGAATGTTGAAAGAGAAATCACTTGATGAAGGAAGTATAGTCTGTTGCTCCCTCAAAATGAAATAACTGTATTTATTTTCTTTCTGTTTGCTTGTTTTTAAAGGACCTAAAGGCAACAGGTTTTTGAGGTCTGTAAGGGCAATTCAGGGCATTGGGGTTTCTCCAGGAGTAGTTTCACCAACAAAGCTGATGTCCGTGGGGTTTTGGGCCGAGCAGAGCATGTGGATGAGTTCCCATGTTAGGGTCCCGTAGGAGAGAGACAGTGGATGCAGTTTTACCCAATTTCTCAAGGAAATACAACCGGGTTAACATCACTGCCTATGTTTGAGGGTGCCTTCCCCATGCTGTACCGCTCAGGAATTCGCTCCCCACAGCTGGAGGATGCTCCGGCAGCACCGGTGCCCAGGGGATGCTCAAGGAAGCCGTGACCAGCAGGGCCGTGCGGGTGGCAGAGCTGGCCTGGCAGCCACCCCGCTGCCCGGCTGTGCCTCAGTCGCTTCTCCTGCTCTGCCTGAAATAAACGCGGCACGCAACAGGTGGCGGCTGGTGGATGCAGCATTAAACATGAAAATTGTCTCTGTGGCAGGAGAATGGGTACTGCGCATCGGCTCGGCGGGAGGAATTTGCCAGCCAGAGGGTTTGCAGCAGGCAGTGGGTGCTGCACCCCGTTCCCGTGGAGGCGGCACATCTGGCCTCGTTAGGCGCTCCATGCCTGCCGCGTTACGCGTGGCACACGCTGATGCAGGCCAGCAGTGATGTTCCCTTGCGGGACGTGCAGCAGCTCGTCACTGAGCTGGCTTTCGCTTTGTCCTTATCTGCGTGCCATGGCGAAATGCAGTGGCTGAGTGATCCTGTACCTTCTTTTCCCTGGGGACTCTGGCTTTAGGGAAATCATAGCTTTGGGAAACTTGGATTTAGTCATCACAGGTCTGTTTGCATTTTATTTTATTTTCTTATTGACCAAGTATGGCTATTTCTTGCCCTCCATGGATATGGAAGGAAATAAGGAACAGATCTAAGGTCTAGTGGTCATGAAAAAAATAGCCCAATTAATATAAGGAAGAGCGGTTACTCCCATGTGCTTTTGATTTACAGGACCAGAATAAATCTTCATTAGGCATCCCAGTTAAAACTTGAACTACATTTCTCCTTCCCTTCCCGAAAACGAAAGGCCTGAGAGACATTCCAATTATTCATGCGTTTGCCGCACAGCTCCCATCAGAGGCTTCGTACCGGGGACGGGGACGCAGCAGGCGGGACGTGAGCTCTTGCTGAAGTGGAGCAGGAGGGGTGACGGCACGCTGTGTGCTTGTCGCCTCGACTTTCCCAGCAGTGGCGGTGCTGGTGCTCAGCGCAGGGCTTGCTCCCTGCCGCTCCAGCAGCGTGGCGCCGGCTGTGCCTGGGTGGCATCGGCGGTGGAGGTCCCGCGGAGGGGACCGGCCCCTCCTGGGGGCTGCCTGCTGGGGCGTGGGGACACTGTGCAGATGTACACGTTCTCCATCCCAAACTGGCACTGCCTCATCCCTGTGCTCTCGTCTGGAATCCTTTAGGATCCCAAATCTGTCTAGCAGCAAAAAAATGAGTGTAGCATCTTGAGCGTATCAAATGGCATAAGATGGTATTTTTTGGAATAAATAATCTCTTAAAAATGCAAGCAGCTTCAGCAATTATCAGTTGTAACACACATAAGCAAAAACATGCAAGAAGTAAATAGGTCTTTAAATGCTGCTGGGTCCTCGCAGAATTTAAATCACTTTTTCCACTCTGAAAAATAGCAAGGTAAACATGACACAACCTTAGTCAGCAGCTCTGCTGCCTGTACTCAGTCAGAATGCAGACATCTGCAGCAAAAATGGGGTTTTGTTTGTTTTTGTTTTAACTTCTGTGGAGTCGTCAGTAGTAGGAGAGAAGTGAACTTTTTCTGTACTGTGCTTCATTAGCCAAACTATCGTAAGAACAAATCCTTCGTATTTCAGGAGCTGTGCCACTACATTACTAGCAGGAAGATTAGCCAGGTGTGAAGGGCAGCAGAAGCTGGCACTGGTTAGTAATTCCAAAGGAGAAAAACGTGGTTTCTGGATGCCGTGTGAAGTTGGCAGCGAGAAGAAACTTCTTTTATTTGTGGAAAGACCCCCCAGAAGGCACACAGAGAGCATGACTGGGGAGGTACTTGCAGGCTGTGAATGCCCAGGAACTCTTTGCAGCTTTTATTTCATTCACTGCAGAGAAGCTGTGAGCCAGGGCCATTTTATTTTCTGAGCAGCGCTTGACGAAACCGCGGTGGAAAGGTTGTGTGCGCGAGCGCTGCAGGAGCGCGGAGTCACAGTGGCTGCTGCAGCAGCCCTGCCTGTAAGCCAGCCTAACGCATGAGGTGGAAGAAAACTATCTGCGAGAGTGGATATATTTTCCTATAAAACGTGGTGCTTTAAAATGTTTGTGAGCCGGTTCAGTCCTGTCAAAGCTGAGCTTTCTCGTGGCTGCAGAGTTAACCAACGGTTAGTCAGCGACAGTCCCCTTGTCTGTCTGCTGCCGTAACAAAATACTGTAATTTCTGCCTTTTTAGTTGAAATTCTTAAAATGCTCAGCTGCGTTTTAGTTTTGCTGGTTTTTTTACAGGTACTGGGGATATACTGTGGCAGGCGTCCAGCTGGGTAGGAAGAGGCGCAGAAGCCGGGCGCTTGCCCGAGGTGCAGCCGCCAGCAGCAGCACTCTTCGCTCTGCCCTCTGTCCTGCGCTGGGGTCTGCGTCCTAGAAGTGACTCCCCCCCTTATCACACCGGGTCCGTCAGCGGGCACTGGAATGGCAGCTGCTCAGAAGTGTTCGGTTTCAAGCTAGGAGAAAGTCTGAAGTTACTGATCCCTACAGCGGTGTCGGATGAGTCGTCGGGGTGCAGTGGAACCGGCCGGTCCTGCCCGGGAGATGCTCGTTAGTCACTGCTGCATTTTCACGCCTTTGAAAAGTGAATGAGGATGGTTGATAACCAACTGGTGTACTCATCAGATAGCATCTGGCTGACTTGGCAAACAGATTCGACGTCCTTGTCAGCTGGGCGCTTCTGCTCAGGGTAACAAGGAGCAAAATGGAGTCCTGCCCTGTGCTGGGGTTTGCACGCAGGCCCCGCAGCAGCGGCGCGGGGAGGTGCGGGGCCCGCGCGGCCCGGCCTTACATCGCTGTCGCAGCAGCGGCAGGGCCGTGGTGCTGGGGCCGCACACCCCCAGCCCCAGCATCTCAGGCTGTTGCTGCCCTGCTCAGTGCGTCCCGATCCTCTCAGGGCTTTGGGAGCTATCAGTAACATCCACATCAGATGCCTCTTGCCCCTTTTCCACCTGCTTTTGCCTACGTATTGCAGTCTCCTGCTGAGATTGTACAAATAATTCTTGCATTAACTGCAAATCCCATTTAGCCTTGGGGTCTGAGCTGTGAACCACTGCTCTGGAAACACCAATATAGGATTTTATTTTCCCATTTCAGACTTCCAGGTCAAATTTGTGCAGGTTAAAGCCCAGCGGGCCTTTCTTGCCAATGCTGTCCTGTGCTGGAGGTGGGGACAAAGTCGAGTTGTGTCCTCTCCAGCTCCCACACCGCTGGAGGTGATGTGGCCGGAGCAGGGGTAGCCTGTGTGTGCAGGGACCCGCTCGTCCTCGCCCAGCCCAGCGCCGCAGCAGAGCGTGCCACGGGACGCGGGGACCTCACCGCGCGTGGGTGCTGGAAGCCGCGCTCATCCCTGCTTGCTGGCACGTGTGGGTGGGCAGAAAGGTGCACGTGCCACTGAATTCCTTCAAGTTGTTTATTCCTCTTGTGCTTTTTAAAGCCCTCCCTGCTGCTTAGGTGGTCACAGGTAACTCATTGGAGCGGAGCTGTGTCCCCTTGGTGGGGCACGGTGAGCGCTGTGGTGCCGGGCAGTGGGAGAGGCTCAGCCTCAGAGCAGCAACCAGACGGGAAGTTCTTGAGCTTCAGTTTCCTTCTTCGTTTCTTGGAGGTCAGGCTTGCAGGTCAGAATATTTCTGAAATAATCCCTTTGATCAAATGATGTAAGCGAAGTGCAGAACCGATGCGCTTCGTGATCTCAGGGTGTATTTGCCATATATTACCTCGTACCGCTTCAAAAGAGTGAACGAAGGTTAGCAGGTACAAACTGCGCAGTGGTTTCAAAATGAAAAAAATTACCTATAGATTAATGTAAAACCAGGCAGAGGAACCAGTGCAGGCAGGTGACAGCCACTTGGGGACCTGGGCAGGCAGCTGTCATGCCATGTCTGCCTGTCTGTCCGTCCTCTGTCCGGAGGGTTTTGTGGTGTGTGAGAAATGAGCCCTTAACCTGCACGACCTCTTCAGTTCCTCTCTCTTGCTCACTTGCAGTTGTTTTGCAGAGGCTTTTGTGGCTCTGTTTTCTTTTGCTGCTGTTGTTTGTATTTGCGAAGAATAATGGCAATTAGAGGTGCAGAACGCACAGGGGCGAGTACCACCCTCATCCTGCCTTCCCGTTAGCCACTTTGGGAATGTCTCTCTGAAATGGCATCTCCAGGGATTTTGTTTGAGAAATTTTCTTGTAAATCAAGCAGTAGTGTCCCTCAGAAACGTGTGTGCTTACCTGCTCTCCCCCACCCCAGCGTTCAGCCCCACTTTAAATCTGGAAAAAGACCAGAGCCTGGTGTGCAGCTGTCACCGCGAGGTGGCCTGCGGCACGTCACTGCCCGCAGCCAGCCAGGGCGAAGGAAGCGGCTCCCAGCGGAGCAGTTCTGTGCCGGACCCTGGCAGCCCCACAAGGTGCAAAGCTCTGGGCTTCTGCCTGATGTGGGTTTTAATCACCAAGGCCGGCCTCAAGGGGCAGAACTTCTGATATCCCTCGATACCTCCTAGCGCAGCTTTGCGTTTCTTCTGAGGGAGCTGCGAAGTGCCACCACGCTGCTCGTGGACGCAGGGAAGAGCCTGTGGGATGCTGCTGACAGCTCCGCAGCTGAGCCGTTGGAGGGAGGGAGGCTCTCCAAGGTGGGTGCTGCATCCCAGCAGCGGTGACACGTGGCTCTGAGGGTCCTGCAGCACCTTCTCAGTGTCTCCAGGCGGGAAGGCAGAAGCACATGTACAGCATCTGATGCAAATTTGGGGTGAGGTTATCCCAAACGAGCATTGTTTCCCTCCTGTTGGGAGTCATGAGAAGTACCAGAACATTAGGAGAGCAAGGTTAGGGACATGGCAGCAAAAGCAGGGTGTCGGGCTTTGTGCTAGGAAGCAAGATGAGATGTCTGTGGAGGCTCACCATGTACACGGGCAAGGGGTGCTCGCGGCCCTGCAGGGTGGGCTGGGACCCCGGCCGGGGGACAGCGCGGACACCAGCAAGCAGGCGGGCACGGCGCGCTCCCTGCTTCGCCCTCAGCAGCAGCGCCGTCCCCGTGTCCCTGGGTGGGGCGGGCGTCTCCTGGGGTGCTGCGTTGTGTGTTTCAGACGTGGGGTTGGCTTTGTGCTCAAGAGGAATAGAGTTCATTCAGCACTCCAAATAGGAACCACGTATCTCCTAGTTTTCTTACTTGAGAACAGATCCTCAAGTTCCCAGTCTGTTGCTTGGCTTATTCCAGATGACATAATATTCAAAGTATCTTATGACTTACTTATTTTTTTTTGGTTCAGACTGTTGCAAGGGTGTCTGTATGTTTGTTTTTTGTAAAGCAGTTTTAACTTGGGAGTCCCAGATTCTGCCTGCAGTTAGAAAGCTCCATAAACTTTAGTGATTCAAGGGTCTGGCAAGCATCTTTAAACCCATTTCATGAAAAGGACAAGCAGCACACTCAGTAGACTCCACAGATAAATGTGCTGGAGACTTAGTTGCTTATGGCCATGCATTTTAAAACTTGTATATGTGTGTATATATATATATATATACACATATAAATTCATACACATATACACACGCACATATACGTACATGTGTATTTATATATATGTATGTATTTCATAATTCTTTCCTATGTTGTGTTTAAATAATCCTGGATTTATTTTAGAAGCATTTGTATGCTTCCATGAAGTATTTTAAGATACATGAAAAAGAAAGATGCTTGTGGGCCACAAGAGCAGTGATCTTGTTTTGGGAGGGCAGAGGGAAATTATAAACTTTCATTTGAGGAGAGGTATTTCAGGCTGTTTGGTCAAGAGGAAAAGTCCCGCGCTGAAAGGATGCCAGCTTTCCCAGCATCTCTGCTCAGTGGGCTTGTTGCCTTGGGCCCACAGGAGGAAAACGTCAAAGATGGATGGTTTATCTGTGTTTCTGCTGTGTGGGCTTTTCATTTGCCCCAGACTTTGGCATAACAACTTTTCAAAGCTTTAGCTCTTTCACTTTTCAGTTGGCTCCTGGTCTAGAAACTTTCCACAAATTGAACTTGAAAATTAGGCCAAATATTCTCATAAAGAAAGTCTCCAGTTTTGTGGCTAGCCCCAAGTGAACCAGCAGTCATACATCAAAATATTTTCTACATGCTCATCCATTAAAACAAAGAAAATTTGTCAGGTTAACTCTCCTTTGTACTAAAGCGCACAGAAACCTATCTTCTTTTTCTCAGCAGGAATAAAGTATGTGGTTGCTTTGAACCTGCATCTTTGGAGTTAACCTGAGTGTACTCCTGGGGACCTTATTGCCTGTGCAGGGCATGCGGGCCGTCGCAGGTAGCCAGACGGACAGCCTCTTCACGGGCTGCTCTCTCCAGGCCTCTCTGCAGCTCTTTCCAGCCTCCCTTCTGCTCTCTGCAGCTTTTTGCAGAGCTGCCTCCCAAGAGACTTTTCAGAAGTTTCTGCTTTTGAACCGCACTGCTCTGTTTATGTGATTTGCTGTGGGAACATCTAAGGGTGCTTCTCGCAAACTGAATTAAATTAGAATTGTACAACTCCCTTCAAGAGATCTAAAAAAGTGCCTTAGACTTCAGCATCACATGTGCTTAAAAGACAGCTTTCTTGAAAGCCTGGGGAAGAAAATACAGACATTGCACTTTCATTGCTTTCTTAATTCATATAATTAGTGCGGAGATAGCTGCATAGCTGTATTTTCTTCAAAGAAACTGCCTCAGACAAATATTGGCTAATGGAAATTTTACTTTCAAATAAAGCGATATTTGAAAATACATTAAGGCCATTGTGGGGAAATGGATGCAGGAATCAAAGATGCTACAACAAAGCCTTCCCTGGGGCAGCTAACGGAACAGTATGTATGCTGTTAGGAGCTGATACGTAGATCTCAGACTCATCTTCATGCTGGCCAGTACTTTCTTTTTTGCTTTTTCCTCTCCTGCCTTCCTCCCCCTTCTCCCCTCTGGTTTCTGCAGAGTCGGGGGTCCCGGTGCGTCTGTTGCTCTCTCCAGCCGTGCAGCGCTCAGCCCAGCCCGGTCCAGCCCGTGCAGCTCAGCTTTGCCTCCAGTGCCTCTGCTCATGCTGGGTGGGAGTTTCTTTTGGGCAGGGTCTTTCAAATGTGATCCTAGCCAACAGTGTTATTGAGACTGCTGAAAGCAAAACGATAGTAAATTAGGTCTTTCTGCCACCTATAAATGTCACTAGAGACAAAATTTTTAAAAAAAACAAACAGCTGAATGCATTCTTTGGTTCCTCTTTCTGCTGGCAGATTTAATTCAAAATCAAGGATGTAGCCTAGACTTTCCCTTGTAAAAGTCTTTTGACGAATGTGGGACTGCTTTCTGAAGGCAGCGCTGCTTTCCAGCCGTACCACACAGGCACAGAAAATGCTGAACGCGTACCAGCGCTGCCCGGTCGCCAGCAGCCACAACGGCCGGGCTGTGAATGAGCCGCGG
Source organism: Chauna torquata (assembly GCA_013399475.1). Lineage (NCBI taxonomy): Eukaryota > Metazoa > Chordata > Aves > Anseriformes > Anhimidae > Chauna > Chauna torquata. Next base: position 735,536 of record VXAL01013491.1, on the reverse strand, counting down.
CGGACGAGGAGGGCGCGTGAGCGGGGTGCGGATGGGGACCACCCCCGCGGGGCGGCCGTGCCCCCTCCCGCCGGATCCGATTTCTCAGCAAAAAGCTGACAATTTCCCCCAGAGGGGCAGGGGGGGAAACAGGGCTGCTCGGTCACAAAGACATCCTGTCTCCCTCTGAAAGAAGATCCTGGTGCCTAATTAACTTCATAAATTAGCTGGAGCTGTAAGGCCACCACTTTAACATAAAACGGAGGTAACACGATCTCCCCAGCCCTTTCTGCTGCGGTAAGGGATCCAGCCCACCGATTAATTTGCCCTCGTCCGCTTTCCGTCCAGCTGCATTCTGGCTGTGCACAAGCCGATGTGCAGACACTGTTGACAGGGCTGTGCTAAGCTGGGAAATTATCAGTAGCATAAGAACCGCGGCCAATTATTTGCCGGCCCCCGCGCGCTGGCATCGCTCCCCCTCCTCGCCCGGCTCCGTGCCGCGAGGCCGCCGGCCGGGTTTGGAGCAGCCCGCAGGCTTCCTGCGGTAGAGGTGTCCCGGCTGGGTTCAGCGGGCAGTGGGAAAGGAAATCCCGGGAGGAAGTAGTGCCGTTTCATCTTTTGTTGTTGTCTGTACCGGCACTTGGAACAACACGAACGCAAGTGGCTGCATCCCCTGCGGAGGAGAGGAAAATCCCCTCTGCCTCCTGCCCGCGCTGGGCGGAGCGGGTGGGAGCGGGGAGAGGAGCGGGAGCCTTCGGGCACGGAAACCAAGAGCCGAGTGCTTTAAGCAAGCGCACGGAGCTCGGTCGCTGAGGCCCCGCCGGGGAGCTCCCAGGGGCCAGGGATGTTTCTCCCCTCTCGCAGCACAGCTGGGCTGCCCGTCCGTCTGCGCGCTGCTTGGCGTGGTGGTGGTGGTGGTGGTGGTGGTGGTGGTGGATGCCAGGGAGCCTCGGCAGCCGCGCGCCTTCCACGTGCTCTTCAGCGGCACCGGCCTTCGGGTGGCAGCGTGGACGTCTGCTCTGCCTCCCCGGTGGCTCTGCTGCAGTCCGGAGGAGAGGGGCCGTAGTCACACGGGGTTTGTGCAGGCACGTTCACCCAAGCTTGGAGGCAAAGAGGATTCTGTATGACAAAGCCAAGGCTGAGCCCAAGCTGTTTGTTGAGGACCTCAAGGGAGCTGGGGCTCTGCCAGCCCATGCTGGTTCGCCTTCCAACCTCCAGCAATGACACCAACTCCTCACCTCTGGCCACTCTATCACCTCTGGCCCATATATCTGTAGCTTTTCAGTATGGAAGCTCAAGAAGTGACTTAAAATTTTTTGTCTTTCTGTTGCTTGAGTTTGTGGTTGACATGATAAAAGGTGCTTTTCAGGTCTTTTGCAAGAGCCAGGCTCTTCCACATGCAATGGTGTAATACTAACGTCGTGCCAGCGCTTGCGGTGTCCATCCTTGCAGGGCTCCAAGACCTGGTCGGTCGACCCGCTCTGGTCTCAGCCACCCCTGCCTGAGCAGGAGGCTGGGTCAGAGACCTCCGAGTCCTCCCAACGACTCCGCCATTCTGGATGCAGCTGCGGGCACAACCCGCAGTGAAACCTGGGAGATCACATGGAATGTTACAACTAGAAATGCAGAAATAACCAACCAAATAAAGTAGATCGTCTGTGTTAATCTTCACTATATTTGATTAATGGGAAGAGAGAAGAGGCTGCATCTTCACCTTGACTGCAAACAGAGGGGCTGAGGCTGGTCGGAAAGCTGGAGGCTGTGGTGCGCACCTCCCAGCTGTGCTGCGCTAGGAGGGGGGATGCGCAGCTGGAGGGGGAGGGTTTTGCTGATTAGAGCTGATGAGGCAAAAGTATTATTACAGAGTTTGGGGTTTTCAAGCGGAAAAAGAACAGAACAAAAACTAAACCTCTTTTGGTAAAAAATGATCAAACTGGATCATTTCAGTATTGTAGTTTTGGAGTGAAATATTCTGATCAGTTCTATATAACTGATGTTTGCATATTACTTGCAAAACGCAAGGCGGTACAAGAGCAAAAATACAAATGGTAGCCAGGCAAATCAAGAAAATGAAGAATATTATTATGCAGTGACTTTACTCATCCATTACTCTTAAATCACTTTTACAGGCCAAAATAATCCCCATTGTTTTTCCCAGCACGTACGACTTACGTGGGCAGGTGTTAGTTCTTTACGCTGTGTGAAGAATATTTGCAGAGCACAGAAACAAGAGTTTTAGCTTGTGGTGCTGATGAAGGCTTAAATAAATGCTATTTGTTTTGTGTTAGGATTTAAGTCTTGAAGTGGCCTTCTGTCAGGTTATGCAAGGAAGATTACTTAGCAAGCAGGGAATTTTTTACAGTGTGGAATAGCTTTTCTGACCATTTCCAGAAATTACTTAAAAGGTAAAAGAAATTGTTCTTCTTTCGAGGAGCTGACAGTAGCGGCTTATGGGGTTTGGTTGCTGCTGCTTGTCCTGCCGTGCCTGACCTCCTTGTCTGTTTGCAGAACGTTACTTCTTCTCTGGGGCTCCAACTGGAGTCTGAGAGTGTGGGGGGTAAAATACTCCCCTCCAGCGCCTCCGCTTAGGTTTTTCGACCATGCTGAGCACAGAGCAAAGCAAAGGCCCCTGTGCACAGGATGTGTTTAGCTCAAATATTTGATCCTATCAGACACCCCCTGCTGATCTGGTGGCTGTGATCCCACGGGGGCTTCGATTTCCTTGATTTTGCAAGAATCCCTTACAGTTGCTGGGGTGGCAGATGGGAGAGTTTTCTTTTCTGGGTGACATAAGATGGCAGTGGATAAAATGCCAGAGCAAAATGAGAGATTTCTGGAGGACTGTTGAGTTCTCCTTAATTGTGAATGAAGTTTGTTGGTGACTAATGCATCTAGGCTTGCAGAATTACCTCATGAAGTAGAAGCAGCAGCGTGGTGGAAAAGATGTGACTATGATGCTGGCTCCTGATTTACCAACACTTCCCAAACTGCTGTTTGGCTTCCTACTGGCACAGTACAACTTTTCTATTAATAATTTAGAGCTCAAATATGGTTTGAATGCACTTGATTCAACATAAAATCTGCTGGCTTGATTTTTAGTCTGCTGAGAGCCCTTTGAGCAGAGAAGAAGCAGGGAGGGGGTTATTTATGGAGCAGAAAATACAACCTCTGGGCGAATGGTGGGGCAAGGCAGATCAGGGCTAAGTGCCACGAAGGACCCAGAGATGTGTTAGAGTGGGCCCTTGGTTTCCCTGCTCCCCTGCCCGGCCCCATCTCCCCTGCCTTTCCCATTCCCAGTGCTGGTGCAGTGTTTCCATCAGAGCAGTGACAAGTGGGTTGGTAACTTGCTAGTGACACTGCTGATTTTTTGTTACAAAGGAGTTGTGCAACTGCTAATGAACTGTTCTATATTAAGATGGCACAGTGCTTCCATCGCCTGGATCCCACCGCTGCGGACGACACCTCCCCGCGGGTCGCGCTGGCATCCACCCCACTCCAGCAGGCTTCTTTTCCGCAGTGCCTCCCAGCGCTTAGTCATGCTGGAAATTCATCCATTGCTGATTCTTTGCTTATTCACTCAACCTTTCTTCAGCATTAACATCAGTCTCTAAGCTTCATGCCAGAACGCTGTACCAAACCAGCAATGTCATTGCATCGCTTTGAAACATTGAGCGCAATCTGCCTGTATTTGGAAATGGAAACGTCTGTTAAGTGGGACAACAAAAACTCCAGCTCTCCTTCCCAAAGTCAGAACTCTTCCCAGACTCTCTTCTTACTCAAGTGGAAAAGCTTTTAGATGGTTTATGAAATTACTAAAGCAGCTATAGTGTTCTCTATATGGGAAATAAGCCAAGCAGCAAAGTGACAGGACAAACCAATGTGCTGGGTGTCTTGAAGATTACAAAGAGGGACACATCCATATTATTGAAAAGAAGATCACGTAAGCCATGCTCGTGGAGACAGAGGAACTAGTAAATGGAGATGTGGGAAAGTCCGTGCTGAAGAAGTTGAACTGTTTTGGACCTGTTTGGTCAAGTGATGTTGACCGCAGTGTATTTTGGCTGCTTATTTCCCTAAGGGTGTCATTATTTTCCACCTGAGTTATTTGTACAGCAAGATAACTCCCGAGAGAATAATGCTGGAAAGAGGTTTAGCATCACTTTTCTTGCATTCAAAGTACCAAAGAGAGGAAGAATCCTACCAATCAGAAGCCTGTGGGCTCATGGTAATGTATAGGATCGTGCTTGGTGCCATCACTAACCTGCAGTGCAGCCAGAGCCTGGGGAATTGCTTGCTTGAGCCCATCCAGCTCTGCAGTCTGGGCATGGCTAGGATGTGCAGCACTGCATGAACTTCATGAGCTTCTCTACCCAAGGCTGACTCCCATTTCATTTAGGCAACAGCACCATGTCCATCAGTGAGCTGCAATCTTGGTCTTGTGTTAGCAAGTTTAAGAGCCCTGTCATTAAATGATGCTGTAATATTTTTTTCTGCTTAGTTTTGAGAAGAGCCTTGTGTTCAGCAGTTTTGTTTTACAGGAATAGAAGAGAAGGTAGAGGGATGGGTGGTTCTTGGTTTGTTTTAATGCAGTCAGGTATTGATAATGTCAGGATGGGAATATTGTGTTTATTCTTGAGGTGATTTCATCAAAGGGCTTTAGCTCATCGGTAGACTGTGCCCATTCATAGATGTTAGATGTTCTGTGCCAGAAATAGCCCTTAGTTCCACAAAAATAAACAAGTTGTAAACATTTTTTAAGTGGAACTGGTGTCCTCTCAGCCAAAAGAACAAAGCAGCAAAAGCTGTCTGGAAACCCTGCTGAGAAGAATTCTTCGGCCCTGTAAATGCCTGGAGGACTTGAGCTGTGTAAAGAAAATGCCAGAGACAGTCTGGGCAGGCAAACTGCAGAGAAAGAGGGAAAAAAAAGAGGGTATGAGAAGGAGTAGAAAAGAGTTTTTTTAGATACAGCAGCTAGAAAGTAGACCAGTCTCTGGAAGCAAAGATTGCTGCTTTTTTTCACATGCTCAGGCAACAAACTAAGCATCAGAATGGGAGAGCTAAAATGTACAGCAGTCACAGGAAGCAAGGAGGAGGCTTTCGTTCCACTCATTCCTGTTTGTTTGCTGGTACAGTGGGATTGCCGGAGGGGCACAGGGGACCTCCTCCGTGCCGCTGCTGCTCCCAGGGCACCTCGCACCACCGCGTGCCTCGCCGGGCTGCCGGGCCCTGCTGTCGGGGGGTGCAGAAGGAACCAGAAGGAAAGGCGAAAGCCTCGGCACGTTTTGGGCTTCTGACTGATGGAGTTCCCTCTGCTGCTTCTGTTTGGGAAAAGCTGATCTGAAGACTAATTTTAGCCACTTCTTTGTTGCTTGCTTCTGGTATTTTTGGTTCTTAGCATTTTTTTTCTGTTTTGTTTCCCACTATGCACCCAACAGGAAGAGCCCCTCGCAAAGCCCTCAAGAGTAAGAAGAAGGGAAAAAACAGGTCCAGATGACATTTGCTTTCTTCAGACAACAGGCAGCAGCCAACATTTCCAAAAAGCCCATCACCACCTCTGCTATTTCCATGAGAAACAGAAAGGAAATTGGATCCTACAGGAAAACTATTTTCCAAAATACAGAGGCCTCATTAGTCTGATCACTCAAGTGCACTTACTTCTCCAACAAGACAAGACTTAGGCCTTGCAATCGCTTAACTCAGTAAGGTGATATGTGAGCAGTACCTTTGAAAATAAATGCCTGCGTTTCACTGGAAGGAGATAAGCCCTTAGTGTGCATCACAGCCACGTGGTCTGTAGGCGCTTGGGAGGGCCAGCTCAGGCGGGATCCTGAAGAGCCCACTTGTTCCTCTTGAGGGCACTTACTGGAAAGACTTGCAGAAAAGGACTGCGAGGTGAGCAGAGGTGGCTCAGTCATCATAAGACCAGGTTCATCTCTTCTGTGAGTAACTTGATTGAAACAGGATGATCTTCGTGCTTAAAGACCTGCATGCTGTCATTAATTAATATATATCTCAGTTGTCTTGGTGGGCACAGAGGGTATTTTCTTTGCCATCCAGAATCCAAAAATACCAAAATCCTGCTCCAAATTATTAATAGCTTCTTAGATAAAGGCTGGCCTGAGAGCCAGGTTCTTGCTGTAACACTTCTTTACTGCAACATCGCAGAAGTAATTCTCTTCGCTGAGAATCATATTGATTGCATTATGCACTGTGATCAGTGTAGCACACTGAGCAGTTGATGTGGCGATGACAGAGCTGACTTCTACAAGTAGCGAGAGCTGCATTCTTTTAAAATGATTTCATCTCAAAATTGGGAATTTCTAGTCCTGGTGCCTCGTACAGTTGGATATTCTTCCAGCCGTGCGAAGAGGAGGACTGGGGGCCGGTGGTGGTGGCTGACCCATGAGGCAGGCACACCATCCCAGTGCACCCAACAAGATGTCCCCTTGCACCTGGAGCCTGCTGCCCACAGAGCAGGGCGGGCTGGTGCTGTTGGTGGCCACGATCAGGGAGACAAGCCTGGCCATGTTTCAGTAATCATGTCACCACTCTGCTCCAGGGCACCTCCTGACCATGGGCAAAGCTCCTCTTTGGAAAAAGCTATGCTGTGCATTTGCTTGCCCCGTCCTGCCCTGCCCGGGGCCTTTGTGGTCTCTCGGAGACTGCTGCCCACCAGGTCTGTAACCAGCGAGAAGAAGAGCTGGTGGCTGGAGGTGTCCAAGCTCTCTTGGGACTCATCCTGCCCTGCAGACGGTTCAGTGAGAAGGAACCTGGCTGAAGCAGGGGCTGGGGGCCGAGAGGTCTGATTCTCAATGTAACACTCCTTGCAAAGAGAAAATCCATGTATGGAGCAGGTAACGAGCACCTCTGTGAAGAGCTTTTTGGGATCACCAGGATGGAGGAGTCTGCGTGAATGGTGAGCAGACGTGGTGAGATGAAAGACACGCCTGGCAGGTCCTCTGCTTCCAGGTGCTAAACCCACGTGTCCATATTCCGTTTGCGCTGCAGACGTGTACTGTCTCGGAGGCTCGCTAAAGTAGCTTAGCTGTGTAGAGCCAGCAGACATTGCGTACAGGTGTTATAACCAACGGGCTTTGGCTTCCAAAATCATGGCTCCTCATGCAGTACTAACAGTGAAGATGTTCTAGTTCCTGGTATCCAGAGGAGTGCACTCTCCATGTCTTCAAATGGATCTAACATGCTCTCTCCATTAGAGGGCAGAAGCATGCTTATGCACAGATAAAATAAAACAAAATTGCGTGTCATATGTGCTGCATAACTTCGTGTGTTAAGGGAAGGTAGGACGTCATCACAGATTGCCAGACAACTACACCTGCTAGAAAGAAAAGGAAGCAGGAAGAACTGGTGCTTCAAGGGTTAATTTCTGCAATTTGGGATAACTTGGTGGTCTTTGTAGCACCTCCTTCTGTTTAAAGTTGGAAATAGATTTACTACATGGTAAGTACAAAAGTCTAACAGATCTGTTAAAGACTGACTAATGCAGGTAATTACTCGTTTTTCAGAAGACTGACAATTTTGATAGAAAAATACAAAAAGATTGCTTTTGAATACTGATAATTATGAGGATTTCTGTTAGTAGTCTGCCTATGAACATTCCCTGTTTTAGAGCCCTCAGTGAAAGTTGTGATGCACTGCTGTATTTCAGTTCTATATGCATGTAATCCTCTAAAGTAATAAAGGAATTGCCCGTAATTACACGGGGAAATTGTTAGTTTCTGTTGAATTCAGTGAAACAGCTTCTGCGAGGAGCAGAGAAGCCAAGAGTTTGGTGGCCTTAAACAGATGTGGACTTCACGGTAGTTCAGGCCAAAAATTTAACCTTCTTTTGTGTCCTCTAGGTGCCATTTGTGGTGGGGATATTTATGACATGGCCGCTTTCTCCCTAGGAATTGGACCAAATCCACAGAGTTATCCTCTCAGTTCTGAGTTCTCACAGAGAACCCAACACGGAGCTGGCCTGAGCTCCGCCGCGGCCACACAGAGGGGCACAGTGGCACGGGTGGGAGTCGCGGTCCCCTTGGCAGAGCCTGGCCGTGTTGGAGGCACCGGGCGTCGAGGGGCAGGGTGGAGCGTGGTGCAGACGGGGAAGGCTTCAGGATGCGAATGGCACAAATGCATGAACCGAGGGGCCTGAAGCTGCTCCCCAGGTAGAGGCTGGTACGCAGGGTGACGTTTTAGTCTTAAGCTGCTAGTTTGTAACCTGAACCGAATTACAGTCACACACAAAATTCGAGATTAATCATAAATAATTCTCGGACACCCTCCTGGATTTTGAGGGCAGATGGTTGTTTTTCTGAAATGGTCAAGTTTGAGGTTTTAAATACAGCATGAAATATTTATTATACTCTCTTCTCTGTTAATGTAATGAAACATTTTGCCCTGGACTTAAGAAACAGAAGCCAGGCGCTGGAACAGTGACCTGCTGTTGTGATCTAATCGTTATTGAACAATTACGGGTTAACCTATCACTTGTTTTACAGAGACTTCATCTTTTTATTAAAGGTTTAGAGGCGCCTGTGGTCATGGGCTGCCCGGGTGGCCTCAGCCTGGTGGGGCTGGGGACGCGTCCCTGCTGGGGCAGCACAGTGTCCGGCTGGAGTACACGAGCCCTCCCGCGCTCTGTCCTGCTGCACGCGCGCTGCTGCTGCCACGGACCCCCTGTGTTCATTTTGGAGGGCAGGGGGTTGCTTTCAGCCTTTCTTGAGATTGGGCTTTTTCTGCAAGTTGGCAGCTGGCAGGAAGCCGTGCTTCTCAGGAGGCTTCTCTTCGAGCGTGGAGGAGGCACATCACTGCACACCGCGTGGTGACTTGAGGAAATCCCTCTCCCTCACCCTTTCCACTTCCCAACTTGGGGATGGGGATGGGAATGGCGACAGGGATGGCCCCGGCTTGGGGTTGCCTGCAGGGTTGCACCCTATCCCCACCTCATCACAGACCTGTGCGACCGGAGGTGCCATCCCTCTCTGAGGAAGAAAGCATAAATCATGATGCTTTTACAAAACTTCTTGGTTTTTACATTTTCAGTGCTGACAGGTTTTTCTGATGTTTTATCAGGGACAGAGTTTACAATCTCAATTCGAGAATACAGATGAGTTGATAAACATAAGAACAGTAGAAGATGAATCAGACTCAAAATGGTGTTTTAGTACAGTAATTGCTTTTCAGTGAACCTGAGAATGACCTGAATATAACAGTTTTGCAGGAAACAGACACTTCTCGCTTGACTTCTGTATGCAACTGCTAGTTCAGTAACTTGACTGGACTTCAGTTGACAGCAGTAACTGAAAGGAAAAGCAAGGAATCAAGAGCTAATAGTCAAGAGCAGCTTGGATGAGGGGAAGAGAGTTCCTCAATGTAAAAGATGAAAAAAAATCAATTAAACCTTAGTACTGCTGCGATCTAATAAGCACTGCAGGAGCACAGAAGCATCGGTCACCCCGACATGGGCCGGTTACGTGGCCGGTGAAGCAGCCGGTTCCCGCTGGGGTCCTGGCGCCGCCTCTGATGCTGCCGACATTTCCCCGTGATGGGCACAGACCAGCAGCAGGTCCGGCAGCACCTGCACGGGCACAGTCCCAGCAGCCAGTGCCCTGCTGCTGTTTTCACTCTCCCGTGAAAATGGAGAGAAACGGTAGAAAATGGGTTACCCGTGCCTCAGCTTTGCTCTTCGCTGAGGGAGTGTGGGCGCAAGCAGCCGCGGGCTGCGTTCTCCACTCGGGCACCTGAGCTGTGCAGCCTGGGGTGGGCTGGAGGTTGTTCTGCCGGCTGTCCTCAGGGTAACGGCACGGAAACGCCAGCCCTGGCAGGCCGGCTGCCGTTTTCTGGGCTTCCAGCCTCTGCTACCCGCTCAGACATGCAAACGGGCAGTGGTGCTCGGGCACTGCGGGTCGTGGCCCAGAGGAAAGCCTTCTAGAGCTGGACACGGCAGCAGCTGAAATAAAAACCAGATGGAGGCTGCTCGCAGGCATCGTTCACTTACGGAAATGTGGTCAGCCCTTTCTGGCAGCAGTGGGGGAAACAAAACAAAGCAGGTAAGGTGCTGGGAAGCCAGCAGCAGCGAGCAGCCCAACAGCCCTCCACACACAAGGTGTCGGGCTCGCCGGGATGTGGCGATGGAGCAGGGGTTAACTGGAAGATCCAGCTCTTGTTGTCCGAAGAAATGCAGATCTGGCCTTGAAACATTTCCCAAGGTCTTGGCACTTCATTTCGTAGCTGTGTCTCATGCTCTGAATATTCCCAAGGCACTCGCTATCGTCGGATGTCGTCTGACTGTCTCTCAGTTGCTGTTTGTTTCTGTGGTTGCACGTTGATAAGGTATCTGGTTATGTCTTGCAGCCCTCAGAATCCAAGCCCAACGTCACCCCTCTCACCGTCCTGGCCCATGTTCTCCGCGCCATCAAGTCCTATGCCCACCTCCTCTACGTCCAGCGACTCATCCCCCATCAGGTCTGTTGCAGAATTTGCTTGGCTTTTTGTTGCTTTTGCTATCTTGTTTAATTTATTTGGTTTCCCACACTTCACTTCCCTCCCCCCTTTGCATCCTGCTCAAGCTCCCCCAGTGCAGCTATCTGCATTCAGCAAGAGAGGAGCTTTCAAACGTCTCCTGTGCCGGGAGAGGCCCTTGGCATCCCCTTGGCACCCCCTTGCCCGCCCGGTGGGTGCCCGCCGGCCCCCACGTGCAGCCCTGGGGCATGCGATGTTCAGGCTGGCGGCAGTCAGCACTTGCAGGTCATGCTGATGGTGAGCAGAGTCGCTTGTGGTTTCTGTGGGTTTGCCATTTCAGCTCCCTGCAGCTCGCTTTACTCATCTCTACAACAGGTAAGCAATGTACTGTCATCCCAGCTGCTGCCAGGAGTTAGAAATGTGTGTAAAAGGCTGTGATACCACATTTTCTGGCTGTTCCCCTCTTCTTAGCTGGAATGTAAGGAGGGTAAAGGACATGGTACAACACAGACATTTGTCTGCTCTTAGCCCGTGTCTCAGGCACTTGGGCATCGCTGCAGCAAATTGGTCCTGCAAGCTACGGGTGGACCAGGGCAGCAGCGGTGAGGAGTCGCTAGCGAGAGCCCCACGCGTGCGGTACACAGCTTGCTGCCGCATGCGCTGCCCTGCGGCTTTTGGCACCAGAGCTGCACCACGAGCATCGCTTGGTGCCTGCGCTGCGGGTACCAGGGGATGCTCACGCCGGGGAAGGCAGGGTGGCAGCACCGCTGGATTGTGCGCAGGATGCCCTCAGACAGGGTTTCCTTCCTCCGAGCCCATCCCTGGCACAGCAGAACAAGACGCTGTCTTGTCCCCGCGGCAGTGCTCCTGTCACGGCGCTGCTCTCAGCCTCCCTGCATTTGCGGGCATTCACGCGCGGCCGCGGGACGGGGCAGCAATGCCTCTCGTGGGGAGACGTGTCAAACCTGTTTGTTCATTGAAGGCACAGACCAAGCTCTTCCTCCGCACCTACAGCCGTACACATTGCCTGTACAATGTCTGCCTGTTTGGCAGGGTTATTTATGTGTTTTGATACACGTCTGCAAAGGCTGACAGCAGTGTAATATCATCTGAGCAGCCTTCTTCCTCTGGGGGAGAGAGGCTCATCATCCCTGAAACTGCACAGGGGCACTTGGGTGAAACTCCTCTGAGTGCTTTGCTGGCTTTGTGCCATGCTTGGAGGCAAATATTCAACAGGAGTGATCGTGAGGATCCAAGCTTTTCGTTCCCTGGCAGCCCAGCAGGGCTGCGCAGGGCGTAGGTGCAGCACCAGCGTCACAGCCCAGAGAGCAGCCGGGGCCGCAGAGGGTGAAGGGGGGGCTGGGGCCGGAGGCATGGCATGCTGCAGAGGTGGCTTTTGGGAGGAAAAACACCAACTTGAATAGTTCAAGGTAGTAAGCCAGAAAATGCCTTTTTGCCTGACAGTCTCCAGAAATGCTATGCAGGGGTAGAGGAGAGGAGAGCCTCCCAGGCAGCCAAGGACCCTCTTTTGAGCAGAGGGGTTTGCCTGTACCGGGCTCTAAAGCATTTTGCCGCTGCTTGCATCAGACAGCTGGAATTCAGATAGGAAAAACCTCAACTCTGGGGCTGTGCTCACAGTGAAACCAAAACCATTCACAGCTTCCCTGGTTTGTGGTTTCTGTGTGAGCATGAACCACTTTCGCCACGAGGTGAGAGTGTACCAGTTATCCTGGGCTCGCTCTGAGAAAATTCAGAATCGTTTCTAGTCCTCAGAAAGCAAAAAGTCCGCAAAACCACCAAACCGGGAAATGGTGACGCATTGGTGGTTATGCCAGCAGTTGCTGGGGGCACTTCCATCGCTTCCGTTGCTGGGGCGTGCTGTAGCCGAACATCCTGGTGCAGCTCTGGCTGCGGACAGACGGACAGACTGCGCATCGCGAGGCAGGTTGGACCTGCTGCTGGTGTCTCCGCTGCCACCCGTCCTGCTGGGGCTCCGACCCGCGAAGGACAGGGGAGACCTGGAGTGCGGGACGGCTCTGAGTGCCTGCAGGCATGCTGGTGGAGTCCGGGGCTCCTTCGTCTTCTCCCTGCGCCTGCTGGTGATTTGCCTCCATTTCTGTCCCCGTGGGCTCTGACTGACTGCCCTGCGTAGCGTGGGCACGCTGACTCTTTCCCAGAAAAATCTAATGGTTGTTGAAAGTCTTTTATCTTCAGGTACAGTCTCTAAAGAAGTGCAGCAAATTCTTCATGGACTTAGTTATTTTTCTGCTTTGAAATACCCTTCCCCAGGTGCTAATTCTTCCTCCTGAAATTGGACAGGGAGCTCTCTGAGAGTGCTGGGCCTCAGCAGCTCCCTGGGCCGGTCTGCAGCGGGTCTGGTGGCCCCTGCTGCCTGCCTCTGCTCAGCACCCGCCCTGCAGCTCCTCACCTCCCGTCAGGGACCCACGAAGCGTTTCCAGCTCCCCCGATGTACTTCTGCCCTGGAGCTCCCCAGGGGCCCTGGCTGGGCTCTGCCGGGCGCAGGCAGCCCGCCTGTGTTTGCGGTGCTGGTGGAGTCACAGCCCCAAGCGCCTTCGCCTCCTCTGGCTCCTTCTCGCTCTTCCCCCAAGCAGCCTTGGACCCCTCATAAAGAGCAGGGGTCCAGGGACCCCACGAGACAGCGGGGAGGGGACTGCCCTTCTATATTGTATAGAGTATTTTTTTATGCCAATAAATGTTTTCTTTTTGCAGCTCGCCGTTGCGGAAAGCCCGAGCTTTGTATGCCTGCAAAGCAGAACACGACTCGGAGCTCTCCTTCACGGCGGGCACTGTGTTTGACAACGGTGAGTGCCCGGTGCGGCTGTCGGGGGAGCGGGAGCAGGCGGGCTCGGTGCCGCGTGGGGCTGGGGTCCCGGGGGCCGGGCCGCCGGAGCTGTGCCCGCTGCTGTCACGGCCGTGCTGAGCACCGAGCAGGGCTTGCTGCAGAGCACGGGCAGAGCGCGGCGGGAGGGCAGGGGATGAACCGGGGGTGCTGGTAACATACCGTGACATTACCTTCCTTCTAATGGACGTCGCATCGCCCGTCGCTGCCAGCCACCGACCTTCGGGCCGGAGAAGCGCTGCAGGAGGCAGTCGGGCTCGTGTCCACCGGCACCAAGACTGCAGCTGTCAGCTGAGGCAGCAGATAGGCAGGAGGCTGTCCCTGTATTTCCAAATGGACACTCTTGTTTTCTGACAACATCCCTCATTTCACGTACATGTGAGAAACTGCAGAGCTAGTGTTAACAGTAACGTGAATAAAGCTACAGAGAATGCCAGTTGGCTATTATGTGTTTTAGCACTGAGTTTTGCAAATTACTGGTTTTCCTCCTGTGACCCAGGGAATGATTTGGACTCTAAATTCATGGGTTTCCTTTCAGTCTTATGCCTAATGATTATCCCATTTCCACCACTAGAAATCCCATGAAAGAAGCAAGCAGAAACACTTGAAACAGGCATTAAATGCAAGGTGTGTCTTGCCTTACTGTTCGTATCTCTGCTGAAAACAGCTGATTACCCAGTCCTTTTTTTAGAATCACTGTGAAAATGACTTTTTCAAGACCATGTTTTATTTTATCCTAAGCGACATGTGTAAAATAGGTGGGGTGAAGGGGTGGGATCCTCCTCTCCCCAGTGGGGCGCAGGACGCCACTGGGGCAGAGTTGCCCACTCTGAACCTGCAGCCTGGGCAAGCTGGATCCTGCTCCACGCCCCGCTCATCGCCCTGCCCGTACCGTGGTGTCCGAGCCGCCGGCCGCGGGGCGATGGGTGCCCTGGCCCCTGCAGTGGAAGTGGGTGCACGTGCGCAGGGCAGGCGGCGAGGGCACGCGTGGGTGGCACGTTCTTTGTGTCCACATTCATCTGGAGGGATCAAAGCCGTGTTTCGGTGGGCTGGTAAGGGAAGGTGCAGCGTTGCATAGAGGGCGTGCAGAGGTTTTCCAGGCTGTGCTTAGAAGTATGAAGTGCCTGCTACAATTTGAAGCAGCATGTACAAGCAGAAGGTTTGGCGAGGCACAGTGTCACCATGCTAGGTCAGCGGCAGCCCGGGAGCGCAGACCAGTGCCTGGGGCTGGCCCCCAGCTGCCATTTGCCGGCCCAGCAGCTGCCAGGCGCTCCGGCAGGTTGCCGAAGTTGTGCCGGGCCTTGCAGTACCCATGGCCCAGCTCCTTTAGTTAAATGATACGCGCTATGCCGCGTGTGCTCCGGGATACCAGCACGCTGAGGCTCTCACCACGGTGTCGGTGGTCCGGCACAAGTGTGTGTGTGTCTGTGCGCTGTGCAGCGCTCGTGACCGCACTGCATCCTCCCCATGAACCCATAATTTAAATGCAGGACAAAAACTGGTGGGTGGTTGACTGACACTAACATTTACCAAAGAACCATTCTTTGATAGTTTTCTGGGTAGGAGAGATTAGTTTCCAAATATTGGCACTAGAAGTATTCTATGCAGTTGCCATAATGTTTCGTGCAGGAGATGGAAAAGTAGTGTGTGCTTTTTTCCTCTGGATACTGAGAATTGGAATAGGTGGCCTCCGATTAGACAGTTTTTTGGAGACAATGTTAATAAACATAGACTTTCTGTTTCCTGCATCAAGGGAAAGAGACTGTGCCCTGTGGAATTAAGCAGTTCTGTTTTAGATATAATCCCAATGTAAAGAAAAGTCTTCTTACTACTTTCCAAGTAGTTCTTGGCTTTTATAAGCTAAGCATTGTCATTTGGGAAACTGCTACCACATGCACTGTGTTTGCCCTGGGATATATATGAGAATATGGCAGAAAGGGGAAGAGAATTAATACATTCGAATTAAAGAAAATACTTTTCCTAAGCAGCACCATAGATATCTTATAAATAAACATGGTCTCCCCTTTGAGAGCCCGTGGGAATTAGAGCAGCTAGTAGGGGAACAAGTTTGAATTAAATACATTGTGTTTGCTAGATAAAAATCAATGGATTATTCAAGGGAAAAAATATACAGCATGTTCTAATCACTTAGCAGTGTAGCTGAGGCTCACATTAGCTGGGGGAAATGAGTTAGAAACAGCTCGGTAGAAATATTATTATGATGAAGGGGTTTTATAAAACCCAATGTCAGCACATGTATCTTGGAAATATTTAGAGAGACTTTTTTTTTTTTTTAACTTCAAGGTTCCTTGAGGTTGTACATGGCAGGGCAGCATCTAAGTCTGACTGGGAAGCTGAGGTGCCATGAACCACACTGCGTGACACCCACATAGTAAATAACATCATGTCTTGAGAAGTACATTGAAATTTCATAGCGTTGTTCCGTTTTAGTTATGTGAAACACAGATTTTCAGCAGACCTCATGCACTTGGTAGCTGCCTGCCCTTGTTGCAGTGCTAAGTGGGAGGGATGTCCTTGGCTAGAACTGGGGACGGTGAGAATCAGGGTCAGGAAGGAGCTGCTCGCAGGTGTTTCTAACCAGCGGTCGCCTCTGACATGGAAAACTCCCTGTTCTGAAGCAATGAGCCCCCACTGCGGACAGGTACTGGAGTTTTTATGCTGACATGTAGGAAAGTTGCATTACATTTGTTTTCTAGTTCTGTAATAGAGAATAAGATTCTCCTCCCTATCTGTTTGTGTGCCCTGCTTTATCTGACAGTATCTAGACAGAAATAAATGACTGTCTTTGGGACGCAAGTGATTTTTTTAAGGGAAAAGCAGTTGCTGGAGCTCACATGACTTTTGCTTAAAGCACTTTCCCAAGCCATTTGCTGAGACCAGAAGGCTCTTACACAGATGCACACACACCATTTACAATTTCTTTTCTCTTCTTGGCCACCGGCCACTGCCAGGGACACTGTGAAGCCACAGGACTTTTAGTGAAGGTTTTCCCTTGGGACTTTCTTGGTGGCAGGTTGGAGGTGGTGTTTTTCCTCTGAGCTGACTGTGTTAGCCTTTGGTGATATAAAAGCCCTAAGACTTGGGAGAGAGAGGGGGGTAAGCATAAGGGAAACCCAGAAGTGGATAAACAGTTTAACCTAGGAACCAGAACACTGTGGCTTGTAAAACTAGTTGGTTTGCTGTGGTTTGACTTCTTTTTCATTACCACATTACCACCACATTACCACATTATTATAATAATCCTCTGCAGGCATCTCCAGTAGTGATGGACTTTGCCATACTGGTGCGGACTGGTCACTGCCGAGGCACAGAGGTGTTTGGAATTAAAACAGTTCCATCTTTCTGAATCTTTCTCACTGGTCTGAGTCAGTTGTGATTTTTTCACAGAGAATTGCCGTTCTGCAATAAATGGGGCTGTAGCAGGAGAGAAGAAGCACAGAGAGGCCTGAAGAGCTGTCCCTCCGCGCTGTGCTGCTTTGCCAAGCAGGACACCCAGCTTTGACACTGAATTATCAGTGAAGTTTCGGGGGTGTCGCAGGGTGCTGTAAAGCACTTTGCTCAAGAAGCACGGTCACATTTGTACCAAAATGTTGATTTTCGGCACATCCCCCCGCAGCTGAGGCTTGCGCTCTGGCGGGAGGTGCCCCGATGGGCAGGCGGGGAGGGCTCTGCAGTCACAGAGACCTGGCTGGCCCTGAACACCTGCGGCCGTTCCTCGTGGGCAGCGCAGGGGATCCTCTGCCTGCTTCGGTGTAGCCCGTGTTGCTGTAAAATCAGCAAACTTTCAGTAGGTGATTGGATAAAAAGAATGAAAAATAACCCAGGGTTATTTTTATAATAAAAAGGATCTTCTGAGGACTGTCTGGGTGCCTCGTTCGGCAGAAGTAAGAGCGCAGCACTTGCTCTCCCGCTGGGAGTGCTTGCTGATGTATTTTCTCTCTAAGTCGGAGGCCAGGATGTGCAGGGTTACGGGACTGTGCAGTTAACAATGCTGTCTTGAGCTTCCGAGGGATTTTAGCCCAAATCTGGACGAGGTTTTGAGCCCTTGCTTTTATCCCAAACACATCACTGACACCAGCCCTGCTGCTCCAGCTGGAGCTTGGAGGCGCGCTCCCTAGCCCAGCGCCCAGCTTTGTGCTGTGTTGTTTTCCGTGCATCATCTCTGACGCTTTTATAACGCAAACACAGAGGAGTCGCGTCCACGAGCGGGCACAGAACGAGGGAGAACTTCCTGAGTGACTTGTGTATTAATGGAGTATTAATTTCCTTACTTTGAAACAAACAAATTAAAGGCAAGGCCTTGCTCTCTGCCAAGAGTACCTTTTGTATCATCGGCACACGAACAGCGGCGGCTCCTCCGTGACAATCCCTCCTTTCCCCAGCTGCCCGGGGCTGATCGGGCCGGGCAGGGCCGGGGGGCTCGGAGGGACGAGGGGTGCGGCGGCCGGGTCCAGATCCTGCACATCCCATGCCAGAGCCAGGATGCGTGCTAACGCGCTTTGTTTTTTGTTTTTTTTCTTTCTTTGTCTCCTCAAGTTCACCCATCCCAGGAGCCCGGCTGGTTGGAAGGGACCCTCAACGGGAAGACAGGATTAATCCCCGAAAACTACGTGGAGTTCCTATAACTTCGGGCGTAAAGCGTGCCCGTGCTGAGCGTTACATGGCATCCATGGCAGCCGCTGGCTCGCGCGCTGCAGACCGCTGTGCTCCTTGCCTCTGTGCGCTGCAGGGCGCAGGACTTCCCCGCGCCCACGGACACGGACGGCCGTGCGAGCGATCCCTGCCGTGTGCGTCCCCTGCGCGCCGCGGTGCCCGGGCCAGCAGGAGCCTCGGGGAGGCCGCTCGGCTCTTGCGGCGTCGCGCAGAGGCAGGCGATGCCTGAAGCCCACATCCCCAGTCCGGAGCCGTTGCAGCAACCAGGAACCCAGCAAAGCAGCAGCCTGCGGGCTCCGTAGGGCCACGAACCGTGACCCAGCACGTGTCCCCCCACTGCTGCCGTGACACTGGTCGCAAGGTGCAAGGAGCATCAGCTGGAGCTGCCGGCACGGATCCTCACCCGCGCTGCTGCCCGGTGGAAGGAAGGGCCTTCAGCGCCAAGGAGCCCTTTGCTCCCCGGCCATTCCCCGCTCTCCGCCGGCCGGCGCGGAGCAGCTCGGGGCTGACATCCGAGCGCAGCTGCTCCTGCGGCAGCAGGTTGCACCGCGCTGAGCTTCCCTTCCCGCGCCTGCACGGGCACCGGGCGCGCATCCCGCCCGGCACAGCGCCAGGCTGCCGGGGCTGCCGGGGCTGCCGGGGCTGCCGGGCCCCTGCCAGGCGCCGCACGAGGGAGGGAGGACGCTTGGGACCAAACCCCTCCAACTTTTTTCTTCATTTTTTTTTTTAGATTTAGATTTATGCGGGGTAGACATCTGTGATCTGTGCAACCGGCATTTCCTTCCTGGAGGGCAAGATGCAGCTCCAGATAAATACCACTTCTTTGTTTGACTGGCTGTTTTGTGTCTCCACTTCCCAATGCACATCGCAGAGGGAGACGTCCATGGTTTGCGAATGCCCAGGCCGCTCATGTGCCATTTTGGAGCTGCATTTGCTGCTCTCCACCATTGCTTTTTAGGTGGTCTCTGTGCTTGCAGCCTGGCGTGTTGTCTGTCCGTGCCAAGTCTGTGCAGTGCTGGCTGTGCAAGGTAAATTATTGCCATACCCACAGAACATTTATTGCTGGTGTTGCCAACCTGCAGTCTACAGAAAACAAAGGAGGAGCCCATGGGCTCCATCCCCACTGCGCCTGCTTCGGAAAGGACGCTTGTGCCTCCTTGGGCAAATCTCTTGCCATTTCAGATCATTTTTAAGAGGGAGGGTGGGAGAAAGAGCCCTGCGTGCCTGCAGAGCTGGACCTGCCAGGTACCCTGTCAGGAGCTGAAATTATTATATTTTGTAATAGAAAATCATGAAAGAAAATGCAGCCTGTGGGCAGAGAGACTGTTGTGTAGAAGTGACACTATCACACTGGTGGGAATGGGTGTCTTGTCTTTTTGTAATAAGTTTAAAGACTCTGAGTGACTGAATTGCTGTATGTGTCACTTTTTATTTTTGAAAGAATTAATGTATAAATAGAGTATCTTAAAATATAACGAGGGAAAGATCTGTATCTGATATTTTTAGAAGACCTGTAATAAGAGAAGTGAAGGACATTTGAAGCCGGTTATAGAAAAAAAACACTTGCAAACACAATCACATCCGCAAACACCCTCTGGGCCTTTGCCTCTCTGTTTGCTTCATGGTGTCACTTAGAAATGAGGGAAGCTGAAATTTCAGACTTCTTTAAAATTCATTCATGGTAATTAAACTTCCTGGACTTTTGTCTTGGGAAAAAAAAAAAAAAAAAGAGGAAAAAATCAGGGTTTTTTTCCTAGTTTCTAGGGCCATGGCAGTGCTGCTCCCCTCCCTGCCAGAGCCCAGGGCAGGGGTCCCTCTGCTCCCTGTCCCCCGTGCCCCCTGCTCGGCTGTGCCAAGACGCACCCAACCCGTCCCTGCCCTGTATGCAGGCGCTGTGCAGCCGTGCACAGCTGTCCTGGCCATTCTCCCTGACCACCAGCATGGGCGAGAGGGACGAGAGCAAGCAGAGATCTCCACTTCTGGGCACCAGAAGTGGTTAAATGGTGAGAAGTTGTGGAATGGAGTAAGGGAATAAATGGGACGAAGAAAAAAATGGACTGGCCAAAGTCCCTGGGAAGGAACAATGATGCTGATCTAAAAAACACACCCAGCAACCATGATTCTTTATTTTTAGTTGCACACATCATTTAAGAAGCTCCCTTAGATAATTCATTTGATTTCCTGAGGTTTCTGGATGGCTTGCAGGAATAACACATCTGTAAGCAGCACACTGACCCACTGAGGATGCACCAGGCACGTCAGGAGGCTGCTGGTGCTCTGGCAGGGGTGAAGAGGTCAGCAAAGCCACTGGCTTCAGCCTCCAAAATCTGCCGTGCTTTCATCCAGGGTGCTGGATGAAAAGGGCCGATAGGGCTATAGGAATAAAAGGCAGTGTTTCACCAGCAAGTTGCTGGTTCGTGTTCATCCTTGGATTTTAATAGTGAACATTTGTACCGTTTGTTTATTTTCCTACAGTCAAACATGGGGTTGGTCTTCATCCAGTCCCAGCAGTCTCTGCAGTGCAGATGGCAGAAGCTGAATTTGCCTCTCCAGAAAATCATGCCAGTGCTGGAGCTTTGCCCAATTTTCCTGATGGGAAGTTTCTCAATTTCCACACTCTCCCATCTGGGTGACGTTACATTCCCTGTATTTATGTGTTTTCAGGAGTTGTAGGAGAGGGACAGGAAGGATTAATGGTAATGAGGAAAAAATGGCTTAATATTTCACATGGGAGCACTACTTACTTGTGTGGGGGACCTTCCCATCCTGAGCCATTCCTACAGCGTTGTCCCCTCCTGCATTTGCAGGACGCTGCTGGAGGCGGAAGCTTTCGGCTCAGACCGGAGTTTCCCAGCATGGCCTGCTGTCATGACCTGATTTCCAGCCTCTGAAGAGAAAACATACCGTGCGTAAATGAGAATTTCAAACTCACTGGAAACATCCAAAAACCCACATTTAGGGGATGTGGTATTTAGGGCCCTCCTTTCTATTAAAAATTTATGCCTAAATGTTCTTTTCAGAAGTAACATCAGCATTGTGGTCTGACTTTCTTTACATACACCATAGAATTACAGAATCATTTGGGTTGGAAAAGACCCTTAAGGTCATCAAGTCCAACCATCACCTAACATTACAAGTCCACCACTAAACCACGTCCCTAAGCGCCACATCCACACATCCCCAGGGATGGCAACTACACCACCTCCCGGGGCAGCCTGTTCCAGTGCCTAACCACCCTTTCCATCAAGAAATTCTACCTGATATCCAGTCTAAACCTCCCCTGGTGCAACTTGAGGCCATTTCCTCGTGTCCTATCACTTGTCTCCTGAGAAAAGAGACCGACACCCTCCCCCGTGCAACCTCCTTTCAGGTAGCTCAGTGCCGTGTACAAGGGGACAATCGCTTCCCCAGTCCTGCTGGCCACACCAGTTCTGATGCAGGCCAGGGTGCCGTGGGCCTTCTTGGCCACCTGGGCACCCTGCTGCTCTCCATTGGC
The DNA here is from genome assembly GCA_013399475.1 of Chauna torquata. Taxonomy (NCBI): domain Eukaryota; kingdom Metazoa; phylum Chordata; class Aves; order Anseriformes; family Anhimidae; genus Chauna; species Chauna torquata. The sequence continues at coordinate 714,063 of VXAL01013491.1, read as the reverse complement.
ACCCCCAGGTCCTCTTCTGCTGGGCAGCTTTCCAGCCGCTCTTCCCCGAGCCTACACACCTGCATGGGCTTGTTTCTGATTTGGCCGGCTCCTCGCCACAGGTGAGGCGGCACATAGTGTCGCTCACTCCTAGAGGAAGGAAAACTGCATGAGCACAAGCTGCTCTGCACCAGCAGGCTTTGCCAGCACTTCTACCCACACAACTTTTTAGTGGAGGATGTCCCTTTTGCTCTTAGGATGCTCAAGTTATTCTGAAAACGGAGCAAATGCCTATTCCTTGTCTCTTAGGAGCTTTTGGAGATAGTACCTAGAGTGTAATTGGGAAGAAAAATCCCACACAGATGTACTCGCAAGTTGTCTTCTGGAGGACAGGAAAATAAAACATAAATAGAAGCTACTGCTCTTGTAGGACAGTTAGTGGAACTTTTTTTTTTAATTAAAAACTTTCCAAAAAGAAAAATTTGGCTGAAATGCTTACTCAATGTTCCCATTTTTGGCTAACTTTGATACTGGAGTAAACATTGGTTTATTCCAAGAGAAATTAAAGATAGAAAATATTTTTAAGCCAGCTTGACATGGCATTTGATGCCAATATTTTAAAGTCACCCGTTAAAATTATAAGAAAGCAGGGACAGTCAGACTTGCCGATAGATATGGTCTCTCCTGTGTTTCCTGTCTCACTTTAGAATTAAAAAAAAAAGAAAGAAAGAAAGAAAGAAAGAAAAAAGATGTTGCAATAATACCTGTAGAAACAAATATCGGCAACAAGTCTTAGGGTGAAGTCCTACCATGTTTCAAGTCGATGGCACAAGTCCCATGGCTGGCCATGGCCAGACCATGATGCACTGTCCCCAGCCCGTGGGTCCTGGTGGCCACCAACACGGATGGCGTTGCTGAGGTACCCACAGACCCACATTGGAGCTGCTGGCTGTTGTTTTTTTACTGATTTGGTGGGGTTTTGCAAGATGAGACGAAGCATCTCAGATGGTTTGGGAGCACCCACACTGCTGGGTAACACTGATGCAACATGTCCCTGTGCGCTGCTGGGGGTGGGTTGGGGTGGGTTTGGCTTGGCTTGGCTGGGTTTTTGCACAGGCTATTACTCAGTGAGAGCAACAATTTCAGACTCTGGCCATGAATTTTTCAGATTCCCATCTGGCTCAGCAGTCAGACAAAACATCCTCCTGGTAATTGTCTTGTCTCGGGATGACTTCTGCCGAGCTCAGTGGCCTGAATTGCAGCCCAGTCCATTACAGCTAATTACAGCCGTGCTCCACAGCAGCTCGCAGTGCTCTGGTTGTTGCTGTAGCACACATGGATATGTGGATGCTGCGTCCTCAGCACCAATGCCTTAAGCTGCAGAGGGGCTCCTGCTGGTCCTGGCTGCTTAATGCAGAGGGAGACAGCTGCCACAGTGGGCTGCATGGGCCAGGTGCTGTGACCACGTAGCAGGACGTGGCAGCTCCTCTGTGCACCAGAGGGACGGGACCTTCCTGCGCCAGTGCCACCCAGCTGTGCGTGTGAGCTCCTCGGTACCCGCAGCTGTGTGTCTGTCTGCACTGGGACTGGCAAGACAAATGCCTCCGCTTCGAGGAATGGGCTGAACTCAGTAATCCTGACGCAGAAGTTTTGGTATATTTATTTCAGGGTCTGCCTGCCACTTTGTTTTGTAAATTGCATTTCAAGCACTGGAATTTTCCCTTGAAGAATGATGGCTCTTATTTTAGTTTCACTTCTACTAACAGCTTAAAAGAGGCTGGAAGTGAGGGATGAGAGGAAGATGCTCATTAGAGACTCATAGCGCTGTCACGTCTGGGTTCCCACAGTAGCCAGCTGATGGCTCTGTTTAAATACTGAAGAGATGTTATTCTGATTTATCTGAGAGATTTCACAGTACAAACAGCTCAAGCAGTATTCCTGTAAGTCCCCAGGGCATCCCTGAGCCTTTCCTTCATTTCTGGCCGATGCTGGTGGTGACACCAGGCTCTGCCTGCAGGGTGCAGGGGCTTCAGGTGATGCTTGGGTACAAGCGGCAGCGTCGCCTTCGTTTCATTCTCCTGGCTCGGTTCTCGGAGGTGTTTGTGTCCCTGTAGGGCTCTGCTCCGCACACCCGCAGCCCTGCGGGCAGTGACAGGAGGGAGAGGGCAGCATCGTGGGGCTGCTCACCAGGACCATCCTGGCTCTGCAGGGATGGGATTTGGGGAGCGGGCTCCTCTTGGCCAGCCCAAAACCCACACCTGAGGTTTCCCTGCTCCTCTCATCCATTGCAGTGCTCGTGGTGCTTGGGCTCAGCCCGTGGCCCCCGTAACTGACAGCACGAGTGGAGGTACATCGAAAGGGTGAAACAGGAGGTTAGGAGGTGAGGGCTCGTGGAAATGGGGCTGTCACACACAGACAGTGCTTCATCTAACCGCTGCTTTACAGAGTTCTGCGACCAAAGGCAGACCTTGCCTTGTGCGAAGCTTGTTGGGAGCAGCACCCTTCAGGCTGTAGGTGGGAGATAAAGCCACTGCCCAAAGCTGAAAACTTAACATCGTCCTTCGCCATGGAAAAATGCAGAGGGGCTTCTGCTTTTCCCCCATGTCCACAGGGATGTCTGCCGCTTGCTTTCTACCTCTGCAAGCTGTATTTGCTCCTTCCCAAACCTGCCTGTTTTTTGGGGAAATCAAACCCCAATCCCAGCTCCTTATCAGGGTATCTGGGCTGGCCTGCAGAAATGATTGAAATAGCACAAAACTCGTGATTCCAGTGCTCTCTGGAGCAGCACGCAGTAAATCACAGCCAGCCTGGAATAGCACTTGGTAATAAAATACACAGACCAGAAATATCCTCCTGACAGGGCCGGCTTTAATTGATTGTGCATGCTTTGTGTCTGTGAATGCAACCCGGCTGCAGGACACAGGAAACAGATACAGATATAAAAGCAAACCTGTGTTTCTACTCAAAACAAGGAAACTTTATTTCCCTGGAAGCAGGCGCAGGCTTGATTACACATAAGCTTTTTTCCACTGGCCGGGAAGGCATTTGTCAGCATTTCTGGGGCTGGCGCTCTCATTTCCCCAGCAGTGCCGGGCCCCGCCGCCCCCAGCCCCACTGCCCCCAGCCCCTTCCCCTTTGCTGGGCACCCGCAGCAGCGACTGCCATGTGGGACATGGAACAGGATTTGGTATTTCCCCACCTTTTTTTCAGCAGTGTTTCAACATTGTTGCTTGCTTTGGAGATGCAGATGGAAGTGCCCGCAAGGAAAGCAATGCCAGCACGAAAAAAAAAGGGGGCGTTTGCCTGTTTAGATGGCAATGCATGTCAGTGGGTCAGAGCGGGCTGTGCAGAAAATGCTCTTAACACGGATTAAGAGGGCGCGGAGCCAGGAGAGCCCTGCGGCCAGGATGACCGCACGGGGCTGGGGCAGCTGTGCCTGCTGCTGTGGCAGACGCAGACACCGGCATCCTTCTTGGAAGATTTTTGAATTTTATTTTAATAGCTGTTTATATTTAACAGCCAAGTGAGCCCAGCGCCTGATGCCACCTCTCAGTCCGGATGGCGCGCTCCAAAAGCAGCCCCTGGGTGCTTCCCCATAACGCAGCACAGGCGGCCCAAGGCCCCTCTGCAGGACACGAGGTGCGCGGGGACGTGGTGGCGGCCAGCCCCTTCCCACCAGAGGCTGGGGAGGCCGCGGGGCTGGTTCGTCCTCCCGGCCAGGGCCGAGCTGCCCTGCCCAGCGGGGCCATTCCTGACGGGTGACGGCACTTGGCAGGAGGGGCCCGCTGCGGCTGCGCGCTCGCTGCGCCGGGTTAGGAAGATGGTCGCTGCTGGGATGCCGCTCGCTTGGCGCTCTCCTGCAGGAAGACCCCTCCCCAGCCGTTCAAATCCAGGAGACACGTGCAAGACTGTCAGTGGAGATGCATGGCTGTGACTGCCCAGGCTGTGGTTTCCAGAGGAAAGAAAGAAATCCAGAACTCACTGCCTGGCCTCCAGCAGCAGGAGCTGGTTACGGCCCAGACCCATGACAGGGACCTTGCAGTTGTGCATGGTTTGAAAAAGCTGATGGGCCAGACAAGATGTGCGTGTCCTCGCTTACAGCGTGAGTTACTGCGCATCTGTCCCACCAGTGGTGACACATTGGAAGCACTGCGGCTGGCAGTGTAATGCTTTCTGATTCCAATTTTTAACAGCGTCCGATTCCTCATTCCTGGTTATTCCCGCACAAACCCACGCAGCCCTCCCCACGCAGCCAGCCAGCGGGCCGCATCCCCACGCTGCCATCCCCGGCGGCTGCCGCAGCCGTCTGTGCGGGAAGCGGGATGGCCCCACGCGAGCGGCTTCGTGTGATGCCAGGACCCAAGCGCGGCCAGCAGTGGCAGGACGGGGCCGGGGAGCATGAGGAGAAAAAGAGGAAGGGCTGGGCTGGCCGGGGTGCTGCCCGCGCACTCGCCGTGCCCAGTGTGCAACGCCAGGCTGTGCGCAGGGTGCTGCTCCAGGCAAGTGGGAGATGCCGGCGCTGAGAGCATTGTTCCAGCAGGAAACCTGTAAAAAGCTTCACCAGAGCAACGTTCCCAAAGATTGCCTTCACCTGGGGCAGAGCAGAACATTTTCACATCCCCGATATTTCTGTCTGAGGCGTGGGGGATGTCTGACAGCAAAGCCGCACTATGAGATTTCAAACAACACGCGCGCCTGTGAAATTTTAGCCAGCTCAATACAGCATTGATTTAAGTGAAATTGGTATATAATTGAGGAAAGTTACCTATGCAAAAAAAGAAAATCTAATGCTGAAGGGACGTGTTCTGCTTAGAAAGTGCATAGTATTTTAATTATTCTAATGAACCAGAAACCTCAAAGCAATTATAGTTTGTACATTTGGGCTAATTCAATTTTTTAGCTTTTGGGAAATTAAGATTAGAAGCAACTTTTCTAAAAAACAGGCATTTAAAACTCTATTCTCTGGGTGAGGAGCTGATTATTTGAAGACAAGCAAGGCAAAGCAGCTTGTAATTTAGCACAACTGTTTGACGGCTCACAAGGTAGCACCTAGCTATTACCTATTATAAATCCTCCCTTCTGTTAATGAAGCTTATTCTTGCTCCTAAACCTCAGACAAAGGTGTCTAGAAAATAGCACCTGGGCTCTAAAACTCACTGACGCACTCAGGAAGGGGAAAAAAAGCCGCAGCAGCCGGGCATCTGGGAGAGCTCCCTCAGGGCTGAGGTGATGAGGGGAGGGCAGGGACGGGTGGGTGCTGGGGAGGGCAGGGGGCCAGGGGGCTCAGCCGCCCCAGTGAAAGCCTCTAGGAAGCGAAAGGGCTCCACGTTTTGCCCTTTCTGTACCCACCGCCGCGTGCCAGCTCATGACACGCTGGCTTGTCTTGCTGAGGCTGCAGCAGGTTCAGAACATATTGCAAGGTCTCCTATTATCCAAAGGGAAAAATCAGCTTTACTCAAAACTTGTTGGGAGAAGCGAGGTTTAACAGAAAGCTGCCGGAGCCCTATGGAAAGGGGAAGCCTTACTTCCCGTAGGTGGGATGGCGCTGCGAAGCTCCCCGCCAGCTTCTGCCACGGAGGCAGCCAGCAGAGGAGCTTTCCCAGGCCGGCACTGGGACGCGCTGCTGGGGCCTCGCCTCCCTCCTGCCCCGCCGCTGCCGCCAGGCACCGGCCCG